>BROE01000001.1:2200195-2744771 GCA_036571765.1 Plecoglossus altivelis
TCTTCTTTATATAATGCGAATTAAAAAAGTCTTTGGTAAACATTTTTCAGCTATTCTGGTTGTTCAATGTGCAGTTCATTTTTTCCTTCTCAAGCTCCGGGCTAAAGGGCTCTTGGATTAAACCTTAGACAGGCCGACGCAACACCAGGAAGCTTACTCTTCTCTGACCGGACGCCTCACTTTCAACCAGAGGGAGAGACAAGAAACAGGACTTGCAGAGGGAGGTGAGGGCATGCTTTGATGGGCACCAGGCGTCTGTGCCGCGCCGGTGGGACGGGGGGGGGGGGGGGGGCAGGGGGTGCGAAGGGGAGGGAGGGGTAGTAAACAGAGGGGTCATCACCGTGATGACCTTCCAACACCGGTCTGGGAGAAGATGAACAGCCCCCCAACTGGCCCTGGGCGGATAAAATACACCCTGCCGTCTGCAACACCAGCCTAATCTTTCAGCCTTCTCGAGTGTGACAGCCATCATGGGTGCCTATCTACAGTGATGGGGGCGGGGTAGGTAGGGCTGCGGGGGGGAGGTGCTAGAGGGGTGAGGGGGCACATTAGGAACATATCAGCAATTATTCAGCACGTTTATTTTTCTTTCCGACTTTAAAGGCCGGGGTACCTACAAGGCTTCGGCGTGTTGACAGTAACCCCCGAACCTCGCTGCGAAAGCTCATGCGGAGCAGTCACGTGTTGCGGCGTAATCCCATAACACGTTTCCACAACGCAAACCGCGTCACCGAATCGACAACCCGGACTGTTTGTCGGGCAGAGCTTTCTGCTTCAGCTCCAAAAACTCAGTGACCTCGTTGGGAAGTGTTTAGGTTTATAAGCCATTTTCTGCACAAAAATAATAATAATTCAAGTTCTGCTTTGCCGTTACCTTCAGTTACAAATCAAGTCTTTTATGTAATGGAATTCACAGGGTCGAGGACATGTTTACCTCTTTTTCCAGGCCCATTAGGCACTGAGCGGCTATATCATATCTGACACTGGAGAACGGCCTCAATCTGTTTTAGCCATGATCTCGGTCTGCCTCGACCCCCACAGCCTCTCCCCGGCCTCTCCTCCGAGCGATATGAGACGGGATGAGGACTTCCAGCCCTGACGCTCAACAATGAATGTGTTTGGGGCGCTGACATCCCACACACCAGACAAATAAATGTCCTCCGTGCCGCAGAGTTCATCTCGAGGGCTTCGCCCAACGTTTGGGAGCTGCGAGGGACGGCGAGAAGAAATGTCGCCTCGCCATCCATAAGCACGTCGTGTTGCGTTCTCGAGACTTATTAAATCACTGCAAGAGTCGGGGGCGGGGGGGCGGGGAATGGGACGGAACTGTCAGTCCAGTTTGGTGCCGAGTTTTAGTAATAAACGGAGGGAAGTCTGTGCACTGGGAGGGTTCGTGTGAAAAAGGGAAGCCCAGGCCTCTAATTTCCTGTGTGAGAGTTTGCCACGGACTGGGAAGGCTAGACCGCTCGGCGACTATCAGGATCCCCCCCACCCCCCTCACATCCCTCTACAGCCCAGGGACTCAAGGCAAGGTCCTGGGGGTTAACATCGCTCAGCCGTGACCAGAACATGCAGTGATATCTTACTCATCTCTCCCCCCTCCCCTCTCCTGCCCTCCCCCTCCTGCCCTTGCTTGTCATACGATAAAGCATGCTTTGTGACCCATGACCCTGGCAAGCCACTCCCTAAAAACTCTACATCCTCCAGTGCCTATCTATCCGGATTCTGTGGGGTTGTGGTGGTGGGAGAGAGGGGGGGAGGGATGGGGAGGGAGGGAGGGAGGGAGGGGGAGAGCAGAGGAGCACACCAAGACAGGAGACAGAAGTTCCCTCACCCTGTCCTCTGGCTCCACCCTGGTGTCCACCTGTTTCACAGGAGGGTGGAGGGAGACGAGGGGGAGGGAAGAAGCACAGGAGGAGGAGACAATGCTGTTGACGGGGGGAGCCACGCTTTCTGACGGAGAGCAGGTTCGTATCTGGGGTGTTCACTGCATCTGCGCATTCCCCTGCAGAGCGTGCGCATGTGCGTGTGTGCAAGCACACCAACGTCCTGGACGCACGCAGACTTGCGTTTGGACCAAAAGCGCCTCTGTCTGCATACACACGCGCACTGACATACACACACACACACACACTAATGTGCATGTGCATTGTGGGAAGGTAGGTCTGTGACGCTGAGCCTCTCGCTGGGACCCAGGTCTCTCCTGCACATCTGGGCTTTATATCAGCCCTTTAATTAATCCTGAGTGAAGGCCAGGCAGAGACAGGCGGACTGGGCAGACTCCAGACCAGGACAAGCTCTGATTTATTACAAGTGAGCCCCAACCAGTGCTGATTTATTTCTGACTGTGGAGAGGGGAGAGGACCTAGGAGGGGGCCAGGACACAGAAAAGGCACTGTTGCACTGGACTACAGGGGGGGGGGCTGTGTGTGTGTGTGGGGGGGGGGGTCACTATGACAGAGTGAGTGAGCAGAGTGAGCATTCGAGCGCGTGAATGAATGGGTGAGGCGATTTTCCACTGAAGCGGGGTCGAAACACGTTGCATTCTTTGGGTGCACATGACCGTTGAATGCTTGAAGGGGTTCTGCTGAGTGGAGGAAGGGGAAGAGCTGTGAGGAGCTGGGAAGATAGACTGGGGCCAAAGAGGGAGGGAGATCAGCAAATTATGAAGAGGCAGAAAAAGCTCCATCAGGTGGCTTGTGTTCCCTCCCAGGCCGCTGCTGTCACTCAGAGAGACTCCTCAGCTCTTATCTCCCTGTGGTAAATCCCCTCTGCTCATTTGGCTTAATCATGACAGTCATCTGAACTCTGTAAGGCACGGGAAAGCAAAGAACCCTCCCTCCCTTTCTCCCTTTCTCCCTCCCTTTCTCCCTCCCTTTTCTCCCTTCCCTCCCTCCTCCCTCCCTCCCCTCCCTCCCTCCCTCCCCTCCTCCTTTCCCTCCTCCCTCCCTCCCTCCCTCCCTCCCTCCCTCCCTCCCTCCCTCCTCCCTGCCTGCCTGCCTGCCTGCCTGCCTGCCTGCCTGCCTGCCTGCCTCCCTCTCTCCCTCCCTCGCCTCCTCTTGCGTCCCTTCCTGCCTCCCTTCCTGCCTCCCTCCCTCCGTCCCTCCGTCCCTCGACCAAGCCCCTGTTCTTGGACTACAGGAGCAGGATTGTAAAAGGAGTCTTTCTTATCTAACACAAGCATCAAGAACGCCCTCGAAACAACGGAAAACAATGTTGTAAAGTTTAAGTGTGTTTAGGTTTGTGTTTGTATGTGTTTGTGTGTATGTGTGCGCCTGTGAGGGCACGGACGTGTGTGTGTATGCGTGTGTGCGCGCATGGTTGCAGGCGTGTGTGTGCGCACACAAATGGGAGTACAGGCACGCGTGTGCGTGTTAGCTCGTGTGTTTTGCTGCGTCAGGGATTCTGGCAGCGTGCACTTTTCATACAGTGGAAAAACAGGCCAACAGTCCTTTTATGATGCTCCCGTTAGCTGTGACATGCTTCCTTCTGATAAGGACTTCCAGCCATCTGCGTTCCAGGAAAGTGTCCGCTCTGATGAAAAACGGAGAACTGACCACTGGGAACAGTTGATCCTGTATGGCGGTTGTCACAATCAACAGCTTTTCATGCAGCAGTGTCTCATCCACAACAACCACTTGTCAGGATCTGGTTGCTGGATGCAGGCTGTTGTTTGTGCTGGTTTCAGATGACGTGCTTGTTCCTGTTCTGTCCTGCTGTGTTGGTGCCGTGCTGGTGGAGCAGTCTGAGTGCTCTGTGCCCAGCTCTCAGCCGAGATGAATGTCCATTTGAACACTCTAATGTCTAGACCTGCATTCACAAAATACCACACAGTTCCAAGAGATATACTCACACATTCATCCGTGTTTTAAAAAATAATAGCAAAACAGGGTCAATTTGACAGTCATGAAGTAGAGCTGAATAAGTTCGGTGGGACCCAATGAATAATTAAGATCCTATAAAATACGTTTAGTGTTTGTTGTTGCTTCAGTGTGGTAGACGCATGGGGAGTTGGCACAAGTATATGGCGGGTTGATTCATGCGACGGCTTTGGGGGGTGGGGGTTGGGGGTTGGGGGGGGGGCAGTGAGGGGTTTAAATCAGCTGGCCAGGAGTCTGCTGGACAGTAAACCAGGGAGTCATGGGAAACAGGAAATGCCCTCACTCATGGCGGAGAGCATACGCTCTACTGCCAACGCCTCCCAGTGTCTGGAGCTGGGTTCTAGGTCCGGAGGCCAGGTCTGGCTGGAGGTAAGTTCTAGGTCCGGAGGCCAGATCTGGCTGGAGCTGGGTCTGAGGCCCGGAAACGAGGTCTGTGGCAAGCACTCTTGTTCCAACTGTTCTATTCAGATTAACAGCTAGCTGTAGCTGTCTCAGGAACATTCTTTCTTGGGAAGTCCCCTGTAGACTAATCTGTACAGTAGAGCCCAATTTCTCTACTGAACCATTTTAAAGAATGCATCCCTGCTGATTAGATGTCTGAAGGTAGGTCTAGATCTAGGGTAACAGGTTAGGGTAACAAGGTAGAGTTTAGTGTTGGACATTTACCGTCAATATGTCAGTGAGTATCTGTGGAGGATCTTCAAATAGATTCCCACTGCCCTCTCTATGACAAAACCAATCCACTGGGTCGTTTATGGTAGTAAGACAAAGGGGGAAGAACCAAAAAGAATCAAAGGGGAAACAGAGATGAAGAGAACAAGGCATAGCCCAGTGGAAAAGGTCTGACTATACCTCATGACTGTGGTCTGGTTGCAGGGATCATGTTGTCCTGAGGGAGGCTGCAAACTGCGGCAGCCTGAGGGGACAGAGAGGAGGGAGAGCTGAGAAGCAAGGCTGGAAGGAACTGGGCCTGTTAGAGAGGTCGGACTGAGGCTCGGAGAACTGTGGACTCACGTCTATAAACCCCCTCTCTCCCTCTCCGCTGCCTCCCCCTCTCTCCCTCTCCCCTTTCCCCCCTCCACTCTCCCCTGCGTCAGTCCCCCCCATCCCCTGCCTCCCCCTCTCCGGCCTCCCCTCTCCGCTGCCTCCCTTTCCTCTGCCTCTCTCTCTCCTCTGCCTCCCCCCCCCCCCCCTGCCTCCCCATCCCCTCCTCTAAACTGCCTCTCCTCACCCCCCCTTCTCCAACTTTGGTCTACGACGTCCACTTTCAGTTGCCCCCTGGGAAAAGGAGAATTCAGCCTGCCACCCCCAAAGAACATATTTTTAGGCGAGACCTCTTTCATTGAATGATAATTACTAATATTGAAAGGAATGTGCCTTTTTTATAAATAGAAAGACCCAAAAGAAGTCACGGGTTCCCCCCCCCCCCTCAGTTTAATCTTGCACTGTGGTTTCAGATTGCCTTGTTTAGATTGTGGGGTTTTATGACATTCGTTTTGAGAGACAGGGGCATTCAAGCAGAAAGCTGAGCCTTTAGAGATCCTTTGGGGGAATTACTAGTAAAGAGTATCTTGACACCCTGGAAATACTGAGAGTGATAAGTACGAGGCCTACCTACAGTATGTGCTTGTATGGTAACGCGATGGGTCAAATAGCGAAATAAAGGAAAAATCATAGATGAAATCAAGAGTCATATTCACGTGTAAACCATGATGTTAAAACTTTGTACATTGACACACTTATATGGCTGAGGGGGAGGTTTAAGGGTAACCACCACCACCATCATCATCATCATCATCATCTTCATTGTCAAATATTCATCTTTAACATATTAAGCTCTCAAAAAATACATGTTGCCTGCAAGTGAAAACATTTGGTACAATTGGTTCTGTGTTCAACTCTAATTGCGTGGATCATATTTCTGTTTAGGTCATTTTTACATGCTTTAGGAATTGTGTAAATCACATTTAAAAGACATATACACCTCATTATACCACTGCAAGTCTAATTCAGCAAAGCACACTGGAGAATATTCAGACCTCATTTGTGGTGTAAACATGTCTTCTTATCCAGATTAACTCCCAAGATCAGGTTACCGTTTTTCCCAAAGCTCCTCCACACAGCTTTTACAAAAACCTATTCCTGTATCCCCAAGTAACTAGTGGTCACACAATATTTTCTCTTAATTAGACGTGTTTAAAGTCATTACAAAGTAATGCATTCCATGCTCGAGTTACGGCAACGAGGTGATTTCTGTGTGTGTGTTACAGTGCAGAGCGTTTAGGACCGTGCACTGGGGGGCCTAGGGGGGAGGAGGGGGGGCTGGGGGGGGCTGGGGGGGCTCAAGGCCACGAGCAGTGAGACACGTCCATCAGAGGAGGTTATTAGAGGGACCACCAGTGAACCAGGGCCATTTGCTGGGCCCTAATAACACGGAGGACAGGAGGACTGGGCCACAGGAAGCCCTGCTAGACAGCCTGCTGCTGAGAAAAGCACTTTCAGTCAGGGAGGGCCTCCATGGACCAAAACAATGGCAGCCCCTATTTCGACCTGAGACTCTCTGGGGCTATCTTGCAGATGACACACTCAACTCAGTACTATCAGATGACGTTCGAAGGTTTTCTGAATGGAACAACAAGGTAACGTTGGCTCTGCTTCCATGGCACTATGAGTGTATCTGGGAAGGAATAAAAAGGAGACCTTCTGCTAAATGTTCTGTCTGACCCTCCGAGACACCAGCTGACAGTGGAGTTTCAAGACCCCACGGCTTGTAGCTGCACATCAACATGGGAGGGTTCCACTTTACAGCTCCCAGTTTATTGCGCCACAGCTTAAATATGGTTCAGGTTTCTCCCATCAGCGCTTCATTGAACCGTCTCTTCTCAGCCCGCGGAAGTAAGGGACCTGGACCCTTGACAGGGAGGAGAGGTCTCAGAGCGATCAGAACCAATCTCTCTGGCTTCGACCCACTAACCAACGATCAGTGCTTGCTTTGAGTCCCGAAAAGAGGATGAACTGCAGAACAGCAACAGTAGGTGTTCTGCGAGGTTGAAAGGGGTTGAGGTTTTGCAGCAGTAGAACAGTGTTTACAGTATGTACCGTGCCAGGGAACGGTGCCAAGAAAACATGCCCCCCCCCCCCCATTTCTGGGGGATGATCGATGGTAGTGAGCTTTGCCCCCCAGTTCACATCTGGAGCAAAGGAAGAGAGGAAGATGGAGAGAGCAGGGTCACCCATTTCAAATACAAGGTCGAAACTGTACAAGTCCAAAATACTATCAACTGTGAAGTTTCAGCTTGGGCTGATGTAAAGGTTTATTTCCTACAGTATGTCTATGTGAAAAAGCATGGCCAGAAAACTCATTAGTGGCTCTGGGATCAGGCTACAGTAAGTGGGCTTCGGCCTGGAGTAACCCCCTTATCTGGTTAAACAACCTGCGGCAGATTTACTGTTCAGCATATAGAAAGCCATGAAATGGGAGACATAAAACCAATGTTTTTCGATCACTTTCAGTCCTGTAATTGCACAAGGGGGAAAGACCAAGCAAATGTAATTCAAACCTACCTGTGGAGTCACCATGAACGAACCTTCAGTTCCCTACGCAGCACAAGAGTACATTTCATAACATACTGTATGGGTTACGGTACAAAACCTTATGAGATGTATAAAACTGTAATTGTTCAATCTAATATTTCAGCGCACAATTCCGGATGGTCCTTGCCACAAAGTGATGCGTTCAGCGTGCTTCACAGTACAGTTGTGCTGGTGTTGGTGAAGGTTTCCGATGTTGTTAGGGCTGTTTGTTGTATCTTGGGAGCTCATTGAGACAGCCGTTCTGCTCTGAGCCTAAGGGATGATGAAGTGAAATGGTGCTTAGCCACACTGAGTTCCTGACCACCATCCTCCGTAATAACCAGCAGGAGGATCCCCATGGAGATTCACACAAGACTTTATTTACCATGAAACCGTGGAGACAGAGGGGGAAGAGATACAAAAGTCCATATCTTCGTATTTCAGAGATAGGCAAATGTTTTCTATTCACATTGTGACCTTGTGCTGGCCTTTTTCACTCGGTGCAGATTTTTTGGCAGTAGGTAAACAATTTGTTTTTTCATGTCACTGACATGATTAATAGTAGATATGAATTGTCCAGATAATCATGACCTTTCCAGCTTGATATCCGTCACGGTTACTCCTATCAGGTCCAATATTTCTGCCACAGTTTGGCTGAACATTTGGGTTTCCTCTGCTCCAGTGCTGGAGCATGAGTGGGTGTTTGGGCCCCACTGGATTCTGGGAACTAGGAGTTGTTGTCTGAGGGCCTCAGCATTTTACTCCCTCTTGGCAGACCTTCATAAGAGAAGTCACGCAGCTCAAATATGTCGGCTTCAAATGATCTACGAAAACATATTCCCACTGGGTGAACAAAAGTGGGCGTGTATGTATATTTCAGGGAGAGTTTGTGTGCGTGTGTGTGTGTGTGGTTATGTATTTGTAAGAGAACTACAGTGTGTCATCATTTATTTTTTCACCACCACTGATTTTTTGAAAGAGCTACAACTTCGGAACTGCAACGTGTCACACAATGTGCCATTAATTGTGTTGTTCATGCAAATCTCCACAGACATTCCTTCATCTTAGAGGAAGTTTCTTTTCAAAGGTTGATTTAAAAATACAGCCACAGTTCCACATCATCGTAGATCCACTGTTGATGAGCCAGCCGTGGGAGAAAGCCTAGACGCCTCGCACAGCAGAAGTCAAAGCTATCCATTTTCACCCAGGATCCTCCCCCCCCCCCCCCATTACACAACATTTTTAATTTACAAGCTCAGTATCGGTCTTTTGGCTTTTAGCCAAAGAAAATCTATTGGAATGTCAGTTTATCAGCAGAAAATGTAAGAAGTTGAACAAATGGGACTGAGGGGGTGGGTGGGGGGGTGTTAAGAGTGAGAGTAGCACAGAGGCCGCTGAGGTGTATAAGACCACCCTGCTTCTAAGTCTTTGCAAAGCTTCCCTCAGGCCAGAAAACAACCAGGCAGCCCCACCACTGAACTATCCCATTCCTGCTCCAAATCAAAATCATACAGCAAGTCCCCGATTCCCTCCAAAAGCCAACCCCGAACCAGAAAAACAAGCAGCCAGATTTCCACACTCTGCTGGCTAAATCCAATAATAACTCTGTTCTGCCATCAAATTATTGAGAAGACAAAGATGGCCGGTGACGCAATGCTGGTCGCTCGGCTTTCCGCTTCGCCAGCCTGTACTGGCCCAGAGCAGAAAGGTAGGTGATCACCTTGACACTGGAGGATCGTTCGGTCTGTGAAGCGCGACGTAGCCATAAAGAAGAAAAGGTTTGAACAATGTGAAAGAGTACAGAACATTTACGAGATTGTATATATAAGGAAAAACATTATTAAACGTTTGCGAAGTAATTTGTATGTATTTAGTATTTAGGAATTTATTCTGTTTATTATTTTGATTGTCAACACAAGTGGTTTTTGTATTTATTTACCTCACGTTCCATTTATGTTTATATGAAATTTTGTTGTTGAATTTAGCATAAAACGTTCATACCTTTAACATATTTGTATTTATTTTGCAGACGCTTTTCTCCATAGCAACATAGAAAATGTCAACATGCAACAGATGAACAAGCATCAGAAGAGTAACGTTCTAATAGTATTTTGTTGTTTTGGACCAACGAATTCTAAAGTGAAATGATTTACAAGAAAGAAGTCAACACAACTATGAGCCTGATTCTAATAGTATTTTGTTTGTTGTTTCTAAATGACTAAATGTCACAAATTAAAGTCATGTTAATAATAACTGATTATGACAATAATGTTGAATTTATTCAAACATACATTTAGGATTTTTGTGTGCAAAAGTGGCCTCCATTACTTAGCTTGTTTATTCTTTGAAGAATTTAGTAATAATAATAATAATTGACATTGTTACAACATGATTGGCTAATACGCCAAATTATTTATTTTCAAAATACAGCGCAAAATATTTCCGCGTATTGTTTTATGTTCCCTATTTAAAAATGCATTGTTCTACATATTCTTAAGTCTGTATAATAATCAAATAAATGATAAAAAAACACTGCCAAGTGCTACTTAAAAATGTTTGAACACACAGCACATAGACAGAGTAATTTATCATCGATTATGAATCATTACTAAAAACATGATCTTTCTTTACTTTTTTTTCTTTTAGTCTGTTTAGTTTGTTTTTGCACAGCAGAGATAAAAGCTGCAGGCACCAGCTGAAGATCGTTAGAGAGCTACAGGATCTCCAGCAGGTCATCTGCTGAGATCTGACCATCTCCTCCTTTCTCTTGGCCCGTTTACTTGAAAACCTGTTGATTCAGTAAAATAGCAGGTCTACACTTAGAACAACATTTTACCTCAGCATGACAGTATTGTATGCCCCCTCCCCATGTTCCTCTATTCCGTCGGTGGGGATCCACTGCTAGCCCATGTTAACAAAGTTCAGTACCATGAGACAAACACAATATTTACACATTTATTTTAGATAGATTACATTTGAGCTGTGAATATTGGTTTACAAAATATCCTTAATATGTTTATTTGAATAATTTTTACTACCATTCAAATAAGATTGAAGAGAAGCATTTGTGTGTGTGTGTGTGTGTGTGTGCATAAGACTATTTGCATGTGTTTTAATTTCAGACTGACAGGCGAACAAACAGGCAGACAGGCCGAAAGTCAGGCAGGCAGACAAACAGAACAAGCTGACAGGGGAAAGGAAGGACACAGAATGTCATGGTCAACGATCCAGATAGACGACTTCAGAGAGATTATGGCTCATTTGCTTGTCCTGTCTGGCCAAAAGCAACACCGTTTAACTGGAGGTACTCACTCCAAAAGCCTCTCGTTCTTTCTCTGTCTCTCTCTCTTCCTCTCTCAGTTTTCCCCTTCTCTCTCTTTTAATCTCTGTCACTCAGATTTACTCATCCCACTCCGAATATTCTTCTAAATTCCCAAAATCAGGCAATGATTGTAAGAAACTCGGCCACAATGTTAAACTTTATGCACAGCTTTAAAAAAGCGGCCCTTATTTAGACTACCTCACCTGTGAACTTGTGTGTGGCAAAAATACAAGGAGACTTTGGAAAGTCAAAACTTAGTTCAAGCATGTCAGTGTGTGTGTATGAATAACCGGCATGCCAACCAATTAACTTCAAACTGCACCAGCAGGGTGTGTTTAATCCTCACTGTCTCCGACTGTCCACAGAGCTGAGGCACGGCCAGCCAAACACGCCTCAGACCTTTTCACACTCAGCCCAGTCAGCACACAGACTGCTGGTGCTAATTTGTCCCTTTTATTGGCCTCCGTTGGAGACCAAAACCTCCTTTCCCTCCTTCTCCCTGCCCTCCTCTGACTGCCCTCCACTGACTGCCCTCTCCAGACTTCCCTCTCCAGACTGCCCTCCGCAGACTGCCCTCCACTGACTGCCCTATTCTGAGTGCCCTCCCCAGACTGCCCTCTCAAGACTGCCCTCCCCAGACTGCCCTCCCAAACACTCCAGAAGAAAACAAAACCCTCAAACATTGGCATTGTCACTTTGAGATGAACAGTAGATTAAGCAATCAGCGGCAGGCGAGTCAGACACGTTACATTGATTTGTGAATGTGTTCTGTGCAGTGACACCCACACGCGCTTGTTAGCACAGTCAGACCAGACCCTGTAGCCCTCTGCATCGCCAAAGTATGTATTTTAGCCCCCCCACGCTTCAACCCTGGTTTCTTTGGCAACCGCACGCAGTAACACAAATATAGGTGTGTGTGAGCGTGTGCGAGTGTGCCTCATACTGCAACATTACCGATGCATTATTTACGGCTCAAGTCCCTCTCTCCTCAGCAGGTAAATGTCAGAATCTGGGATTGGCTCTGTTCAGTATAAGAACCAACCAGCCATTTAACGCCCCTAACTCCCCCCCCCCCACACACACACACACACCACACACACACATACCTCTTCCAGGGGGCCCAGCTTGTAACAGGCCCGTCGCAAAGGCTGAAGAGGTGACATCATTTCCTACTCATGTGGGCAATGAAGTCTGGCAACTGTGTGGCACCTCCCCAGTATTCCTGGAGACAGTGATGTCATGTATAGATGTTACCTCACCCAGGCAGGCTAAGTAGAGTAAAGTACCTAGGAGACCAGTGGCAGGTGATACTCAGCACGGCTAAGACCCCGTCCCCCCGCTCTCCCCCGCAGCTGAGATGTAATACCTCTCTCACAAACGAACATTTTGTTTAGTTTTATACTAGACTCGCATGGGTTAATGAGAGATATTTTCCAGTAGGTTTGCTGAAGGAAGTTTTTCGAGCGCACCAGCCCCTCCCCTTCCTCACCTTCCTTGCCTACCTCACCTGCCTCGGACTCCTGACACTTCACTGACTGCCTTGATCCTCACATCATCACATTTTCTAATACCAAGCACACTCACGCTCTGGAGTCCACAGTACAATTCCAAATCCACTCTGCTACATGTTCCGACAGGCATCCAAAATGTGCTCTCTATGTGTGCTCCTTGCAGGAATCAGCCACCTAAAAGTTCATGCCCTGGTGTAATTTCCTGACCACCAGTACTGCCCCCATTCTCATCCAAGCTGTGTTCAAAGAAACTCAGTGGTGGCCACTTGTAATGCATTCTGACACTGAGACATATAGGGGCATGTAAAGGGCCTCTTAAGAAAACATGCTTGTACCTTTAAGCCAGACCTTCAACAGAGATGAAGCAGACAAAAATCAGAGTTTGAATGAGTTGCGAATCGTGGCAAATATCACACCATATTTTGTAGTCATTTTGCACACTGTGAAGAGAATGGCAGACGAATTAGAAGGATGAAACACAAGCCTTTTGTAGGTCCTTACTTATACATAGACTTGTGTGTGTGTGTGAGTATGTGCCCACTCAAATCCCCCATCACGCTGACCTCTCAGTCTTCTCCTCAGAGCTCACTGGGACGGGTCTGCTACTGTCATTATTTACGGTGGCTCCGCAGTTCTTGAAGGGTGCAAAGTGTTTCTAATAAACGGTTTAAGGTTTCTCAACACGGCACCCTCCCATCGCCGCGCTAGCCACTCTGCCAAAGAATCTCAGACTGCAAATGGCAGCGAATGGACCCTCCAAAACAACAATGGCTTCGGCCAGTGGGGGGGCTGTCACATGAAACAGACGTACCGTGGAGACAAGCCGATGAGAGGGAGAGACGGAGGGAGAGAGAGAGAGAGAGAGAGGGAGGGGTAGAAGGAGCGAGGGCAGTAGAGGGAGAGAAAAAGAGAGGGTGAGAGTGAGTGGGAAAGGGAGAAGCGAGAGAGAAGGGGGAGAAAGAGGGGGAAAGGGAGAGGCAAGAGAGAGAAAAAGGGCTAAAGTGACAGGTAGGAACAACACCACCACCGTGGCGCCATTAGGCCCAGCCGTCAGTGGAGCTGGGGAGGAGGGGGGGCGGGCGAGGGGGGGGGGGTGATAATATTTCACAGGTAAGTAGCTCACAGGTTTGCATGATAACACCCGTAAACAGAGAGAGAAGATGAGTGGGATGAGCGACAGACCTCCCCTCTCTGTCCTCCCACCTCACGGCTGACTGGACATACCACAGGGGCAGGGGGCTGTTACTGGCCTCTCCCTGCTCAGCTGCAGACTCTGATCACTGCCTCAGATCAAACCGTCCCTGCGTCATCGCGGGTCCGTCCCACCGGCCAGAGGAGGGTACCGGGAGGGGCAGGGGGGACGACACGGAGCTCACCTTGGGTCACCTTTAATTAGGAGAGTGGTCACGGACGAATGGGAGCGAGGGGGGTGGAGCTGGGGAGAGGGGAAGAGCTGGGGTGTGTGGGGGTGGGGGGAGCGGGGGTGGCATGTGACGTGGAGTGTCTGCAGAACAGAAACCCAATCCCCCCCCCTCCCGTCCCCCTCCATCCCCCCTGTCCCGCCCCCCTCCCATCCCTGTCCCATCATTACGCTTTGACACATCTCGTATCTCCCCTGACCCAGACGGGAGCTCTTAGCGCTGCATTTAGCCAACAAAGACTGGGAAACCTTATCGCCTCATCTGTCTTATCTCCTCCCAGCATCGGGCGGCGCTTTGCCACGGAATTAGGAGGTTTTAATATCTGATATCATCTGGGGGTGAGGGGGTGTTGGGGGGGGGGTCATCTCCATTCATGAGAAGTCAGGGAGCTTCTTTCCCCGAAACAACGTTTTGTTTTCCTAGGCCGTGCCCATCGTTTTCACATTACGTACACACCAACGCCCCCCTCACCCCTCACCCCCCCCCTCACACAGACACACACACACACACCAATGCCCTCCTCCTCGTTCTGGTTAACTTCTTTAAGAGCGTCTGATCTCTCCCGATGCCGGCATGCTTGTCTTAAGGCTGACACGCTGTCGCTTCACGCACTCTGTCTGAGTGGAGTCCTGTGGCTGAAAGTGAGGGATATGGATACCCTCCTCTGTCTCAGCCTGTTGAGAAGGACCCAGTATTCTCTTGAAAGCTTCGACGGCTTGGTTTTTGCTTTGTCAATAGGCAGTGGCAGAAGTTACATTTTTGTGACGCCCGAGCGTTTCACCGCTGCAGACGCGTAACTCAGCGTGCCTCTCTGCGTGCGGATCTGCAGGGAGGAAGACAGAGAGAGAGACAAAGAGAGAGGAAGACAGAGGAAGAGAGAGCAAGACAGGAAGAGAGGGAGTAAGAGAGTAATATGGAGGGAGGGAGAAAAAGAGAGAAAGTGTGGCAGACAGGGAGTAAGAGAGAGAGAGAGGGGGACAGAGAGAGAGAGCGCGAGGACCACTGCCCTACATGGTCCTCTGTGTTGTGATTCATGGCCCAGTTGATGATTCCGGGAGAGACGAGGGAGTGAAGCGCAGGACACGGGGTGCCATGCACTCAGTCGGGACGGGGGTGGACGGGACGGGATGGGGGGAGGAAGGCTGGAGAGGACCCCCCACATACCCCTCCCTCCAGGCCAGTGAGAAATGAGGAGAGACGAGGCCAGCTATCTGGCTCTGTATTAATCAAATACCCCCAGCACGGACACTGAGCCCCATGTCCATTAGCGGCACTGCCCTCCTTTAGGGAGGGGCAGGGGGACGCTGGCAGATTTATACAGACGGGGTCAGAGGTCAGAGCCTTGTGATCGTTGGTCAGTCGGCGTGGTCCATGACACCCCTCTCTCCTCGGCTCTGAAGCCGTGAGAGGGAAGGAGAGATGAGCGAGCTGTTGTTTCACTGTAGATATTTTCACCCAAAATGGCGTTTCACTGTAGAGCTCCTTTCAGTAGCCCTGCATCCTCAACCGCTGTTCTTTGTGAAGTATTTTGGTGGCCACACTACTATGTGAGCGCATTCAACAATTTTTACAAGCAGTGTTGAATGACTGACCGAGACTCGTTAGACGGTTTTAAAATGACACTTGGAGAACGATGCCTTTGTGGCTATTAAAAGCTGGGTGTTGCCGTAGCCGTGCTGTACAGCTAGCGGTCCCATCCTCGCAGAGGTCAGAAGCTCTGCTTTTAGAAGACTCGTTTCACGGCGATGCGGCGGAGGCAGGCTCTTCAGCTGTCCGCTATTAACTACTGTTTTTAAGCTCTGCTCGGCCGTTTATTGTTCAATAATATCACGTTACGCCTCTACAGTAAGTTCCAGCCCCGCATGCCTACTGCGCAGAAACCCAAGTCACTCCACAAACGTGTGTCACTTCAGAGCGCGCCCTCTCTCGACTCATTCGCTGACGGGACGGATCGTTTGAAGCGTTGCGTTTTATCCGTCTTTTTTATGATCTAGGAACCTGCGAGCGATAATAAAAGAGATTGTTGTTTATGCCCTCGATATCTCCTCTGAAGTCAAGGGAGAGCGCAAGGTGACGTAGAGAAACGGTCGGAGTCTTCTCCATCTCTTCCCTCGATCTTTGTCCTTCTCTCCTTGCTCTCCTTCCCCCACCCCATCCCTCGCTCTTGCCCCTCTCGGCCCTGATGGAATGTGTAGATGTGAGTGATAGAGCAGGCTGGGAGTGGAGGACAGGAGAGGATGAGGGAGGGAGACAGGCCCAAAGCTGCTGCTAGGAATAAGCGCCGCAGTAAAACTGTGTCAGGAAAAGGCTGCCCCCTCGTTCTTCTTCATCCCTCCCTCCATGTCTTCTTTATGGGTCTGTAAGCGCATTCGTTACACGTTTGATGGGCTGGGGGAGTCGTCAGGGCTCTGGAGTACGAGATATTATTCATCTCTCACCCCTCACCCCCACGCCGTCCTCCCAAAACAACGTCCTCCAGCCTACTGTTTAGAGTCTCTCACCAGAGGGAGCGGGGGGGGGGAGGTCGTGCTCTGAGGAGATCAAAGCAGGGCCCGTCCCCACAACCTCGTGGCACCAGAATGGTTGCGCGGAGTCGTAGGGAGAGGAGAGAGAAAGGCCGCGCCGCCCGAGATGTTGTAACACGGATGATTAGTGACAGTGTAATACTTTGAACGTCGGTCGTACAAAGAGAGGAACCCAGCTGGGCCAGAAGCTTTCAACTTTTTGGGAGGAAAAAAAAAAAGGTTGTGGGGGTTCCTGAGGCACCGGAGAGTATTAAGCTCAGAGATGTAAAGAGATATCACATTCATTCTTCCCTTTTATATGCACTCCGGGAATAAAGGACAACAAATAAAGTGTGGGAGGCAACATAAATGCCTGTCATTTTTTCCCTTATTAGAAAAAGGAAGCAGGAGACTGGTTCTCTCTGGTGTCACGATGGTTCACTGCTTTGAGAACATGATTTTTTTGACGAGGTACTTTTTACAGTCAGGCATCTCAACAAGGAGTTATTTACTTTAAACACACTGTGCCTGATGATGAGACATTTAAAAAATATTAGGATTATGTCTGTTTCCGATTTGTCAATATTTTCACACCAGGCAAACGACTTCATCCCCAACCACTCACTAAGATGTCTCTTTTTGAATTTCTGTGGAATATATAGTCATAGTCACTATCGCTATGTAAGTGAAGGTTCATTTGTACACCCATTTGCGTGCACACACACACACACACACTGTTCTCTTTCCCAAGCCCATGGGAGGATTTCACAGTAACCACACAAACAGTCCAATGACACAAAGTTTGAGAATACACCCATATCAAATTGCTGCGCTCTTTCTTTAATAAGTAGGCAAAGTCACCACTGTGATGACATAATATTACTCAGGTGTTTTCCGTGAACGACGGACAGGAATTGGCAGCGCCGGCATCGATTAAGCATGTCAAGGCTGCAGCACCAATCAGCACGTTAGATGTTCACCTCCTGCGCCTTGCTGTTGACAGCTGCTCCCATATAGCTGGGCTGGTGCGTGGTCTGAAGTGCACAGACTTGCAATCAAGGCTGCTCCTGCTGCCAATCGATACGGTCACTGCAAGTCCTGGATACAGGCTATGTAATCCACTTATCTTAAGTGAGGCACACCGCCTCACCTGCTTTTAAGTAGAACAGGAAAGGGCCAAGGAGGAAGCGAGTCCACCTGGCCGGCAGCTCCCAGACAACGCGAAGTCGTCTGGAGGAGCTTATCACCAGCCGGATCCTTTCATGGGCCGAGGTGTTTTGCACAGAACTGAGGTTGCGAAATGCATCACCGGATGTGGTGATGTTGCTGTTGCATTTTCATCAGGCTGTGTGCCTCTGTGTGTGTGTGTGTATGTGTGTGTGTGTGTGTGTGTGTGTGTGTGTGTGTGCGCGCGTGTGCAGGGGAAGGAATGTGTGTGTCTTTGTGTGTGTGTGCGTGTGTGAGGGAAGGAATGTGTGTATGTGTGTATGTGTCCGCACCTGTGTGTGTGTGTGTGTGTGTGTGTGCGTCTCTGTTTGTGTGTGCCCATGTGTGTGTGTGTGTGTGTGTGTGTGTGTGTTTGTGTAGGAAGGAGAAAGGCATGACAGCTGCATGCACCTCCATACTCCATGTGAATTTGTTGTCTTCAAACCCCTTTCATTCAATCTAAAAATATTACAAATGTCCCCCTTATAAATAAACACATTTTAAAATAAGACATGGAATGATCCTTTAAAGGCCTAGAATAGCCTTGCTTCTTTCTCTATGGCTTTCATGTAAAGGAAGCTCAGAACAATCTTATTGTTACATTGTTACATTTCCTTTTCTTGCTGTGAAACCTCCGCATTGATCTTTATGAGGTCACACATAGTGCATACTCCTGTCCCATTTGTCAATGGCATCTGTTAACCATTCTTCTTGATGTACAGTCAAAATTTCAGCAAATCATAAAATGTCAGCCATATCTGAATGAATGATGAGAACCTCTGTCGGTTGGACAAAAAATGATTTTAAGTCTGAATAAAGTTTGATACATTTGTATTTCGTGTCAGTGTGTAGACATACACAGAACGTACCGTGATTTAACAACACACAGTACCACCTTGAATCCTTGCCATATTGTCCACTGTTTAAGCAAAAGTATTGGCTATCTGTTGTGTGCAGCCACAGTTCAGGGACTGAGTCAAACATGTTGGCTTCTTTATAGCCTTGTTAAAACCACTGGCCTGTTAAAGGCTGTACAGCAATACTGTGTAAAACATAGCTGAAAAACAGAAGGGAAGACTGAGATAGGATGAGACAGTTAGAGAGAGAGAGACTAAGAGCCAGACAGAGAGACAGGGACAGAGACAGAGAAAGAGGAGACAGAGAAAGAGGAGACCGAGAGAGAGGAAACAGAGAGATAGGGAGACACAGAGACAAGAGAGTGAGAGACAGGGATAGACAGAGAAGGAGACAGAGAGAGAGTGAGAGTGAGAGAGAGACAGTTAGGCACAAATAGATAAATCACAGAGAATGTCACAATGTTGAGTCATGTACTTCAACTTGGCGGGGAGATGTGAGCGATGTGCTGAGCTGAGACGAAAAAAAGCCCCCATTATCTACCGACAGTCACTGGCTCACTCTGTCTGTCACAGACAATCATGTGAGGGGAAGACAAACAGCATTCTTTTGCTGTAACCTGGATTAATGAGCTGCCTATGAGTGGGAGAACAGTCAGTGCATGAGCAGCAGAGCGGATGAGACAGAGAGCATAGACTAAGATAATGCCAAAGGATGGATATAAACGCTGGGCCAATCCTTTACAGCAAAACGGTATTATAATGTATAGATAATGTGACTCTCCCCACACATAATCATTCATATAGATCATTAGCAGAGAACTTTACGTCGGCGGGAGGTTGGGATCCTGAAGAAAGCATGGGGCTGAAATATAGGCGGAAAATCCCTGATTACTGTTTCTTCACCAGAGCCACTTAAACACCCCCTCCACCCTCCCCAACCCTCCACCCTATCTCCTCCCTCCCCATGCCTATCTCCTCCCTCCCCCCATGCCTATCTCCTCAGCTGTGGATCATTAACCTCTCAGTGTCCCCTCATGTCCAGCTGTTCCCCCTGCTGCTGTTCCTGTTTCTGCCCACACCATTTGGTGGTGATCCAGGCCAGGCCGGGATTCCACTGGGCAGCTTCTAATTAACACCACTCCAACCAAACTCTGCGAGTCCTCCTGTTGAGTGTTCCATTCAGGATCCACAGCTTCCCATCTAGGGCCTGATTAATTCCTTTGAGGTTAGCATGCCAAAAACAGGACACAGTTTGATACCTGATCTTTCAGACCATTTTTCAGACCAAGTTTTTGCCACCCAAAAATAGACAAATATATTATCAAATGACTCAAATACAGTATGCCATCCAGACTACCCTCCACGTTGTGATCAATGAGTTTCCTGTCACATTTGTTTATTTTGTCATGCCAACATGTAAATGATCTCTCTTCCTCACATTCTGTAATCAGCTGGATTCTGGATCCTTCCAGGCCCCAGGTCGTTCTTTACCTGAACAAGAATCTCAACCATTCCTACGCTCCATTACGAGGTCTGTCAGGCCTGGTCAACACAAGGCACAACACAGAGATTAATCACAAGCCTTCCTGTTACACAAAATGTGACTTTGAGATGTTTTTTTCTCATTATTTGTTGCTAAGTTATACAGCCAGAACAGTCTGGAAAGGGAAAAGAACATTTGAAACTGTGGCCACGCCGGACCCCACTCTCCCTTCAGGAACCAGGTCCAATTCAATTTCCCCTCATCTCAGAACAAATGAGCCGACTTGTTCTGAAGTGGGTCAGTGACGCATCTCTTCTAGACTATTTACAATCTGTACGGAAAGATCTCTTATCTGACTTATCACCAAGAGTTGGACCTTTGAGTACACAGATGATGATACGATATCAAAAACACATAGCTGAAGATGACATGCGTTGGATTTCCTGGTCGCCTTCCAAAAGACCTGGACACTTGATGAAATAAAAATAAGACCAAATAATTAAGAGGGAAATATGTCAGGAGGAGAACGGGAGTTTGTTTACTAATGCATTCTCCACAGTCCTTTCATTAAGATCAAAACAGGGAGAGAGAGAGAGCGAGAGAGAGAGAGAGAGAGAGAGAAAGAGAGAGAGAGAGAGCGAGAGAGAGAGAGAGCGAGAGAGAGAGAGAGAGAGCGCGAGAGAGAGAGCGAGAGAGAGAGCGAGAGAGAGAGACTTTAAAGGTAGATATTTGCTTTAATCTTGTGCCTGTGTTCCACAGTCTTGTTAGGAGCATAGATGGAGACCTGAGGAGGTTTTTGGTAAAGTAATCAGAGACTACAGGGGTCTCTTCCTCCTTGGCCCAGCAAGGAAGTTTACAGCCTCTCTATCCTCCCTTTATCTAGCATTTCTTTTTGATACATTTAGCATGCGTGACCCCATTTCCTCCTTTAACATCCAGCTTTTCATTAAATCCCAAACATAGTCTTCGGCAGTAAGACACCCTGCTGTCAATTCTACTTTGTTGCTTCTTTGAGGCTTTTTTTGTGAGCTATCACCTTCCGAACCAAAGGTGACAAATGTTAGCATCAGAGTGCTAATGTTAGTTGTTACCATGAGTGTTTAATGGGCGGAATATGTTGGGGTCACAGGCTGCAGCAAGACTTCAGTAACAGAAGCCTCCTTACTCCCACCCCCAACTCAACTTCAACATGTTTGTCATTCAACAACACAATGGAAGCAGCCGGCCAGCCATGCTGGGGTGACAGATCCCTTTCCAGTAAATGTGCGCTGTGTGACAGTGGAGGGTCTGTGCATTTCGGGTTTTAAGCGCAGTGAGTTATCTCCTCGCTCACATTCTCTCTGGCTAGTGTTTGGTTACAGGGGCATTGTGTTCCCATGGTCCTATTCCCAGCGTGGCAGGCCAAGTATGGACAGGAAGTGCCTTTACTTCCTGCTTGTCTGATGGGCAGATAAAGACATTGGAACATCTGCCCTGACCCCCATCCGTCATCAATCACAGCTAGACAGTGGAGGTCAGAGGTCATCTATGTTTGCCCCGCATTGAGCTGTACATGTCTGTTAGACCGCGCTAGGAGGCTAAGATATAAAGAAAGGGGTAGCTGACAGGCCTACAAAACAGAACAGCGTTCCTTTACTGTATTTATTGGTCATGATGTCAGTGAAATGTTTGCTGTTCTTTTAGCTTTGGGAGAGTTGGATGAATGGCAGGTGGTACATCTCTCATGATACATGTTAGGTGGGTACATGTGTCTCTCAGACAGAGCACCCTCTAGTGGATCCCTAGAGACACAACCCCCCCACCCTGCCCACCCCCACCCCCCTCCCTCTCACCTCACATGCAGGTGTGAGCACGTGGCCCAGGTTACTGCCAGCTCAGGCAGTGTGGCCTGGCCACCTGGCACAAATGAGATCCCTTGAGAAGATTTAAAAGCACCTCTTCTGAAACCTCAGCCACTGACTCCGACCCCCCCCTCCTCTCCTTCACCCAGTCACAAAAAACCCCACCTCCCAAGTCAGCTCTTTGCCCCTGAACATACACACACACATTCACATGGACACACACTCACACACACTCTGGAGCAGACATCCCCCTTTAAGTATCCCAGCCCTTAAACAAACTCTTGCGAAAGTGTAAAAGTGACAAATTGAGTATGCAAGACGAGCCCCACCATTATGTGTCTAATGGCACAGAGGATGAAATCTGCCAAGACCTTGCAAAGCCATTGCTCTTTGGGTTTTCTGTTTCCCTCCAGCATATCCTTGTACGACATTCTTGGCAAAGCCCTGGATTACAAGAAAATCAGCAGTTTTTTTTAAAGCAGCCCTTGGCATGAAGAGATAAAGTCAATATCTGGAGAATTTGCATCGTATTACAGTGAGGGTTGTAATCACGTCTTAACACCAAATCAACAGGACAACTTCAGTACCGTGACCCCATCTCACCCAGAGTGGCCCACTATGGAGGAACGGCTCACTGAACGCTGAAACGTCTGAACACCAAGACAGCGACCTCCCAAATAAGGTGTCTTTCATTTAATAAAGTCAAGGACAGACGCTGAGAGAAGGAGCGAGGGAGAGACTGAGTAGGCGAGCAGGAGATTTTTACACTTTCTGCACAATTTCCTCCCTATTTCCTCCCTGAAGACCCTTGTCTACAGAATGTGCAGAGTAGGCTTTCCATGGAGGGGTGGCCGTAGAACCTGCCAGAACAAAAAAGAACACAAAAAAAGGCAGAGAGAGAAAGAGAGGCTCCTCCTTCCTTCTTTACCCAAACACAAGGGGGATGAAGTTATTACCCAAAAAACCTTATGGCCTTCTCTTTCTCTTTTTTTCCCCCTGCAGTTCCCGGAACACTGAGCTGCCATTACGACCTAGACTTGGACCGCATGCTCTCCTCCTCTGACGTCGAGAAAAAACAAGTGCTCCTCGCAGCAAAGTGCACCAGCCTTTATTTCTGTCCCACATCACGCCTAATTGGTGTTCATGTGAGACGCGGCCAATGGGTGGCCAGTGCTGAGGTTCTGGAGCAGCTGGAAATGTGGGAACACAGGGATTCTGTCCAGCCCTGCTCTCACTGTCTTCAAATACCTTTCCTCTCATCCAATAGCCTAACGGTGAGGATGGGTACAAGAACCTATTGTCTATGAGTGGTAGCCATACTTAGCTTGAGGTCAACATCTGTTGTCTATGCTGACATGTAGTTTTGTACAAATCTTCTGCAGCTCTTTTGCTGACATGCCCTTTTACCTACCCCGACTCCCCCAGATACAGCAGACCTTGTTATTGTGTTCGTACTGAACTTCCACTATTGGTGTATGACTGGTTGTAATTTCAGCAATAACTGGAACAGAATCAACGGTTGCCAGATCTGAAGTCATCCAACCCCTCCTCTGTGTGTCAGAGACGGCTGAAGTGCTGGAGAAGGCCTTTCCAGTCAACGTCCAGGGGGACACCAACAGGAGGGGACAGCTCACATGTGTGTGTGTGTGTTTCAACATGGACCCTGATCTGTGGAACGAGGTTCTTCCATGATGGCTGAAGCCTTGACAACCTGTTTTCCTGTCCTTGTCAGTCAGAGTAGAATAACAGCAGCGTGTGGACACTGAGGCCACCCCTGCCATAGTCCTCTCCTTCCTTCCCAACACGCTTAGACAAGGACAAACTCTCACATATTTCTGAAACCGCCAAGTCGATTTGGTTTACCTACATGGTCACTCTACCATGCCTAGAGGTCACAGCGTATATTCCAAAGGTCACGGTTGTGATTGTCTTCTTATTTATCCACTCCCAGACAGGCCATGCAGTTATTTCGTGATGTGAGTGTGTGGGTGTCGGTGTGTATGTGTGTATGTATTTACAGCTGTGTATGTGTGGCAGTTTGTTTGGTAGAGGCAGGTGGTGATGGTTGAGAAGCCATTTGTGCAGGACAAATTGAAACCAAAGAGCATTTTAACAAGTGTCACATCTGCCGAGGAGTCATCTGAACTCTCTTTCAAGATGTGGGTGGGGCAAGCCTGTCCACTCCTGGTGTCACGGCACAGGAAGTAGGAGTCAGAGAAGGAAGGATGCCCTCTTAAAAACCAGGAAATGGCCCTCCAGGATGCCAGCTCCCTCTCTCCTCACTAATGATGGGGGTCACACACCAGCGAGGCACTTAAGAACTTGTGACAACATCACAGAACAGTTTGCAACCACACACATTACAGAACCAGGTTTCAGACAACAGTAGCGAATACCAGCAGGTATGACCTTAGTAACGGCTTTCTGCAGACACTTGAGAGAGAATGAGCAACCCTGAATCATCAGAAGCAACAAGTTCTAATTGTTTCTAAATACCTATTGAGGTTTTCTGCTCCAGTTCCAGCGCTCAGTCATCGCTGCAGATAGATCGACCGATGACAGGTGGGAACTGTGTGTGTTTGTGTCTTCTTATTTCTCCTCCCTTGACAACGCGCCCTCGCTATCTTGCTCCGAACACGTTTTCAATGCATTCTTCTCATGACTCAGTACTGAAGGTTGGCATTGGTGCAACTTGTGAAGCAATACAGTGAGTACTTATCTTGGATTGTTGCCTACTTTCAGCGGAACTGTAGGGACTCTCATGTGCCCTCTGCACGACGCTGCATCTTGAGGAATCAAGTACAGCATATACAGTAACCTAGCGTAACCTAGCATCTAAGTGTCAACAAACACACTCTCTAATACCCCTTGACCCCTCCACACCCCTCCCTCTCACACACACACATTACACCCACACCCCACCCCCACGGTTTGCATTCACACACACACACACACACCAGGTCACGACAGAAAAGCGTCCTGGCTAATGAAACAGGGTAGGGGTGGGGGTGGGGGGTCGAGGCAAGGCCGAGGGGCCGGGAGGAAGGAGAGGAAGGTGAGGGGAGGGGAGAGGCGGAGGGAAGGGGAAGGGAAGGGAGAGGTGGTGGTTGGTAGAGGGGGTGGTCATTAAGATAGCAGAGGTGTTAAGCCATTCATCAAAGTCCAGATAAGGCCTTCGCTCCGTGCAATGGTCATGCTGAAGGCTGATGGTCTCCCCTGCATCCAGAGGCTGGTCATCTTCACCTTCTCTACTCATACCATATGAATCACCCGACCTTCACATGGTCACAATGACCATGTCGCTAAGAACAATGACAAAGCAAGCCTTTTCCACTAAAACACTTGCCTATTCCTCTAGCCTATTCCTACTACACTAACAGAGTGAGTGGTCTACAGATACTCTGTAACTTCTTGTCAGTCACCTTCATAGGCCTTGATTTACTTTTGGCAAACTGAGAATGACCTTTCCAAAATGGTGCCTGTCCTCCGGAGAGGATGATAACAGAGAACAGAAATGTCCCTCCCTCCCTGTCTCTCTATGTGCTACAGTCCCTTGGGTGATGCAAATACAGAGACAGTCGTCTAACTGCTTTCTTTCCAAGTAATTGTCCACCCACGATTTGGCAGGGTGTGATTTTTGGAAAGCAACCTGGTTTCGTTGTACCTGGGGCAGTGCAGTGCTCAAACATTGCCGATAGCTTTCGTGGCGTCTGTGAATGGAGTGTTGATTTGAGAGGTCTGTGTATTTGAGCAGTTCTGAGTTGTAAGGGCTGTTTCTTCGGAGAAGACTAGGTGAGTGAGGTGGCCTTAAATGTTGCTGCTCCAGTGAGTGACTAAGTGTGTTTAAAGACAGTTTACCTTCAACTGGATTTGGTGGGACACCACGGCACCTTAACAGTTATTTATGCACTTCGTCTCTGTCATTTCTGTGATTTTCCTCTCTCTCTCCCTTTCTCTATCTATCTCTCTCCCTCTCCCCCTCTCTCTTTCTCTCTCTCCCTTTCTATCTCCCTCTTGCTCTCTCCTTTTCTCTCTTGCTCCCTCTATCACTCTCTCTCGCTCTCTCTGTGTGTGTAGTGTGACTTAGGTGTTTGACCTTATTTCAGACATATCTGGCTGACAACAAGCCACGTACACTGGAGACCCACACAAATGCCCATTCATATCAACCAGCAGACACCAGCACACAAGCTTTGTGTTTCCAAAGACTGCTGCTCACACACAGCCAGGGCTCACACACAGCCAGGGCTCACGCACACCCAGGGCTTAAAGACAGCCAGGGCCTGTGCTGAAACGTAACCAAAGACGGAGGTGCTAAAATGGATTCAGGAAAACCTAATGTGTTGAAACCATTCAGTGATGGGATCGTCAAGCAGGCATGCTCTCAAAGTTCAAAAAATAATTTTGGAGTCGTGGCAGCTTTGAAACCAAGGAATGTTTCCGTTTTTGACAGCGCATTGATAACATTCGCCAAAGCGTACGTATGGATTGTGACGTGCCGATGAAAGAGAGTATTATGAGACTGGTGTGGTGTGGGACGGAGCGGAGGGTGGGCTGGAGGGAGGGAGCTGGTTTAGGGCTGAAGGAGGGGAGGAGCTGTGAGCGGAGACTTCCAGAAGCCTCCCTGAGGAGGCGTAGAGGAGAGACCAGCAAGGACACCAGAGAGGAGATGCAGGGCTCAGCCTCCTGAGCAACGGAAGAACCTCACCTCACGGCACGAAGCCTGGCCTGTGTACAAACACACACACAAACACACTCACACAAACACACGTGGACAGTTTCACTGATACATTGCGCTGACCCATCCCAACACACAACCCCACATCTTTCTTCTGTCGCAAGTTCCCAGAGCTCCTGGTTACAAAAGTTTGTTTGCTGACAGGCTGCAGGTTTTGGTGAGGCACCGAGTGATGGAGTGGAGCAGTTTAGCCCACATCCCTTTCCCTCATGCTGATAAAGTGCTCTGATAAGCTGCTAGTGCTGGTGGAAAGTGGCCTGCCCTCAGCCCCCAGGCCCACAATGAAAGACAGGTTTGTGCGGAGTGGAGGGGACACAGCAAAGGAATGAGCAAGCCTGGGGAAGGTGGGGAAAGAGGAGTCAAAGAGCAGACCATAGGTAGGACTGATGAGGAGAGTTAGAGGTGTGGAAGTGTGTATGTGTGGGGGGGGGGAGGTGGGGGGGCTGTGTGTGGAGGAGTGTGTGCTTGTGTGCGTTTGGCCATCCGTGCTTGTGTGAAGGCGCATGAGAACCTGAGGTAGCACTCCAACAGCTGTGGGCGTTGTGTGTGTGAGTGTGTGTGTGTGGTGTGTATGTGTGGGTGTGAGAGAGAAAGAGGGAGGGAGACAGGAGGAGTTGTGCCATGTGTTTATGTTGACTAATGAGCTAATTACCCAGGCCTTAATCTACTAAACTTGTGTCATTTCACAGGAATGCTGCAGCAGTCAAACTCTTTCAGATTACAGGTCATTTCCTGACAGTTAAGAACAGACTACCAGCCCAGTAATTCGTGCACACGCCAGGCGTTAAACCACACATCTGCTCCCGTGGCTTCTCCGTTTGTCTCCTACACCACTGGGAATAGGAATGCAGAAATGTGAGCGACTAAGTTTTCTTTTATGTAGGCTACTTCCACGCTGAAATCCCCTTTGCCAACATTACATTGTGTCAACAAGTCATAACATGTACATCATCATTTACTGACTTCGGACTGAATAGGATGAAAAGGCTGAGCAATACATGCCAAAACATTATTATCCTATCCTCAGATTCTTATTCATGTAATTACTGTCATTATGGTCAAATAATTATTAAATTAAAATACATATAATATATACTACATTCATACTTAACATCATGCGGTCAATAAGCAAGTTGTGTTCTTGTGTCTGCACCCAATTGTGTGTATCTAAATCTACCAACTTAGAGAGAGAGAGAGAGAGAGAGAGAGAGAGAGGGATGTAGAGAGAGAGAGAGAGAGAGAGAGAAAGAGACAGAGAAAGAGATAGATAGAGAGACAGACAGACAGACAGAGAGACAGACAGACGAGACACGACAGGACAGACAGAGAGACAGACAGACGGATTCCAAACTTAACGAAAGTTGAAGCTTAATGAAAGCCAGTCTTAAAACATAAAGCACAGAAGATGTTGATCCCCTCACCAGAGCAGAGCTGCCGGGGCAGGCTAGGGGGGAGGAGCTACGTTAAACAGCTCCTAGCAACCCTCACCACCAACTCCCTCCCCCCCCCTCCCCAGAGTCCACTGCCTGCTGGCCCTCACCAAGCACTCATCCATCACCCCTCAGACCTCAGAACTAGGTGGTCCTTCTCCTCCAATCACACCGTCACCGAGTGGAGAAACACTGAAAGAAAAGCTCCTTGTCTGTGAGATACAAAACCAACACCATGTCTGCTTTCATTCTGCTCCCAAACAACACCACAAAATGGTTCTAATTAGTATAAGGAAGTTCTAAATACACATCACAAAGCCATAAATGTTCTTTTCTATCATGTTGTATCCGGGGCCTGGGAATACTAGGCTGGACACATAACATGAGTCTACTGCAGCACTAGCCCTAGCTAAACCTTGCTCTGCGGTAGCCGGCCATTCAAACACAGGGCAGGTTGGTTGATATTTAAATGGCCTCTGTTTGTTTTTGTACTGATCCCTTGTGTTCATATAAGCTAAGCAGAAAGGCCAGGCTCCTTTTGAAGCGGGAATCACACCAGGAAAGCCAGGAGGGGAAGGAAACGTTGCTTTGGTGTTTCATACATCAACGGAATGACTTCCCTCGAATAAAGACGCGTTCCATTTGGCCCGTCTGGAACAACCTGCTTGTTTCCTGTCCTGAAAACTCAGGCTCTGAACAATGAGCCTGAGGAGAACAGAGAGGCTGCCGTGTCTGGAGATCCGCTGCTTATGTCTGACTGCAGGTACAACAATGGGATTATTGCATGCAGTGGACAGCAGTGGAAAGGTTTTGGACATTTTCAACGATCAAACACGATTTCATCTGGCCTCATTTATTCAACACATTTGCCTTGCCATTGTCTCTTATAGAGCGGAGACAATGGTCACGGCCTTTGAAGTGTATTTCACCAAAAGAGAAGAATGCCAAGACAAGTCTACGTGCTTGAAATTGTAAACTTTCCGTACATCACCTTGTGTCACAGCTGTGAGTGGCTCTTTGCATGTCTCTAGCTCTGCCTCTCTTTGCTCTCCTTTTCTCTCTCCCTCTTTCTCTCTCCCTCTTTCTCTTTGCCTCTCTCTCTCTCTACCTCTCTCACTCTCTCCCTCTCTCCCTCTCTCTCTCTCTCTCTCTCTCCCTCTCTCTCTCTCTCTCTTTCTTTGCCTGTCCAAGGCAGTCATGCACACACAGCTTCTCCCTCACACTGCCCCCTCATCAAATTACACCCCTGCTGACTTCTGTCATGTTGGCAAACAAAGGTCTTAAAGCACACTCCCGGTGTAATTGCCTCTAATCTAAGACATAATGTGCCCTTTCAAGTTGACTTTGTGAAGAGAAAATGAGGTATGTAGCCTCTGTGTCCTGTCCAGACACTTTCACTTGGAGAACACAGCGTGTTGTCGTGATTATGTTATTGTATGTAGGCTTTGCGGTGAGCAGAAACCAGTCTGCCTGTGCTGACGAACATATGGCAAACCTGTGGAGTTAAACTTTTTGTATTTTTGTATTTTTTCAGATTTTTGAAAACTAGCATTAGGGGAGGCTACAATGTACTATACCACCTTTGGTCTGGATTCTCTCCATAGGGAACATCAGGCTGGCCTGTCTGTCTGCCTGCATGCAGCTGGAAGTGGTTCTGTGGTTTGGCCAGGTGTCTCCCTGCCCTGCTCTGCCCTGGACTAGGCCTCAGCGGGGCCTGGGCCTGGATTATGAGAGAGAGCTGGAGGGCTGAATATACTGGCTTGCCTCTTGCTGCTCTAGAATGTCCTGCAGAACCACCTGACAAGCGCTTGCATGTAACTGATCCAGCACACCAGGACTGCTGCAGGGTAAAATAAGAAATGTGCGTGTGTGTGTGCGTGTGTGAGTGTGTGTGTGTGCGTGGGAGGGTGTGTGCGTATGGACATACATGTGTGTCTTGGAAATATTGGACAAATTCAAGCAGCCCTCTGGTTAAGAAAGGGCACGCAGAGTTGTATACAGTTTCCAGGGGCTTTTGGCAAGCACAGATCTTCACATCATGTAAAACGCCCAATATCTCCTATCTAGATTCAGAAGAATGGGTAAGGGGAGATGCAGGCAGCAGGGTAAGAAGAGCTGCAGTGTTTCTGTGATCGTTCAGCTGGAGATCTGTGTGGGCTTTTTAAGGAGCCCAGCTGTGCAGCCTGGAGGTTCTGAGTAGTAACTGGGACAAGGTCAGAGCAGGGAGGCAGCCTCGTCCCCAGTCCTGGGCTAGCCCCGGCCAGGCTGATGTTCCAGGAGCCACGGAGAATTGATGAGCCCCCTGAGAGCTTCCTCTTAGACCCTCTAACAATCCCCCTATTCATCCATCTAGCAAGCTGGCCTAACACTATCCGGTTGGGACAAACCTCCACAATGATAAATCAAATGTTATTGTGATGTGACAAAATTGCATTTTGTTTTCACCAAGCACATTCGTTCCTAGTATTCGGATTCACTATATTCCCAACTCCAGATTGGAGGAGAACAGAGGTAAATGCAGGGCCTCCAGGAACATTAAATGAGTGTCTCCTAAATATGGCTGCTGTATTTTTGGTGTGTGGCTGGACTGTTGGCACGGACGCATCCTTCCTCGTCTGCCTGTCATGCTCTGCGCTCTTCTGTTACATAAACTAGAGAGCTGAGCCAGTCAATCCAGGTCCATTTGTGGACACAATGGGTGTGTGCACCATTTCCCCCTCGTCCTAAAGCCATTTACCATGACCAGATCAACTCCAGGCTACATCTGGGGCTGATGTCTGGGCCAGTTCGGAATCACTCTCATAAGGTCTCCGAGAAGCCGAAAGGTCTGCTCTTCTTCAGCTATACGTTTCACTCCAAGTTCCTCGTCAGTTATTTATAGAGCCAGAACAAATATACGACAGGAAGACGGATAGCGGTTTGGGTTGGTGGTTGGAGGTGAAGGTGGAGTCTACGCCTGAAACATCTGTCCTTGCTTTGACAGCCTTCTTCTCCTCGGTATGTTCAGCATCCACTCCAGCGGGGTAGGCGCTCTACTGGCAGTCAGAGGGCTGCAAGGACAGTCAAAATAGAGCAGGGGAGGTGGGGGGGGAGTGTACCCATAAGCATGCCCCCTCTTCTAACCCCCTCACCAATGGCCTCCATCATCCCTCTGCAGCAGGCTTTCTCCCAGCCGCACAAGCCCTCTGGCCACTCTCCACGAAAAGGGACAACTGTGGCCTTTGTCTGCTCCACAGCGGAGCTTGCTTTGAGCAGGAAGAGAGGTATTTTCAGAGGTGTGAGAAGAGAAATTATACTTGAGGCAGACATGGAAGCCTGAACGCAGCCACTGATGAGGTGTGGAGATCCTCAAATAACCTTGTTGGAGGAAATGAGGAGTCTAAAAGCTCTACACAATGGGTGGGAACACTGAGACTATTCTGTGCTAATGAAACAAAGGTCCCAGCCTCTTCAACAGAATGCAACCATGTGATTGTTGAGAAACGTGAACACTTTGAGGGTTTTTTTGTTTAAAGTGCAATTTGCTTTCTGTTGCTTTGTGAAGACTCTTGCCAAATAAAGAAGACATTTCATTTGTAATTGCTGTAATTAAGTAAAGCATATTTGACTTTAATCCGGATTCAAACCAAGCAGTTCAACAAAAAGTATTTACTTAGCTGGTCGGGTCTTTCAAAGCATTTCCTAATGGCTCCATTATGCATCTGTACCTGGTACTGCACAACAATACCACATCACCATGTGCTGTTTATGAGTAGTATTTCATGTAATCTCAGTTTCCATAAAAGCTTTTTTCTCATCTGACCAGAATCAAAGAGTGGATGAACTACAGTACAGTGAAATACAGTGAGCTATTCTGGGAAGCTGAGTTAGTGTCCAGCATGGTGACAGAGCAGTCCGCATCCAGGAGGGATGAAGCAGAGGGGCAGGCCCCTGACTCTGGCGTCTCGTCTGGGGGACAGGGTTACGGCGCGGCCCCTGGGGTGGGGCGAGGTTGGGGGAAACGTGAAGCTGACACAGGCTCTGTTTAGTCTGCCTGCGTCAGAGACGCTTCGTTACACACTCATAAATCCAGGTCGGCACTGACACCCCCAGACCGATGTTCCCACACACACACACCCTCCTAGAACACACATACCCTCCTAGAACACACACACATACACCCTTCTAAAACACACACAATTCTGGAACACACACACCCTTCTAAAACACACACACACAAACGCCCTCCTAGAGCATACACACAAACCCTCCTAGAACACATACACACACATACGCTGTCATAGAACACCACTTACGCACAGACTCACTCACCCACGCACTTACACACACACACACACACACACACACCTCCTCCTAGATATACACACTGATACACACGCAAATACACAACGGGGTGTTTATTTAATCAACACAAGCATATTGTGGATTTACAAATGTGGAATAATGTCATTACAAAGTATAATTTGATATTGTTCGTTTTCTTGAATCTCTCCTCAAACAGTGTGCACATAAGAGGATTGTCAACCTTGTCTTCGGCTCTCAAAGATCAGCCTCAGTTGGTTACTTAGCAGCATATTTGTTCTCATGTCTGTCACATTTCCCTCCCCACCAACAGATAGCTTGAAAGATTGCTGGAATTACAAACCAGCAAAACGCTAATCTTTCAACTCGTTTCTATAGATGTTTATGCAGTGGATAGGTTCAATAAAAACTATTCTTAGTAGAATGAACAGTATGATAAGACAATACCAGTGTCCAAATACCAGAAACATTAGATATCCACCAATGACAAAAAAATATAAAACTGAAAAACTCAACAATAGAAATAGATTTGTGGGATGATTATTTTTTATATAGCAATACAAAAACAATTATTAGACCAATAACTATTTCTACAAAATGCGTATTCGATTTAAATCCCCCCATAAGTGCAACAAACTGTTCTTCATCTTAATTATATTTTTCCGTTTATATAGATTTTTTAAATTGCAATTAATAATTCTCAGAATTTTCATAAAGGCAGGTTGAATTTTGTTTCACTCTATTAGCACACATAAAACTGTTCATTTCAAATACATTGCGAGCACATCACATTTTTGTAGATTTCTACTGAACAATTATTTTCAAACTCAAACTCTCCTTGCATTTTAACATCAAGAACAACTTTGGTTCTTATTCTCTGTCAGTCTTTGCAAGGGTTTGGCATATTCTAATAGATCATTTCATCCACTCACTATTCTGCATCTTTTTGCTTGTCGAGGAGACCGTGGGGTCCAGCGACAAACTAAACAAACAGAAGGAGAGAAGGACTCGTACAGGATTCCATCGGCTGAGAAATGATAACAAAGACGCTCTGGTGAATGAATGTCATACATATAAACAAATAACATATAGAGAAATCTCTATATGAAAGAAAGAAAGCTGCTTCCTCTTATTGGGTGAGAAGTTGAAAACAAGGTTTTTTTTCTTAAAAAATACAAATAATGGATACGCCTATACTTTTATAACCTTACATAGAAAATAACTAATATTTTTCAATTTTGTTACTCATACATAATACACATTTAAACAAATTGAAATTAACTGTTTGAAATGACCAAGTCTTTTATAATGTATTTGCTGTTGCTGTGTTCAATGATAGATCGGAAATTATTTATCATAGCCTGTAATGTAAAATATTGTTCAGTACGTATGCATTCCCCACGTGTGTTTCGTAATATTGATTAAATATTAAATGTTTTAGAAAACTTCATGCAAAAAATTGTTGTTTGTTAAATAACTGGAATACCGGAACAATTATTTCGTAGTTTTATTCTTGTTAACTTTTCGGTAGTGTATCAGGAAAATATAATTTCAGTTACAAATTGTTAAATAGTAAATAAATATATATATTGTTACAAAATGTAGAACTAAGTGAAAAGAAACTCTTTCTGGTTGCCTGGGATGCACAGTCTGGATCTTGGTTTTGAATGGGCCTGGTTCTGAGATTGACAGCAGTGGAGTAAACAGGATATGGGAGAGAGTGACAGAATTCCCAAGGATTGGGTCCAGAGGTCTCTCCTAGCCCTCCAGACCTAGAGGTCTCTCCTAGTTGCCCCAGACCCAGAGGTCTCTCCTAGCCCCCCAGACCCAGAGGTCTCTCCTAGCCCCCCAGACCCAGAGGTCTCTCCTAGCCTCCCCAGACAAAGAGGTCTCTCCTAGCCCCCAGACCCAGAGGTCTGTCCTAACTCTCCCAGACCCAGTACCCAGAAAGGGTCTCCATCTTTAGCCCAGCTGCAACACTGGAGGTCAAAACCACCAAAACAACTTCTGGACCGCTTTAAGCATGACCTATTAAGAGGATTCTACTAGTGTTATTCTGGTGTAGTATAACCAATCTGAATGTAAATATTTTAAATGCACATGTTTGTTGTATATTCGTATATAAAACAAGTGTGGTTATATGAGAAATGACAAATAACTTCAACTTTTCAACTGACAGCAAAAAAAAACTCCAGAACTTCAGAGGGTTGGACAGAGCTGTCAAATGTACTTTGAGAGAGATATCCCCCTGTAATTATGTTTTAACAGCAGAGGAAGCTGCAGACCCCAACCCCGTCATTTAGTAGCAATAGAGACAACTAAGGCTCCTTCGACGCTGGTGTCTGATATGGCACCCACACAGTCACACTATAAATAATCACTTCTCTACCCGTAAGCCACAGTCTGAGGTCAGGATCAGGCTATAGGAAGAATAGTCACATTATCATACACCGGATGAATCAGGTGTTCCTGACAAGGTTTGGGCATCGTAAAAGTCTACAAAAACATATGTAAAAGTTATGGGACATCATTTGGTTTCTATCGTGCAACAAAGTCCATTATTTAGTCTTACGCAACAAAATAGGAAAAGAACATGAGGTTTTCAACAATAGTAGCTGATTATTCAGGGAAAATGTAAGGCGTGTTGTGACGTGTTTTGCCTTAATCTAAATATAACGTGTTCTTTGTGCACGTTCACAAACAGCATGCCTAGTTTTTGATTTACTGTCGCTCAATTTAAGATTTAGACCACAAACTGTTATTGTTGCATTGTTTTTTGTAGGTATTGAACAGAAAAGATAACTACACTAAAATAATGCTACAGTTACATTTCTGAACATGGAACATTGAGTCCTAGAATGATCTTCTCTAATGCAAGCACCATCTTTGATGTCCTGCCAAAACTGTCAGAGGAACTCACCTCGAAGCAACACAGAAGATGTTCCTGTAATACCCTGGGATTACATAGGTTTGATGACAAACAATTAGAGTTTATTTGATATCAGAGGTAAACCATTGTTGTAGGGTTCCAGGGAATGAACACAAGATTTAGAAGGATCATGAAGACCACTTTTCAACTAATTATTTGTACATGTAAATTTCAAAAGATGAATAAATAATGATTTGCTTAACATGAACAAAAAAACTACAATGATTTGATATTTGAGGCAGAAAACAAAAATTTTACAACATATGTGGATACAGATTATAGATGAAGTGGTCATGTTCCTAGAAATTCCATCTTTGAATGTTAAAATTCAATCCCACAGACATGAAATTACCTGATGACCAGTGTCATGTGTGGCCTCAGTTCTTCCTCACTGTTTCAGCAGATCCCTGTGACCTGAGGTCAACATCAACACGTTTTCAGAGGCGCCTTGTGTGGGTGAGCTATGCCCATGGTCTATGGCACAATAAAGCAATTTACAACACCGGGCTGCTCTGTAAATTGGTTATAAGTAAGGTCGTCACCTTCCAAATAACACCCCTCACCAAACTAACCTGCCCTCTGCCATAAATAACACAATGGCGCCAGCCGACCCACCTCCTACACACAGCGGAGGAAAAAAGATGAAATAAAAAGAATTCCCGCCTGACAAACTATTATCGGAGATTCATTAGGAAGCCCGAGTTCATGCAGGATATTCTGTTCAAATTTGCGCTTAATTTCGAAACGTTAATAACGAGTGGTTCATTACGATCATGTCTGGGAGTTAGAATTGTTTTCAGTGTTCCTTCGCCGATACGCCCTCTGGGATCCCAGTCAGGGCCTGAGCTGTGCAACGCACCAAATATTTAGTGTAATAGCTAGTTACTGTGCTATCTCCTCCGCCCCAAGCTGTCAATCTCTGCCCTGGAGCTAATTAAAAAGGGCCAGGCTGTTGTATTTGTTTGCACACTCTGTGGGCAGAGTGGAACCGTCAGGGGTGGGGGCACGGCAAGCACGCCATGCCCCCTTAAATCACTCCCCTGTGCCAAAACGCTGACACCAGAGAGGAATCCTGACAAAACATTCCCAGACAGCGCGAGAGAGGAAGAGAACAGGGGAGAGAGAGGTCTTAATTAGGCATTAATATAGCCTGCAATAAGCATTGAGCAATTGCTGCCGTGCTCTCTCTCTCTCTCTCTCTCTCTCTCTCTCTCTCTCTCTCTCTCTCTCTCTCTCTCTCTCACTGTTCTTCTTGTCGTCACTTCCTCATCTACTCAATAGTCGACCTTGTTCGTCCTCCCTTTGTTACATTAGTATTAAAAATGAGAATGCACAAAGAAGTACAGAAGACAATCTAGGCCTTTTGAACACTCACAATTCCTCCTCCTTTGGCAAATGAATTAACGGACAGTCAGGTGACCTTACCTGAGCGGAGCAGGCCATATCCTCCCCCTGTGTATGATGCAGCACAGCAAAGTCGTCGCAATACACCCCTACTGCTCATGGCGCATGTGCCTCTAGTATCTCACTGTGGCATGCTGCTGTGTGAAGTCTGACATATCTGAGAAGCGACAGGCAGACAGAACTGGCATGGAATAAAAGTGCCACTAAGACAGACATGAACCCTGTTACTGTGGCCTCTGAGATGCCTTCGGCATGTGCTGTGGCTCTTTGCTGCCACCTGTCTGTGGATGTGAGTCGGACACACCTCACACAGACGTCAGAATGCTCCAAAAGAACTCATCTCATCACAGGACGCAGGTTTGTCTGTCTACGTTACCAAGCGTAGATGTATTCTTGCATGGAATTTTGCTTGCGAGGCAAATGCAAATATGCGTTGTGTAGCCATGTGTGCACTGCTTGAGGGTTAAGCTTGCCTGATATGTAGAACCAACGTGCTGACACTGTCCAATCGTTTCCTTTGGGGTGTGAGTCATAAGTTCCCACAAGGAGAGTTGTATGGAAAAAGAGCATTTGCCCTTGGGTAGACTAGATCAGCTTTGGGAGAGTTAACAACTCCCAGCCTCCTGATGTGCTGTAGTGAGACAGGAAGACACATACAAAGCTTTTGGCCACACATGTGGAGGGAGAAAAAAGACTGGTAGCTCAAACTTAACCACTCGCTTATTCACCCAAGAGAGAGAGTTGGTGTGTGTGCGAGAGAGAGAGAGAGAGAGAGAGAGAGTTGGTGTGTGTGTGAGAGAGAGAGTTGGTGTGTGTGTGAGAGAGAGTTGGTGTGTGTGTATGAGAGAGTTGGTGTGTGTGTGAGAGAGACAGAGTGAGAGTGGGTGTGTGTGATAGTTGGTGTGTGTGTGAGAGAGTGAGAATGCGTGTGTGTGTCTGTGTGTGTGTGTGTGTGTGTGTGTGTAAGAGAGAGAGAGTTGGTGTGTGAGAGAAAGAGAGTTGGTGTGTGTGTGTGTGTAAGAGAGAGAGTTGGTGTGTGTGTGTGTGTGTGTGTGTGTGTGTGTGTGTGTGTGTGTGAAAGAGAGAGTTGGTGTGTGTGCGTGCGTGAGAGAGAGAGAAAGCGCGTTAGAGAGACAAAGAAGAAGAGAGATAAAAAGAGGGCTCCTATTACTCAAGGTTGTTTACCCCAAAATTTCATCAGGGTTAAAAATAGCACAGAGTCTTTCCACATTAAAGGCATCTCCCTCCTCATGAGCGTTCTTGAGAGAAAGAGAGAGAGATGTTGCTAAACAATCACACAAACTGAGGTGGAGTAGCGCCAAACTTAACCTCTTAATGGCTGACTCGAACATGGGCAAGGAGAGACTAAGTCAAAACAGGTACTAACATGAGATGACCTGAAACAGAAATGGCGACTCACTAAAAAGAGGATTCTTTGTAAGCAACTGTTGAAGCTCTATTGTAGCAGCTGTTGAGAGAGTTTGGTCTTTGAGTTGTCTGATACCCTGACAAGAACACCTCAGCCAGGAAGCTCTCAAGGCTGGAACATAAATAGCAATCAGGCAACGAGTAAACCAATCAGCGGCTTTGTTACTAAATATGCACCAATCAATTAGTGAATGGATTTCCTTCCAAATTAACGAAGCGAATCAAAGCATCCCAAGCAGTCGGTTACGGACAATTTACAGTTTGTTTTTCTTAAATGAATTCCACACGTTTTTTTTTTTTTAAAGGGATTTGCAGTTTATGGCATACTGCAATACTCTGTCCATTGCAGGTGGATGTTTGAGTGGGCTTCAGGAAAAAAGCGTTCATCAGAAAAACGTTTGGTAATCTTGATACCATTTCCCCCTAACTTTACACCATGTTGACTAATATGAATTTGATTAGTGTGCACCGTAAACACCGGCGCAATTTATACTCAAGCTTATCATCAGTGTGTGCTAACAGTCAGTGTACCGTACTGTTTATCATGTAGGAGGTTAGGAATGTTGGATGATTATCAGAATGTGAAAAGCCCAAGGGTCTCCAAAGCTCCTCCTTACTCCTAGCCCACCACAGTGCTCAGGTCCCTCACACACACACAGATGTCTGACAGACTGCAGGCAGGGCTGGAGCCCCAGCATCCAGCTGCAGATGAGAAGCAGACAGGCTTTGTCCCCCAGAGGGCTACTTCCAAGGACGCACCTAAGACAGAGGACCCAGGGTGGGAGAGGGGGCCCTCAGACCCAAGGAGGAAGAGGAGCCCCTCAGACCCAGGGAGAGAGAGGGGTCCTCAGACCCAGGGAGGGAGAGGAGGCCCTCAGACCCAGGGAGGAAGAGGAGGCCCTCAGATCCAGGGAGAGAGAGGGGTCCTCAGACCCAGGGAGAGAGAGCAGGCCCTCAGACCCAAGGAGGAAGAGGAGCCCCTCAGACCCAGGGAGAGAGAGGGGTCCTCATACCCAGGGAGGGAGAGGGGTCCTCAGACCCAGGGAGGGAGAGGGGTCCTCAGACCCAGGGAGGGAGAGGAGGTCCTCAGACCCAGGGAGGGAGAGGAGGCCCTCAGACCCAGGGAGGAAGAGGAGGCCCTCAGATCCAGGGAGAGAGAGGGGTCCTCAGACCCAGGGAGAGAGCAGGCCCTCAGACCCAGGGAGGGAGAGGAGGCCCTCAGACTCAGGGAGAGAGACGAGGCCCTTAAACTCAGACTGTGGTCCTGTCAGATCCTGTTTAGTAGCTTACAAGGCCTAGTGAAATTATAGTTGGTTGTATTTCATGCACTGACTGTAGTATACATACTACGTGTCTGGTCATTGAATGAATCTGTTTAAATGTTGCATTGATTTCCAGTTTTTGGACAGCATTGCTTTGGAGTGTGCATGTCCAGCTGTTTGCAAGGGATTTTTCAATGGGTAGCATACGCGTTTTTTGAGTAAGTTCCAAACAGCAGGAAATGATAGGTTTCAATGACAGGACACGATCAGATCGCAGATTTTTCTTTACAGTGCCAAGCTTATCATTATGTGGTGGGAAATAGCATTTGGGTTGTGTATTGACTGTCCTGTTCTATTACAGTCTAACGTTCAGCTATTGCACTGTCCTTTATGACTGTACAGACTGTGTACAGAACAAAGACATTGACATTTACTATGACATGGCAGTTATACACAGTGATACATTTGCGACATCACAGCCACTCAGTTTTCATCATGACCCGACAACACTAAACACCGAACACTTTCTGAGGTCACAGTTTGTTGTGAGCACTGAGCTAGAGCTTATTGTGACATCACAGCCATCGTTCCACATGCTGATTGGACCAGGTCTGGATAGCTTTTTTAAAGCACCATCTGTCCAATCTGTGTTGAGCAACGCTGGCAGTACAACTACACGTCACTTCGCTTAGACACCCCCATCGGCCGCCCTCCCGCGGTAAACCGTGGCCCCACGCCCTGAACACGATCCTGCCTCACTACTGTCTTTGCACACTTAGGTATGCACACAGATCACCCAATCCCCCTCTGCCACCACCCCCAATCATCTACCCTCACCACCCGGCCCTCACCCCTACCCTTCTACCCTCACTACCCAGCCCCTACCCCCCACCCCAGCACTCTCACACAACTCAGTGCTTTCCGCTACAACTTGAGAGCAGCTCTCATACAAACAGCGACAGGGCAATCAGCGCCAAAAGACCATCACAGCTCTCCAGAGTTCAGCTTGTCAAAACAGTCTGATTGCCTTTCATTTGATTTTCCTAAAGCCCGCAAACCTTCACGGTGAACTTCTGTCAGCACGAGCAGCACAGTTGAGAAAACAGGATTACTTGCTATGGCAACACCTGGAAGCAGCACGTGCGAGTATGAGGGAATGATCACCAGTTAGCTGCCGCGGCTAATGACGCTGCTATATTTACATTTGTCTTTGGCAAGGACCAATGCAGCCATTTCACCCTCTCAATAACCAGGAGTTTCGCTTTCTCGCTATCCCTCAGCAACATTTAATCAACTCAAGCTCCTCGTGAAATTAAAGTACCTTTGACATTTTAGAAATAGTTGGGTTGGATAAATATTTTCAAAAGTTCAACACAAAGTTTGCAATCAAAAGTCCTCACAGTTTACTTTGAATTATGACATTTCCAACGCATTGTGCAACTGTAGGCCAAACCTGATCATGAATGGATTACATACAAATACATACAGTTCTAACGTTTTCGTTAAACCATCTTTAGTACAAAACTATTGTCCTTTAGCCCACTATGCTTTTATCACAAAGTATGGTGAGGGGGATAGTGTGACCAAGGGTTCCATGCTTTTGGTTTCAAAATGAGAAATGAAATATTGCCAGAATACTGTAGCCTATAAAAACACCTTCCATTGCTTGCAAACAGATGTAGGTTATGCTATTAAACAGTAGTTCAGTACAGGTAACCTATCACTCTGAAAATGCACACACAAGTCAGATAGGGTCCTATTGAACAAGAGGGGAAGTGACTTGTTTCATCATGGTTGATGGTTCATATGGAGTCGGTGATGAACCCAAACATGGAGAATATAAGGAGCTGGAAAATTCACAATTTCTCAGCCCACCAGCAGCTTTTCACTCCCAAAACATTTTCTATGGTAACTTCTTCCTGGAACATCGCAGTAAAACACTGTTCAGCACCAAAGAGGTCCAGGGCCTCCCAGTTGACCTTCAGGGACGGCAGTTGATTGTCCCACCATTCTTAGTCAGGACTGCAGATGGGGACCATCCCACCTGGCCTTAGCTGGGGCACATGCAGGTGAAACTTCCGGCTGACACCCCATCACTGTACTGCCAACCCACCAGACTCAACACCTACAGCTACAGCCACCCCAGGGTACTGCTAACCCACCAGACCCATTACCTACAGCCACCCCAGGGTACTGCTAACCCACCAGAACCATTACCTACAGCCACCCCAGGGTACTGCTAACCCACCAGACCCAGCACCTACAGCCACCCCAGGGTACTGCTAACCCACCAGACCCAGCACCTACAGCCACCCTACCCTAGGGGCAACATACAATATCCTAGGGCTCCCAGCCTCAATGTGCTTGTACGACTGCCTATCACCCTTAACCTGGTGCCAGAAAGATGGTAGCTTTCAAAAGAGACATCGCAGGGGAGGTGAAAGTGAGCAGAGCGATGTCCAAACACATGCGATCGAGCGATAGAGCGAGGGAGTGTCGGAGTGAGAAGCCAAAGATCGGGCCATGATTGTGGGTCACGGGCGGCAGGTCGTAGGCCTGGGCTGGCTGAGCAGAGAGCAGGGGCTTCTGGGAAGCCATAGGAAGCGCTGTGTGGAGGAGATAACAGGGTGTGTGTGTGCGATGGCGGCGGGTTGTGAGAGTAAGAGCGTTCTGGGCCCTGCCCTGCTTTCCTCTATTCACTAGCACATCCTGTATGTGTGGCAGCTCTTAATGGGCTTTAATGAGCCACCAGTGGATCCAGCTCCTTCCTGCCCTCACACACACAACACACCAGCAGACAGCACAGCAACACCCCTGGCCTCCAGCGCCAGGCTCTCTGGCCACTCTCCTCTCTTATCCAGAGGAAGAGAGAGACATGGGGGGGGTGGAGGGGGAGATCGGGGGAAGACAAGACGAGAAGGAGAATGGACAAACTTCCGATGTCTTTTAGTATGACGTGTGTGTCCTACAGTGCAAGTGTACACGCATACACACACGGTGTAAGTGTACACACTAGCACAGCTCACATAAACACAACAATGTGGAGGCTTTTTTGGGCCTTTTGGTTTGTCATGCCGTCAGTGACAGGCAGGATTGGGTGAACTGCAAGAGTGCTGTGCAGTCTGTTCTGGGGGCTGTGTCCGGCTGGAGCAATATCAGCCATGACAGGTGAGAGACTCTCTCAGATCCCTGTGACTCTGTGACACGGTGACACTCTGTAATCTAGTTCAGATTACAGGATCAGTGGCTTCTTTTGAAAGGGTGAGGTCGTCTCTCCGCCAGATGCAGGGCTTTAGAGGAGAGGGAAAAAGTCTCTGGCATGTGTGCGTGTCTGTGTGTATGTGTGTGTGTGCCTCGGTGTGTGTGTGTGTGTGTGGGACACTACTCTTGGAGGGCTGTATGTGGTATTGCTAGGAATGGCTATACTAAATATCGCTGCTGTAAATAAAATGTAATTTAGCGGCTACAAATACAGAATAGGTGAACCTTCCCTTCTCTCTCAGTCTTACTCTCTGTATGTGTCTCTCTCTGTGTCTCTATGTATGTGTCTGTCTTTTTGTGTGTGTGCGTGTCTCTCTCTCTTTAAATAATCCCAGTTTATAGAGTTTATAGTCGACACCAATGTGCATTGCCACTCCATCTCTGTACTACTGAGAAGGTCTTGATCAGGTCAAAGACGTATCCAGAGGTCAGCACATGTTAGTTACATTAGCATTAATCATGATGATAGTCATGATGATGATCATAATAATAACCCCAGCCCAGATGGCTACAGGTGCAGGTCAGGTGAGGTCAAGAAAGTGTGTGTGTGTTCTTGTGTATGTGTGTCTGTGTGTATGTGTGTGTCTGTTCCTGTGTGTGTGTCTGCATGTGTGTGTCTGTGTGTGATCCTGTGTGTGTGTGTGTGTGTGTGTGTCTGCATGTCTGTGTGTGTGTGTGTGTGTGTGTGCATGTGTGCATGTGTGCATGTGTTCATGTGTCTCTGTGCATGTGTTCCTGCGTGTGTTATATATGCATGTGTGTCTGCAAGTGTGTGTGTGTGTGTGTGTGTGTCTGTGTGTGTGTGTGTGTTCTTGCGTGTGTGTGTAAGCACCCGGCAGCCAGACACCTGAGTGGTCCCTCAGAGCCCAGAGGAAGGGTCCTAGCTGTCGGACATCCCCCTCTAAGGGGCCCCTCCCTGCTCCAGACCCCCTAATCAGCGGGAACAAAAGGGGGAGGTTCTGGTCGTGTCCAGAATAGCTTTGTGGAGTTGGAAGGATGTGGGGAAACTGATGCAACCACGACTGTATACGCACGTTGGTAAACAAGGTCAAGCCTCTATTAAGAGAAATTGCATGTGTAATTCTGCGTGATGTTCCTGTGTTAGGACAACGCACGCGAGGGTTGGGAGGGAGGGGGGGGCTACTGGGACAGCATTGAGATTTTGCCAGTTTGTCTTTAAAAATGCAAAAGTCAAATGAGTGGTTGTGTATTTTTGTGTGGGCAAGTGCACTGATGATTGCATTTGTACTCTCCAGTGTGTGTGTGTGCGTGTGTGCGTGCATTTGTGCATGCATACTTTCATGAGTGTTTGCAATTTCCTCCTGCATTTCATTACGAGGTGACAGCTTAACAAACTGTGGCCATAGTGGTCAAGTGGACTTCCTGGCCCTGAAGGCCACATTGTTCCCCCTCATGTACTTATCCTTCCCAACTCCACACAAGGGAAGACTGTCACACCAGGAAATCAGATTCTGGTCCAGTTCAGGCAATGGAACCTCTGCTACTGTGAGTCTGAGAATGACATCACTTCACTGCTGTTAGTGTGGCATGACAAATCTTGTCAACCAAAGCAGTCATCTGTGGAAAATTGGTGTGTTTTTGTATGTCTCTGTGTGTACGTGCATGTGTGTGTGTGGGAGCAAGCACAGTGTTTATTGCCAAGTCACGTCTGTTGGAAATGATTGTATGCCCTGGCGTGCATATGACTATGTCTGTGCAAGGATTTCTTCCGTTATCAATAAAGCAGAGCTGGCTGCCTCCTCACACACGCTGTCTGATGATAAGTGTGTGTCTGGAGGAGTGGGGCCCTTCAGGGAGGGCTGAGGTGATAAAGGGGACAATGAGCTAGCGGGGCCAGCAGGGTCCCCTACTCCTCCAGGGGACACAGATTAGGACTCCTGAACTTCCTTTGGAAAACAGGCTCTGGGACTCAAAGGAAGCCCCCTGTCATCTGTGCTCCCCCGGCCTCCTTCAACTCCCGGCCCCCTCCTCTCACTTCTCCTCCACCTCTGACCAACCCTCTCTTCCTCCTCCACCCTCCCCTTCCCTCCTACTCTCAATCTCTCTCGTTCGCTCCCTCCACTTTCTCTCTCGAGCTGGGAGATGAAACACAGGCCCCTCGGTTTGCAACTTACCACCAAATTCTGCCTGGATACCGCAGGCGGGGCCTCGTCGGACTACTAGGGACCTTTTTCTCTCTCTGTCTCTCACTTTCTCTCACTTTCTCTCTCTCTCTCTCTGTAATGTCTCTCTGTCTCTCTCTCTATCTCTCTCTTTTCCTGCGCGATCTCACACTCTCACACTCACTCACTTTTTCTCACTGTCTTGCATCCTCTATATCTCTCTCTCACTCTGTCACCATCTCACTCTCTTTCTCTCTGTCACTATCTTTTACCTTTTTGGCAGCTTCAAAGATGTCGGTTTGGTAGCATTCCTTTAAAGGTGTTATTGTTACATGCATATTATTATATATAAAAACACCTAACCCTATGTACATTTTCGTTTTGTAAATTTTCTATTTATATATATTTTTACACTGTTCATTAAGGTGTCTGAATAGTATAAGTAACATTGGTTTGGCTGAAAATGGCCAGGGTCCTGCTCGATGCACCCTGATGCAACCCTGTGAAATCGCACTACAATGAAACAAGGGGTTTCCCCCTTTTATGGTGTGCTCATAAACGGTCAGATGAGCTGCATGCTGATTGGTTGGTTTAGAACAAGCGAAGCTACTAAGCAACGAAGCCAAACATGCATATGAATTGTCGATTGACATGATAACACATGTCAATGAAATAACGTTAGCCCCACTGCCAATAAGCTAAATAATCACACCTATTAAATCTATAAATCTGTATTACTGGAAAAGCTCTTGAGATGTACCATCTTGTTTTTGAGGTTGTCCATAAACAAATAACAAGAACAGTAATAGTAATATGTATGATTCTATAGACAAGATACAAGACATATGCAGTTTAAAGCACACATAAAGACAAGCCAAAACAAACTTGATGCCATATACCTCTCTCCACCCCTCTGCCAGAATTTTATATCACACAACAAATATCATTGAAAATTGCAATTGCAACAGCACACAACACAATAATTAGAGGGTAAAAAATTATACTAACAACTAACGAACAAAAATAAACTATAAAAAAAAAGTTTTAAGCATAAACAAGGAGTTTGAAGGTATGTAAACAGACAGGACTTAAATAAACTGAAATATATTAAAGATCTTATGGACATAGGGTAATTCTTTCTAATTTCAAGGGGCTTTATACTGGAATAACCTGCATACAACTTCTTTGTGGATTCGTCGAACACAAAAAGTGAGATAGCGAGTGCTTCTGAGTGAATAAGCTGACGTTAGTGGAACTAGCAGTTGTTTTACATATTCAGGAAAATACAAGTGTATACATTTAAAAATGAACTGAATCCAATGCCGTTGACGTCAATTGCATGGTTCCAGGCAATTACATTTTTCAAAAACAAATCTGCAAAGAGAGTTGAAGAGTGCATTCAGTGGTCTAAGATAGGAGCCATATGTATTTTGATAGATAGTATCAGCATAATCAATGATGGGTAAAACTAGATGAGTAACTAAGTGAGTAATCATTTTACTGACATCTTGAGTAAAACGGTTAGATTACAAAAATAGAGGATTTAAAGTGGCATGCTGTGCTAGATACAGGATACATTAGCCGATAACTGTTGGCAACAAAATCATGCTACAGCTTGTGGTTGTTTGCCTTTAAGGCACAAGTGTTTTGGTTGCATCAGAAAGACAGGATGGATAATAACATCATTTTTCTCTGTAGTTATGAAACATCTTAGAATGTGGGGTGTCCTGGTGGTTCACAGGGTTGAGCCGTGAGTGTACTAGTCCCTCACAATGCCCACTGCAGGCCTCTCGGGTTTATAGTCCGCTTGTGCCGCTAATTCCAGCTCTATCTCTCTCTCTCCTCTCTCTCTCTCTCTCTTCCTCTTCTCTCTCTATTCTCTCTCTCTCTCTCTCTCTCTCTCTCTGACACTGTCTCTATCAAAATACCAAACATATTTCTTGTTAGATATCTCTGAATCTCTTTGTGAAAAACCTACCTTTTCTATTTGTTCGAATGTTGAATTCCGCCAAGGTCAGAAGAGAGCGAAGCAGCAGGAAGGAGGGGCTGATGTTGAGGACACATCCCCTGAGCAGGAATGAGAGGTTGATGTTGTGGACACATCCCCTGAGCAGGAATGAGAGGTTGATGTTGTGGACACATCCCCTGAGCAGGAATGAGAGGTTGATGTTGTGGACACATCCCCTGAGCAGGAATGAGAGGTTGATGTTGTGGACACATCCCCTGAGCAGGAATGAGAGGTTGATGTTGTGGACACATCCCCTGAGCAGGAATGAGAGGTTGATGTTGTGGACACATCCCCTGAGCAGGAATGAGGGGCTGATGTTGAGGACACATCCCCTGAGCAGGAATGAGAGGTTGATGTTGAGGACACATCCCCTGAGCAGGAAGGAGGGGCTGATGTTGTGGACACATCCCCTGAGCAGGAATGAGAGGTTGATGTTGTGGACACATCCCCTGAGCAGGAAGGAGGGGCTGATGTTGAGGACACATCCCCTGAGCAGGAAGGAGGGGCTGATGTTGAGGACACATCCCCTGAGCAGGAATGAGAGGTTGATGTTGAGGACACATCCCCTGAGCAGGAATGAGAGGTTGATGTTGAGGACACATCCCCTGAGCAGGAATGAGAGGTTGATGTTGTGGACACATCCCCTGAGCAGGAAGGAGGGGCTGATGTTGAGGACACATCCCCTGAGCAGGAAGGATGGGCTGATGTTGAGGACACATCCCCTGAGCAGGAAGGAGGGGCTGATGTTGAGGACACATTCCCTGAGCTGGAAGGAGGGGCTGATGTTGAGGACACATCCCCTGAGCAGGAATGAGAGGTTGATGTTGTGGACACATCCCCTGAGCAGGAAGCATCCATGAAACCAGTTCAAGCTCTCAGACAAATCCCTTCCCTCCTTTCTGCCCTGCAATGACCACGACACAGGAAACCCAGTGGGACGATCCCAAACCGTCAACCCAGGAGCCAGTTCTATTAACTCAGAAAATGTCTTCATCATAAAAGCCCATTCAAGCCACAGTCCTGCATGATTGAGAGTCATTTCAGCAGCCATTGTCACATCCAGGTGGGAGTCCTGTTTTTTGTGGTCATGGTGGACATCTTAAAACACTCTGGATCTGTGGTTTCTATTTTCAGCGTAACAGCCACAGGCAACTTGGATGTCCCTCCAGCGTAGGCTGGCCCGGTCCTGCCCATGAAAAGCCGCAGCTCGCTAGCTCCCCGGACCCTCCCTGCACCACCCCGGTGCCCACTGCTGACTGGAAGCCTGCCCCCCCCCCCCCCAAGTCCTCCCAGACAGCAGGCAGGCCTAACCCCCCCTGTCTTAACACACCAGAGGTGAGAGCATTAGCCCACGCTGCAGCATTAAACCTTCCCACACACACTTGTTTGGTTCAATCAAATATGGCAGAAACCAGGCCCAGGTAGGGAGTCCTGACCTAAGCCCTCTGCTTGGGTTAATGCTATGTAATGCTTCCATATACAGTACAGTGTCTGTGTGAGTGTGTGTGTGTTTGTGTGTGTGTGTGTGTGTGTGTGTGTGCGTGTGCGTGTGTGTGTGTGGGGGGGGGTGTTTTGGAAAGAGACAGAGTGGGCACTGGCATCGTGCCACAGCCGCCGCCAACTAAGAAGACAGGTCGAAGTTGTGACACACTCCTGCTGTGTTTTCTCCCGACGGATTTGAGGAATGGCTGTGTAATCCCCTCATTTGTAATTTAGAGGCACGTTTATGAGATTACTGTAAAGGTGTTATATGACACTGACCTTAGTTAGAGCCAAAACGTGGACTTGTTCTGCTCTGCGCTTTAAATCATTACTCAATATTCGGTTGAAATGCTGGAATAAAATGATTTATATGTTGTATTTTATGACTATGCGTTAACACACAGTTACTAAGTGCAGGTCTGAGATTCATCATGAGGACAGGTCGGGGCTTTCAACTGGATTGGGTGGAAGTTTGAGTGGATTTTGGCTGAATTGAAGCAGATTGAGACTGAGTCTGGTGACTTAGTGCTGGTGTCTGTGCCTGGGTCTGTGCCTGGGTCTGAGTCTGGTACTGAGTCTGGGTCTGGGTCTGGGTCTGGGCCTGAGTCTGGGTCTGGTTTTGAGCCTGGCTCTGGGTGAGCCAGAGCAGGTCTCAGAGGGACGCCGTGTGATAAATGGGTCTTATCTGGAGGCCACGGTGCTGGGAAGCCAACTCTGTTTCCCTCCGATTACATTAGCAGGCAGGAAAACGGGACGCGAGGGGAATGGCTGGAATTCCACAGAGCGAGGGCAGACTGTCATTTTCACTTGTTTGCCAGTTGATAAAGAGAGCAGGAGGGCAGGGAGGCGGGTGACTGGACATGGCCTTAAGAACATACCAAGGACCATTTGCCAAGTTGATTGTGTTGTGTTTGTCTAGACAGAGTTGATTGTGTTGTGTTTGTCTAGACAGAGCTGAGCAGAGGGGTCATGGATTTTGTGGCTTTGTTGACGTTGCTTTCACACCCATCACATGCCGTCCTGTCGTCCCGATCTGGGGAGCCAAACTTTCCAATCAAGTGTTCGGTGAGCAAGTCCTGCCTTCAAATCAAAATCCTTCATAGACAGACGTTGACCGAAACTACCACAGTGGCAATAGTGTGCCAAAGGTTTCGGCCATACCCATTCACCCAGACGTGAGTTTCCCTGTCACTCAGTCTGAGGTGACCATCCATCTCCAGAGAGCCCTTATCTGCTGACCTCAGCCCTGGAACAACAGGCTGGGGGGGCCAGGGACATCCTGGGACAGGCCTAGGGCTTGAGAGGCCTGGGGGAGCTGATAGAAATGGACGGCTGGGTGGGATGGGATGCTGGGTGGCCCAGGGCTGGCTGGGCTGGGCTGGGTTGTGATTCATGGCTGGGGCTGGAGTGGAAGACAGCCCACTTGACTGAATTGTTTCCTCATTGTGGACCTTCAGGGCACCGTAGGTGACAGCTATTCAGACATTTATGTTAAGGTATACATACAAGCACTGTTAAATGCTGCAATACTGCAACTACTTTCACAACAGTGAGTGATGAACAGTAGATTACATATCCAAAGAGAATGAACATGGGCAAGAATGTATCAAGTGTATTGTGGTAACGCGGGGACATAAAATATTTATTGTATTGTCTTAAAAAGAATCTAACTGCACAAGAGAGAAAAGGAGAGGAGGGGAAAACAACTGAAATAAATATAAAAAGAATGAAACTATGGATAGAGAGAGAGGGAGAGAGAGATAGAGATGTGTGATAAAGAGTGGGCAGCTGCTCAGACAAACATGGCGTGGTCCTTCCTACTTGACATCCTGCGGAGGAAGCTGTGGTTCTCCAGCCTCCTGCCACAATCCCTCTGAGAGGAGAGACCTCCTCCACCTCCCTCCCTCCCTACTACCCTCCCTCCTTCCATCCCTCTCCTCCTCCAGCCAGCAGGTCATCTGACCCAGGCAGGAAGTACGCACGCAAGCGTTCCTCTCCCTCTTCCCTCTATCTTTCCATCTGTCTCTTAGTTTTCCTGTCTTGAATATCCACTCCCCTCTTTCAGAATCTCCGGCTCTATCTCTGTCTTTCTTTTTGTTCAGCCTGCTGCATAGTTATGTGTCTGCTCTCTGTATATCCTCACACCTGCTTGTCATCTAGAGTGGAAACCCGGGTACAGAGAGTGCACATCTACCTGGTACACAGGCATGCTGAGGCCTCATAAATCACCACTTTGTCCAACAATCAAGCTAATTGCCATTTCAGTGGCTTCAATTGAGGTGTAATTGGGTTGAGTGGCTGTGCACTTTAATGGGGCATTAGGCAGTAGGCACAGGCCTGCAGGGGTGTGTGTGTGTTTGTGGTTTGTGTGTGCATGTGTGCTTGTGTAAATGTGTGTACTGTGTCAGCACAATGTGTGTGTGCGTAGTATCGGTGTAGAACGGTGTGTGTGTGTGTGTGTCCTGCATGTGTTTTCAGCTGAGCAGGGTTGGGCTGCTCAGGCCCCAGGGCCCCACAGTAAACCAGGGGAGGGTTTAACGTTACAGAGGCTCCCCCTGGACCTGTCCACCCTTCCAGCAGCCTGCTGAGGAACTGCAGAGCCACAGAGAAAGTTCTGGAACACTCCCAGTGAGACGGGAGGAGAAACAGGTATGGTACGCTGTGAAAGCCCCAACCATACGGAGGCAGAGAAGGACACAAACTCCCTCACATGTCTCCCCCCCCTCTGGAACACGCTAACAGGCATGACTGCGGACAGGGAATTGCATGATTTTACAAGTGAAACTCAGCTGAGGTGAATTTCAATAGTTCAATAAAAACACAAAGTTTTCTATTTACAGTAGAAGATCAGGGTTGCCTGTCAATATCAAACATGGCACAGTTAAAGGTGGTTTTGACAGACGTGTTTTTAACAAGGCGTCAACGTCGAAAACACCAGACGAAGCGGCCCGAATAACAATAAGGACCCAAAATTCTTTTTTAGCCCCTCCTATCGGAGCGGTGCTCGCTGGAGATTACCGCTCTATGTTGTTGTTCTCCTCTAGTTTCTCACATCCATTCATCCAGCGCTGCGGTTATCTGGCTCTTGCACTCCTGCCCAGCACAGCGGGGGGCTCTGTGAGAACAAACCCACACCAGAGGGCACCGGGTGCTCCCACGCCCCCCTCCCCCAGCCCAGCCCAGCCCTGCCCACCCCCACCCCGGCCCCTGCCCTTGTGTCTGTGCCTCTCCATGCCCCTACCTCTGCAGTTTGCCTTGTGACCTGGGCACTGATAAGGCCATGAGGCCTCATGGTGCCTGGCGCTCGGTGCCAGCACTTCCGGCACACACACTCTCACAGACACACACGCACACATACACACACACTCTCACACACACACATACACACACACACACACTCACTCACACACTCTCACACACTCTCTCACACACACACACTCTCACACACATACACACGCTCACTCACACACTCAGAAGTGCTGTGTCACTGATGGGCTAGGTGATCAAAAACAGAAGTCTAGGGAAAAAAACGAGACAAAAAGGCTCCATGACAAGACTGACTGCAACTTTGAAAGAACACACATTATGTGTGTGTCTGTGAGTCTGTGTGTATATGTGTGTGTCTGTGTGTCTATGTGTGTGTCTGTGTTTTTAAAGGAAATGTTTTTGTCTGCAGCTATAGAAAAGTGTAGAAACACGGATAGTTATTTCTTTTTTGGGACCTGCTCGGTACAGCCCAGTCGTTTCACCTCACACTCTAACGCACTCCGCTTTCACCAGTCTCTCCCATCACACACCCATTTGCTTGCCCTCTCTGACAGACACACGCACTCTCTCTCTCACACACACATCCATATTGAAGGGTGTCTGGCTCTGGTATGGCTGACTGGCCTATTTGTCTGGACACATGTAACTAAGCTCATCAATCTTCCCTGGGACTCACTCAGGACCAGGATTAAAAACAGGTGGGCTTGCCCAGGCTGCCTCATGGGGTGGAAACTGTTTCCTACTCTGTCACACTGGCAAAGCGCAGACCAGCACACACACACACACACACACACACACACACACACACACACACTTAGACAGATAGAGATGGAGCGCTAGGACATAGTCTGGCTGCTGTCCTGTCTGAAACCTTACCCTTCATAGCACCATTTCACATCAGGGAAAAACTGGCAGACAGACAGATAGAGATGTATCTGATTTGCAGTTTTGGAATTTCTACTACTGCGGATATAGTAAACCTCTGGTGTTGTTGCCACTGATGTCCTGTCACACTGACAAACAAGTACGCACACCACCTCCTGGGTTCCTGGGTTAAGAGTTAGCACCTCCTGTTGGTTGATAGGCAGAACTGCACTCCTGTCCTGAGAGAGGGAGGATATTCATCTCCTCACTCTGTTTGCCTTCCTGAGCTGCACTTGGCTCCCACAAAGATTATGTCGGCTAAAGAAACAGGAGAGGTGAGACCAGAGGCAGCCTGGTTGCTGCATGTGTTGAAACGATGGTTTAACGTGAGGAGGAAGGAAGCCAAGGCAATCTCCAAGTGTTTCATATTCAGATTACCAACAGGAGCAGGGGGTTAAATCAACAAGCCGGACAATGCGTTTGTCTGTCTGGACAGAAATCAGAGGTAGTTCACATGATTTAGCATTGATTATAAAGATAAAGGATTTTGTGTGTGAGAGTGTGTGTGTGAAAAATGTGGCACTTGAGTGTGTATGTGCATGTGTTGTACACAAGCATGTGTGCGTGTGTGCGCGGGTGAACGCACGAGGGTGTGTTTGTCTAATGGATACGCGCATGTTTATGTGAGTGTGTGTGTGTGCATGTGTGTGTGGTGTGGAGAGGTGCTTTGACCCTGGTCAATTCACTTGACTTCTCGGCACCTCTGCCTGGGCCAGCTGTATCAACACGTCAGTGTCCAGGCAGAGGGCTGCGTCACAGGCCCATCACCCGCCTGACTGCCTGTTTGTATGTGTGGGGAGGTGCTGGTGGGGCAGGGGGGGCTCACCACGGCCCTGGTCCATGGAATTCTAATTACCCCCCCCCCACCACCACCACCCCCCACCCCCCACTGGCAACCTTGCCCTGAGTAAACAAGCACCCGGGGTCGGGGGCAAAGCAATCAGCACCTCGGGGTAAGGCTTAATGGATGACTGTGTTGGCTGAAACAGGTGGCTTGATGGTGCTGTAGGAAGGATTACAGATCAGGAGCAATGCAACAGGGCTGAGAGTCCTCTCCTGTGGCTGAATATGCCATTTTGCTTCCTGATCTGGTGACCCCTGTTATGTGGATCCAGCAGGTATCGTTGGTACCGTGTGAATATTCTCACAAGGCCGCTGCTCTTTCTGTGTCCTGACTTGGCTATGCTTTATGAGGGGAACAGTTGTCCCCTCATTAGAAACTCCATGGAGGAAGTTGGTGGAGGTGGAGGAAAAGGTGGATGCACGCTTAGACTCAGGTGACAGAACTGGCATTTAAAGTGACCATGCTATCCTCTACAACACCTCCATGTTCATTTGAACAGATGGAGTCCAGTGTCACCTCATTGTCAGCCTGGACTGGTAAGGGGCTCCTGAGACACATGAGCCGTCTGCGATGGAAAGATGCGAACATATCCGGAGCGTTTACCCTCACGCTCAGCAGGAGGTGTGGCTGGAAGAGCCAGCCCTCCATTCCCGGACTAAGCGTCCTCCCAGTTTCAGTAATGATCGAAAATTTCTGAAGACGAGGGAGTATTTAAAAAATGATTACAGTGAGATGTCACTGTAATTGAAGGACAGACCAACAGAGGTCATCTTCACCAGCGTTGCCAAAGCTGTGCTCGGCTAGCGCTCCTCCCAGCACCGAGAGACACAGGAGTCAAATCCACTCCAGCTGTGAGCTCTGTCCACCTTCCAGTGAGAACATGTACCGTTGTACTATTGTCCACCAAAGCTCCAAACCTCAAGGGGCCCATAATGAAGTAAAGATGTTGAACACTCTCGAATGTGACATTGGATGAGGAATAAAACAAAACAGCAGCTACTTCTTTAATCCTGTTTTAGATCTTTAACTCATACCAGACTGCTTAACTAATACCATTACTGTACCAGAGCTAATACTATGACTGTACCACAGTCTTTAACTAACAACATGACTGTACCAGAGTTTTTAACTAACAACATGACTGTACCAGAATCTTTAACTAACAGCATGACTGTACCAGAGTCTTTAACTAATACCATGACTGTACCAGAATCTTTAACTAACAACATTACTGTACCAGAGTCTTTAACTAACAGCATGACTGTACCAGAGTCTTTAATACCATGACTGTACCAGAGTCTTTAACTAACAGCATGACTGTACCAGAGTCTTTAACTAACACCATGACTGTACCAGAGTCTTTAACTAATATCATTACTGTACCAGAGCTAATACCACGACTGTACTCAAGTCTTTAACTAACACCATGACTGTACGTGTATCAGAGTCTTTCAGTAATACTATTACTGTACCAGAGTCTTCATAAGGGGAGGAGGCACAGATCGGCCTCTTTCTTTTATTAGTATTATTTCTGGCAGCTGGGCCGCGCACACTTCTGTGCAGCTCTGACCAGAGGTCTATACCCAGATGGCAGCAGCGCTACAACTGACGGCACAACAAACACTTCACTCAGCCTCTGGACTCTTGTACCGGGCTGGACTGGGGGGCTGGGAGCAGAGCCAAACAGCACACTACCTCTCACCCTCTAACCTCCCTGCTCCACTCCCAGCCCACAGAGTTCCTCCTCCAGCAGCCTGGGACGGCTCAATCCTCGCACTGATTTACTGTCCTCCAGGCTCCTGTGGCTGCCAGGGCCTCAGTGAACAGAAGCTTTGAGGGCCTACAGACTGTAGAGGGATGCAGATATACTTCATCCCTATCTAGATAGAGAGAGAGAAGGAGAGAGAGAGAGAGAGAGAGAGAGAGAGAGATAGATAGATAGATAGATAGATAGATAGATAGATAGATAGATAGATATAACACAGATGCACAGATAGACACATAATATTGAATAAATAACGTTCCGCAAACATTCGAAAGTACATTCCAATCCAAAAATGCACTGATGATGTCTGTACTGGTACGATGTCCCGTATGCGGTTTAACAATCAGATTTGTATCTAGATATGTATTTACTTGCTGTGGTATTTACAGCATTAGTGGACGGGAAGCTGATCAACGTGCCATTCTGTGTGACCCTGTGAAGGACGTTGAGTCCACAGTCCAGTGGTGTTTGGAGTTGAGGCCATGTGTAGGGGCCAGGGCTCAGGTGCATGGCTGTGTGAAAGGCCTTTACAGTGCTCACTGTGTTCTGACTGTTGGCAGGGGCAAACACGAACCTGGCAGAGACCTGCTCTATCAAGAAAAAGCAGTCAATAACAGGAACTCAATCATGACTGCCCCTGTTTCCGCTTTATACTGCATTCTGGGCTTCCTAGAGGGTGGAAGGCTGGCTGGCCTGCTGGCTGACAGGCTGGCTAGCTGAACACAGGCCAGCTGAACACTCCAGAATAGAGAAGCCTTAGTTGGCTCTTTTAGTCCACGCTCATTTGTACCTCGTTAAATGAGGTTTCTACAACTGTTCCGATGATTCAGTTGCAACCTAGGGGAGCCAAACACGGCTACCAGAGTAGCCAAAAACGACTGAGGTCTAACTACGAGACAGGTTATTGGAAGATTAGGCGGGGGGCCTCCGAGACACTTTAGATGAAGACTTATGAAGAACAGATCTGAGACCTGGGCACATGGAATGGTAGATCTAGAAGCCAAAGAGAGTCCCACTCCATGGAGTTCAGGATCTGAAGTAGGTAAACAACAGCTCAACTGCTACTGCTTACTGGAGCCTTTCTCTCCACGTGACCTGACTGAGTTGGCACTTTGAATCCCACGCCAGCCAAGATGAGGGGGCATAAGTGTCCAGGAGCACATGGCACAAGCCAGCCTGCCATTATCTGCAAAGCCTGTCCACGCCATGACACATAGTCTGGGCGTGGTCGAGCGTCCATGGTTGGATTCCACAGACCCTGTCATCACCTGGTCCATGTTTAGTCTGGGTGTCAGTGTCTATCAGCTCAAACTAACACCAAAATATCCCTCTTTCCCTACAGACAGGGAGGAAAACTGTCCCGTGAAAACAAGATCTGGGACGTTGTGTGACATGCCAGACATGTATCACAGACGGGATGAGCACTCAGCCACCTATATGTTTTTGGTGGGGGGGTATTTCATTTCAGAAAATATAATACTTGAACTCGGGTGAATTATACTCCTGCACAGAAAGTTCAGCATTTCTGGAAGTGATTTTAAGCTAAAGCAATGTATGCCACCAGTCCACAATCTCAATTTCCGCTCAAATTGCTGTTAAGAAATGACATCAAAGCGCCACCCTCTGGCAAGAGGCCTAACATGCAGCAGATTATGAGGTCTGGCCAGACTGATAGTCTCTGTTGTCCTTCGTGTTGCCTCCTACGCCACCTGCAAAGATTCACAACAAGTTCAGAGACTGAAGACGTCACAACTGAGATCAATGAAATTAAAACGAAATCACATCAAGTGAAAATGAGACACGCATTTGCATACATCCACATCCTCACGCCCCCCCCAGCCTCTTCAATTCCATTTCAGAAAATCCCTCCTGACTTTTCGGTCTCACCTCTCGCACGCTCCGACCAGAGCCACGGTTTCAGGACTAATTGAATAAGCGGCGACCCTGTGGACTACCTCTCCGTGGGACTGGGCTGGGATCTGAAAGAGCTCTCCTCCGAGGGCAAACGCTGCCAATTTACAGTCATTTCATGCTCTGCACTCCGGCACACAAGGGGCCTGCACGAGGCCACACACACCAGCAGAGGAGCGGTAATTTATGGGCTCTCAAATCAGGCATGCTTTAAATTCTGCTCTTTTCTCTCTTATGAAATGCAGCTGTTAATTTTCCCTGCGATCCCTCGCTTCCCTCCCTCCATCCTTCTCTGAGACGAACAGACCCTGCAAAGGTGATTAATAACGGACAACTATCTTGACACGCCGGAATGAACATACTAACTCACTTTAACGGCAACTGCATGCTCAGGACATGCAGATCTTGCATGTAGTTAGGGTTAGAACGCTGAGAGAGTTATTGGGTACGTATCAGAGACTGATTACCGAGCAATCAACAAAGATATGCTGTTAAAAGCAGGAGGTGTGAAGCTAGGTTGCATTACATCTGATCAACTGAATCATTCGTCATCATTGATCTAAGTAGATGGTGCACAACAAGCTGGTTTTACCGTTCAAGGATGCATCAATGAAGTTTGCATTGAATCAGACTCTGGATTCTCCAAGTCAGCTTCTGGAGTCACCTCCGAGTCACCTCTCCCAGTCAGAACCTTACTGGCATTCAGCCACAGCATCACTACATCAAATGAACAGCCCGAATCACCACCCTAATGATGCTTGCATCCATTATGTTCATTAGGCTCTTGCTGTGGACTGTTAGCCATTATGAAACTCTCTATTAACAGTCAGCCCATGTGGCCCATACTTATGGACAGAGTTCAGCCTTGCCATAAAGTCTATTTATAGTCATCTTGGTCAGTCGAACCTTGGCCAATACATCATGCTTTAGAAGCAAATGGATTTAGCAAGTCTGATTTAATGTCTGGGAGAAATGACTAATTGCCTTTGGATCACTCGACTCAATCATTAGCAATAACAGCGCAGAGCACGGAATCACAAAAGATTTGATGTGATTTCACTCCATCAAACATAAACCTTTGCACTTATATACGTGCATTCCTGGATCCCCCTGTATCTTGGCTCCTTACCCTGTCTAGATCTCAAATTAGGGCGCTCTGTCCTTGACTAAAATATGAAATTCATAAGCATCCTCATCATATTACAGCCCAGTTGTGGGGCTTTAGGGTTCAGAGGAGCCCTGTTCGACAGTGTGCGTTTTATTACACGCCTCAGTAATCCAGGAAAGGGAAAGCACATGTCCGGCTGAAATATGATCAATTTCAGGTTAGCTACGGATCGTTCCAACGTCCTAAAACCTTTCAATGAATCACACAGTCTCAGATGATTCCGGCAGAGTAGTTCTTTTTCAGGTGTTTTTCTGTACGGAGGATTCTTCTTGAGTGAGGAGTCTTATGCAGTTCAGCAGTTTGCGTCTGTGTGTCTCTTTCTAACTGACTATTTGGACTGAGGCATCCTCTGTGGTGGTATATTTCTTTTTCCAGCAAGAGAGACAAGTATGTCATTAGTTTACCAGGCCTGCCAGTTCTGACAGGACTCCAGCAGGGAGTAGCTTCATTAGATACCTATATTTCCTGGTTGAGAGGGTTCCATCTTTGTCTTCCCCCCTTGGCGTATTAAACACAGAGACAAAACCCAGATGACTGCTTTTGAATCTATCCAAACACTGACTAAGTACACTGCTTTGAATGTGGATTCTGAAAGAAAATAATGAAAAAGCCACTGGCGGAAAAATTGGTTCCCAAAGGACAATTTATCTGAGGAGAAGCAGCCTTCTGTCAAGCCTGGTCACGTTGGCATTTTCTGAGTATGTCCTGCTTTTGTTTGTTTGGAATATACAGTTTCACACCGCTGTAAGGGATTTTATACTTATTCAGAGTATTGGATTAGACCAACCTCACATGTGATGATGAGGCTGAGGATGGGGTAAATATAACGGGTATACATTTGTACAGCGCTCAGCGACAGCTCCAGTTGCTAATCTTTTGTCTGCCTCCACCTCATCGATCTCCATCACCAGTGTCAGAAAGCCGGAAACCAAGCAGTGGTTCTGGACTCCAAGGCCAGAGTGGAACAGGCAATACTGCTTCAGCAGCACAAGGAACTGCACACAAAAAGGATTTGTAATAAAAGTCTGTTCAGGTAAATCACTTTTCAACCTGTCATCGCCAGCTAGGGTAATATTATTGGAAACAGGCGCTGCGTCTAAGATGTGATCGCTGGCTACTCATTCCATGGTTCAAGCCTGAGCACTGGTGAAACCCAGCGTTCTTTATAGATTATCTACAAAGTCCATTTAATTTGGTGGATATTTAAAAATCAATTTTTCCCAGTCAAATGACAATAACATTTACCATCCTGTCCTATGTCGGAGGATGGACTAGCCAAAGTCAAAGATTTGCTGAGGAGTTGTCCAAATATGTCAATAAAAATACATGTTAACAAGAGAGCCTACAGTGAATAAATAGCCTTTGTTTCTTGTTAATTACCTCCCCTTCTCAAACCCCAACCCACACACAACCCCACACCCATGCAAGCCCCCCCCCCCCCCATCCTTTAAACTGTTAGTCTCAGTGCAGTCCCCTCTGTGTGTGAGCACCGAATCTGGGGGCTTTAAAGGCTTTCCTCCTCCCTGGGCAGGCGGAAAAGACTGCTGACGGCACACTCTCATCCCTCCTTCCCTCTCTCTCTCCTTTTCTCTCCCCCCTTCTCTCTCCTCCTCTCACTCTTTCTTGCTCTCTCTCTTCCTCTCGCATCTCTCCCCCTCTCTCTCCTCCTCTCTCTCTCTTGCTCTCTCTTTTGCTCTCTCTTTTGCTCTCTCTCTCTCTTGTTCTCTCTTGCTCTCTCTCTCTCCTTCTCTCTTTCTCTCTCTCCCCATCCCTCCATCCCCCCGTGTCCTGTTTACTCTGCAGCCCTGCAGCCATGCCACCTCGGAGTCCCTCCAGACCACCAAGGTCCTGGCGGCTGCGTGGGATTGGCCAGTGGCGGGTCCTCGCTATGGGAACGGCAGGGAGAGGTGCCGGAGTGGGCGGAGGAGCGGCGTGGACGGTCACTTAGCGGTGTGGATGTTTTACGTGAAGGGCCGGACAGCCTGGCAGCCAGGCAGGGAAGCTATGATTAAACTGGACTGGTCTCTGACTTCCATTAAATGTGTTGAAGGCATAACACAGCACCGCATTGTGAAGTGAAGTGACCTCTGCTGGAACAGTAGGACCATACACACCTGTTCAAGTTTACCAATAATATACAAGCTTCAATGGAGGAGTGATGTTATGCATTGAGCAATGTCACTCATCTACTCTGCCTGAAAGTCGCCAAAAGGAAAGTTAGATATTCAATTGTGTTTCTCAGTTACAAAATCACATTCTACAGACTTTTTCTACTTCTCTGAGTAAACCTTTTAAGTGGATCAGCCTCTCCATTCTGTGGGCAAAACTGTCCATCCCTTCCGTCTTAAATGTCGTCTTGGTTGTGAATGTAATGGGATACATTATTTTTGACACTTTAGGAAAACAGCAGGTCGTGTTACACGAAATGGGTGTTTTTTCCACAGTTTTGGTCGCCCTCTGCTGGCTAGATTGTTCTCAGGCGCTTGTCAGCATTTTACAGAGCTTGAGTCTTTTAGTTTACCGCAAATGCGACCACTGCAAACTTTTTTTTCGTCTATTTTTGCCTGTTAAAACATGGGTGGTCCTCCTTACTGTACCATGTTGAACTGGAACCATGTAGTAGGTAAGGAAAAAAGCAATGGAAAAAAACTCCTGTTGGGGTCATTCTGTCGTCAAGTCATCACAGCACACAACACTGGGCAAACAGAGTATGAAAACCTTGAGGACTTTCCTGACAGCGCTCATGGCCAGGACATTCTATTCTCCACCAGAATGGCTGCTATTGTGGGATCTTGAGAGAGAAGGCTTTCTGTTTTGGAAGAGTTGTCCTGGTTATGAAGTGTTTGAGGGTTGTTTGAGAAGAGGTGCCAGCCATCCAGACAGGGATGGGGAGAGGGTGCAGAGGCAGCCAGGAGTGTGTGTGTGTGTGTGTGGGGGAGGGGGGGGGAGTGGCTTGGTGGGGTGAGGTTGTTGTGGAGGTGCGGGGGTCGGGAGGGGAGGGGGAGGGGAGTTTGGCTGGAGGTCGGTGGGTGGGGGGGTTCGGGTTGCAGGTGCGGGCACATTAACCTCCTCACACAGCTACTCGGCACTAATTTCTGCTGAGTTTCTGGAAAATGAGTTTCTGTGTGAAGGCAATCAGGGGAGTGTTTCCCGCTCTGTGCTGATGTGTGCTCTGTGGGCCCCAAGGCCCCGATGGCCCCCGTCTGCCAGTGGGAGAAAGAGAGAGAAGGAGAGAGAACCGGAGAGCCAAAGAAAGTGAGCATGAGAAAAAGAGAGAAAGGCGACTGCTGAGAAAGTGCTAGGGCCCAAGGGGAGGCCAGGGGATGCGAGGGCCACGGGGAGGTCTGGAGGTCTGGTTTAAAACATGAAAATCCTGCCAGTGTTTTACATACTTCTCTAAGTACTGTAAAAGCAGCAACTGACACAGCCAGGGTCCCGCAGGGGTCTGTGTATTTGCTAGCGGACTTGTTCCAGACAAATCTCTTCTCTGCATTCCACCACGGCTACTGCCACCCCAAGCTACCAGACAGGAAGCTACCCTCCTCCGGCCGTTGCTGTGGTCATTCCCTCTCCTGGATGCTCTTGCCCAGACAAAGACAAATTGAGAGGGGGACATTTTTTTTAAGCTGCTAAAAATAAATGGTCACTTTCAGTGGGGGGAAAAAAAAGAAAAGGAGCAAAAACATTTGAGCCAACAAGACAAGCAGTCAATATGGTGTCTGAAACAAAGCCTGGGTCAGGCTGGGAAGGGCTTCTGGGTCCTGTGTGTTTGTGCAGGGGTCTTGAGGACTTCGACAGCAGCAGCAGGATGTGTGCGGGTCATTGTTTCTCACTAATGCCTCCATGGCTTCCTCCTATCCCACGGGCCTCGTGGGCCTCCATGCCCGTGCACACACACACACACATACGCACGTAAGGGGCACCCGCATGCACACGTGGCCACATGCATGATCATTTAGAGATTAACAGAGGAATATAAAGATATTACTACCTACAGTACATTTTTACAGAACCAAATGCAAGATGGAAAAATATTACGGAGCTAAAATCCCATAACATTAAAGTTATTTTAGTTAGAAAACTAAAATATAAATACGAATATATATTTATGTACAGCTTTTCTTGTATTTGGAATCTTTTAAAATCTTAACAGTGATCCCTTTTTAAATTGCATTGGATAATTTCTTAGTTTTTAAAGTTGTGAAAGTGTAATATAGTACATGATACAGCTGTAAACCATTCTTATCATTTATTTAATTGGTTGAATCTTTTACTGATAAGGTAGAGGCTCAATGCCTCATCACTTAGTTCATTGCTTAATGCCTTTATGCATTTATTAATTTATTGCAGATGTTAAATTATCATGTCGATGTTCTTTACATATTTTAAGCACATTCAGATAATGTTAATCATGAAATATTCTGGGAAAATGTTGTGACATACTGAAAAATAATAGGCGCATACATTTTCTTTTGCCATATAAGGATGTTGCAATTGACAAAAGCGTTACTTCATTCCATAGAAGTGATGGACAAGGTAGATTGTTCTAACAATAATAAAACTGCTGTGAAACGGTATTTCCCGGTGGCTATAAATCCCTCTGGCCTACCAGTAACAGCACAGTCATCATCCAAAATGCCTCATACACCGTAAATCTTGTGTCTGTGCTGCCCCACAACACATAAAAGTCTCTTTCTTAAACAATCTCTTTGTGTGGTCAAGTGAATCTGGTCCTAAGAATGAACCACAGTGGTTCTGCTTCCTGTCTGCGCTGTCTAAAAGAAGGTTGGACTGGCCCTTTCTGACCAGAAATGCTGGTCCTAGAAAAGACTGGCGGTGAATCTTATCCCTGTCCTGACAAGACAGTGTGGCCAAAGATCAGTGATCCCATACAAGACCAACCGCTCTACTCCGCCCGCCCGCCCGCACCTCACATCCCCACTCTCCTGCTCATCACTGGAAATAAGCTAATCGGGTTGGCCCAGGTTAATGTGTGACAGACTGCACATCTGGAACTAGCAGCAGAGGGTTATCTGGCTGCAGAGGCGCAGGGCGCAGAGAGCTTCACCACATTCTGCAGTGCAAAGGTTGCATTCCCCCCATCACGCTGGGCTTCTTTACGCATCAACGAGGGACAAATTGGTCCGAGCGAGAAAACCAATGAAAACCACCCGAGCCTGACTGCTTCTTCTCCCGCTTCATCTCAGCGCTCTCTCTCACTCTCTCTCTCTGTCTCTCTCTGTCTCTCTCACTGTCTCTCTCTGTCTCTGTCTCTCTCTCTCACTCTCTCTCTTACTCTCTCTGTCTCTCTCTCTCTCTCTGTCTCTCTCTGTCTCTCTCTCTGTCTCTCTCTCTCTCACTCTCTCTGTCACTCTCTTGCTCTCTCTCTGTCTCTCTCATCTGACCCCGGCTCGTTCAGCGGCCGCTCCACCCTCCATGGTCCCAGATATTTGGAAAAATCTTCCCTCTCCCTGTCTGAGCTCCATTATGGGAAATCTTGACCCCGCTAGCAGCTAGCCACCTAGCTTGCCTTTAGGTGCCTTTGTGAAGGTGTTTGTGTTGGCTGCGGCGGCTGTTTTTTAAAGGTTTGGACAGAGAGCAGGCTGGGGGGCTGCTCGCCCCCCCCCACCCCCCACCCCACCTCCCAACCCCAGACTGTACAGTCCGACCGTAGAGAGACCAGGACCCAGCTCATCCATCACTCAGCATGCGGAGGGAGGACAGACCCTGTGGGTGGGATAGGAGGACACCACTGAGAGATGAATGTGTGTCTATACTGTACCGAGTGCGGGTGAAAGGGTGGCGCGGCCAAGGTAGAGGTACGTTGCCGGGCAGGGTTGTGGGGTGAGACGTCATTTACATGAAAGGGGGAAAAAAGGATACCGAATACGTTCTGCTGTCTAAGTTATCTGGAGGTTTTAAGTTCTTAAGTTCCCTTTCCTGACTACACACAGACTGTACACACACACACACATACAGACTGCACACACATACAGACTGCACATACATACAGACTGTACACACACACAAAGACTGCACACACACAGACTGTACACACACACAGACTGCACACACATACAGACTGTACACACACACACACAGACTGCACACACACACACACACACAGACTGTACTCACATACACAGAGACTGCACACACACACACCGACAGTACGCACATACAGACTGCACACACACACTGTATACACACACACCATACACACACAATCCCCCAGGCAGCTGATTGGTCTCCTCCTCGATCCTTCATTCGTCGACTCATTAGACTGAGCACCCAGGCCACGCAGTCCCAGACCCGTGTGTGAACCCCAGCACACTGTGCTTCCTGATGGATCACCACGCCTCTCCCTGCCACAGCGCTGCCCAGAGGCCTCTCAGCATGCCTGGCTGACTGAACAGAGACCCCGTGCAGGCCGAGGGGTGAGCCAAGGGGACGGGTAAATATAAGGCTGATGGAGGAGGCCCCTTTGTGGGAGAGGCTGGCCGGCGGTAGGGCCCAACCCGGGGATTATATGGAGCCGCACAGAGGAGCCAGCTGCAGGAGCCCTCTCAAATCATTAAAGGCTTCAGCAGGGCCATGTGATCAGTGCTCTGAAAACACTGGACACAGCAAGCCGCTGTGTTTCTCTTTTGACAACCAATCTGTGTGTGTGTGCGTGGGAGGCCCCTGTTTTCATTTCATAAGTCATGTTTGACCGTTTGCCGAAAAGCAGCAAGCTCATACAAAGTGCTGCATGTGTGTACTACACCACATTATTACGGATTTTTGCGGATGTAAGTTGATTTTTAAAATCCATCTTGCTAATCATGTTTTAACAGAAATGGGCCCAGCTGCAATCAATAATAATTGCTTCTTGATCATTCGCTTGATCTACTCATGTGCATTACATCAGTAGAGCCAATGTCAGAACACTGAGGGATTTGGGAGACGTGATATCACAACGGAGAAAGACATCATGTTATCCAGGTGGAGAGTGATAGATGAGGGCGTCCAGAAAGGGTTAATTGAACAAGGCCATTGCACCTAGGTGACAAACGTCTGCAGTGTTAAAAACAGATCCGTCACCCAGCGTGTTTCCAACCACTGGACGCTGTGAAACGTGTACTGCCATTAACTGAACATAAACGCGCTCTGTCTCTCCCACCCACCCTGCGTCCCCCACCCCCCCAACTCCAGCCACAAGCAAATCAGAACCACCTGCCCCCTGGGCCCTCACAAACCCAGCTGGCCCTCTCTCCAGACCTCCATGGAGAGGAGAGGATAGGGGAGGAGGAGAGTGGGGAGGTGAGGAGAGAAGAGAAGAGGAGGGGAGGGGAGGGGAGAGGAGGGAAGGGGAGGAGAGAGGAGGAGAGTAGAGGAGGGAAGGGGAGAAGAGGAGGAGAGTAGTAGAGGAAAGGGAAGAAGAGAAGAAGAGTGGAGAAGAGAGGGGACGAGAGGAGTAGAGAGGAGAGGAGAGAGGAGGTTTTACTTTGCGTCCACCCCAGCCTACCCTGGCCTCCCTTATGAGGCGAGCCAATATTTTTTAATTACGTACAGGAAACTCCTGTTACAAAGGACACTCTCCTAGTTGATCTGTGGGGAGGCTATGAGGGGTTTACGCTTGTGTTTCCCTCTCCCACGCACACACTCTGTCTTTCTCTCCAGCAAACATTGCTGAGGCTTGCTCTCTCCAAAGACACCCCCTTCTCCCTCTCCCTCCTCTCCCCCTCTCTCTCCCTTTCTCTCTCTCTCTCTCTGTCTGTATGTGTATGTGGGCGGTAGGCATGTAGATTGACAGGTTGCGGAGCATGCAACCCCAGGACTCAGGTCACTGCTGACAGCCTTCTTTCCCTGAGCCAAGACGTCACCTGGTCTCTCCAAGCACCTCCTCCCAAACCACCAGGCCTACCCTCCCCCATCACCCCTCACCACCCCCTGCCCTGCCAAAACAACCCCCCTGCCAGCTTCTGCAACAAGTAACCAGTCTATCCCCTCCCACCCACACCCACACACTCAGCAGCGTACTGGAGTTGGCCCCTAACAGTCACTGGGGGACCACAGGTCTGAACAGCTTGCTCATGTGCCCACCTCCTCCACAAATCCCTAGTCACATTGATGTCCAAGACTGTTTTTTTTCTATTCGGAAACGTGTTCAGAAGTCACAAACAAGGACGTGGAGGCAGACGTCCAGTCGGTAAGGTCCATTCTTTCTCTCCTTCCTAGGGTGGTCTCTAACTGACAGGAACTCAGGCACTATTTGTTATCTTTAGGCTCAATAAGTCCATCTGGTTTTGATTTGGCAGCTCGAGATCGCCTCTGGAGATGTGGATAGAGGGGACTTAGAAGGGAGGGGGGGTTGTTCTCGTCTTAAATTGAATTTCTCACCCTTCCAGGTCTCCAGCTTCAGACCAGCGATGGGCTGGAGCCTGTCACACAAAACTCCATTTAGCTCCCAGCCCTTGGGCTCTCCAACGCAACGCAGGAAGAAATTCTGGCAGAAATCAGTTTCACCTGTTCAGCCAAATGACTGCATGTTCAAAGTAATAAGAGCTATTAGCCTGATCTGATTCGCCCTGCCTGTGCTTGCAGTGGAGAAATAGCTGAACTCTCCCTGAACCATTTCTGACATAAAACTCTTTGTGTCTGATGAAACCATGTGTGAAAATAAACAAATAACAGACTAAACAAGGTTGTCAGTTCTTGGTGGGAAGAAAGAGGTAAATGGATAGTTACGGGTATTAGACTATTGATTACATCTCGAAGAAAATCTCCTTGTTTTCCAAGTCATTATCACACGTCCTCATCCACATAATATGGAAAAAATCTGAATTGCATGATTTATTAGACAACAAGGGTAAATGAAGACAGAGGTGTCTTCAGAGATTCTGTATCCATAGCATTAAACTAACTACAGCCATGCTCCACAAAAATGATGTATCTACTGTGTAAAAGCTATGGATCATATTACTATAAAAAGGGATTTCATTTCTATTGCTGTAGACTCTGTGCTTCTCTTTCTTACAAGCCAGCAGCAGATCACAGGAAGTAATAAACACGCCAGACCAGACTAATCAACTTAGAAAAAACACTGGGTACGTCACAGTTAACTACTGGGATATACACTGTCTATCTCAGGCAGTCCCCCTTAATTGTTTCTCATGATATCATGGAGACCTGCAGGCCTGTTGCTGCCTAGGGCGCAGTCTAAGTGTTGGAGCGTACAGGATTGATTGTTGTCATTTGATTATTTCTCCCTGTGTGGTACAGCCCTCAGCTAAAGCTGAATGCCAAGGCTGGCCCTTCCCAGGCAACATTTTCATAAGCCCAATTGAAATCCTGATGATGGGAAAACAGACTGAGATAGCAGAAATGGATCAGAGGATAAGAAGGTGATTGTGGGGACTATGAGTTGGGCAGTGAGATCTAAGATAGCATAAAGGACCTTAGACGTGTCTATCCCAGCCACCCAAAGGACATAGCCGGTCAACTATACAGAATCACAAGTATGCGTGCTCTCTGTTTTCCCTCTTCTCCCAATAGAAGACTCAAATTTGAATGTTGAAATATGTGTTCGCAATGAAGACATTGGCAAAAACATGTTTGCGTTGTGTGTCCTTCATGTTTGCACTCTCACACTTTCTCCCAGGACCCTTCTCCCGTCTCTGTTTCTCAGCCCTTCTTCTGACCCTCTGGTAAAATCCCTTATTCCCACTTTTTCCCAACATAGCTCAGCTGAACCACCCCCACCCCCACCCCCGCACCACCCCTAGCACCACCCCCACACCAGCCCACAAACTCCAGTACTCGGTTTATTTTCTCAGGTGAACAAACTGTATTGCACACACTGGCTCCCTCAGTTGCTTTTAATTAGGCTTCCAGAATCATCTGAGCTTTCCATCTTGAATGGATACACGTGTGTCTGGTGTGTGCGTGTCCTAGCTACCAAAACGACACGATTCGCAACGTGTAAATGTCCAACGTAGCAGCAACATTATAAGGAAGAAATGCTTGTGAGTCAGCCTGATACTTGACCACTCGCAAATAACCTTTTCACCTTCAAAACACAGGTCATCGTGAACAAGGTTTGTTTTCATTCCAAGCTTAAATCGGAACAGATCTTTTTCAAGGGTTGGTTTCTTGAAATATTTCAAAAGTGAAATTCCATGGATGGATAAAGTGGATTCGCCAAGATCTTTGCCTTTGGGTATTATGGGGGCAAAGGTTTGAAGCTAATCCACACATCCCATATCATTCATCTCTCTAGGGTTCAGGACCCTCGTCTCTCTGTCCTTCCTAGTGTGAAGGCTGAGTGCTCACCAGGGACATGTTTGTTCTTTCTGGCACATTGCAATTGTTTAATGACAAACACATGCAGTCTTGTTTTCATATACTTTCATTAAGAGCAGAATGAGAGTAAATGATACCACAACATACAACATAGTAATGAACACATATGTTGTGTTCATTACTATGTTTATTTCACTGTTTATTTGACAGGTATCATGCAGAAGTGTGGGTTTCTAAATCCCAATAATACAACCTGAAAGCAAATGGGGATTTTCTGATGTGTTTATTAAAGGTTCTGACTTGCTAAACACCCCAAAAAGCACACCAAACTGTCTTGATTTAACCATTGTTGCGAACTAACAATGTCATGATCAGTTTGATAAGTGCTTACAAAGTATTCAATTATTAAAAACATGTAGCAACTATGAAATCAAGTAATTTCACACAGTCTACACAAATAAAAGCTCTACGAAAAGATTGAATAAAAATGACATACCTAATGCTGAATGTTTCTGTCCTCCTTTTCCAAATGGTAACTAATTATTCAAATGTAGTAATACAACAGCTACAGCGAACCTTCATGGAAGGTAGCATTAACAATTAAAAGTACATTGGCTTACATGAAAACACAATTACATGCATTCAAACATTCAATACAAATGACAAGAGACAAAACCGTTTATAAGTGCAAATCAATGAACACTTTTTTTTTTACATTTTTAAATATGTTGTGTGTGTATGTATTGATTTTAATATTGAGCTCATGCAGGCAAGATTACACAAGAGTCAAAAACATTTTGATGTCAACACAAATACAAATCAACAATTAAAATAATATGACTCATAAGACTTGAATTATTTTAATATAAAGTAAAATTATTTTTTCCATACACACAGAGACAAGAAGAATGAAAAAATGTAGGACACGATGTAGGACAAACAAATGTAGGACATGACGTAGGACAAACACATGTACACATTCTAACACATCACAATCATATTTCTTGACTGCAAGGATTAGCTACATTGAAAAAATTCTATTGAAATAAATAACAATATAAAGTGCACCTACAGCTTATGAAAACAGAAATAAATATTTTACATACATAACATGGGCAGTGTGGCCTCAGAGACCTAGAAATATCTTGATTCAGTTCCTTGCTTGAATGCAGTTCTATCCTAACATGCATCCTTTATATTATGTATTATAATTTCTATTTAATTTCTATTTTTATTATAAATGAAGGTGGAAACTAAATCAGTCAAGTTGAGAGGAAAACTCCTACAATATACATAGTCTTACGTCATTCCACAGTGAAATGTGGAGAACAGTACTGAACCTCTGAACACAAAACACATTATCATCCTCTCATAGCACACCACATTCCTTCTCATGCTTTTTGTCTAACAAGAATAACCAGCGAAGCGTAGCGAAATGGCCGCTTCCTGCCTATAATGATCTGCTCTGCCTTCCTGTGGACTGAACATGTTTTATTTGTGCATGAGTTTGGATAAAAAAGTATGCTGACTATCTAAAAGGTCAATGTAAACTGGATGCCTCATCTATGTAAGGGAAGAATCATTGAAGTCGCTGCAAAGCCATCAAAGATCTGCTGTAGGGCTTAGAGCAAAACCTCCGATTTACATACAATAAAAAGAATAATCAAACAACAAATCTACCGTTTTTAGCTATGTATGTTTCTTCAATCTGCTGATACAATTTCACATATACATTGACATAATACTTGATTGACATGCAGTTACTTGATTAAAGATAATGTTCCAACACATTATCGTGTTCACAGACGCGCAGGTGATCCTTCAGGAGGACAGCAGAATTGGTCCAGTTGGCCACAGCTAGGCCAATCAAGTCATCACGCTGATCGAGACAAAACATGGACGAAAGAGATCAGTTTCAACCAGGACAATGTGCAATGCCAAGGTTCTCATGCCTTGTTGCGCTAACACAGTGTCCTGCTACCCCCTGGTGGACATGTTTGGGTACTTTTCCGTTGCAATACAGCGATGTAAGACAGCAGCTGAACATTTGTGTCTTTTCTAAAAAGAGTTGCCGATGTGTTCAAGTATGAACGACACTCACCTCAACTATCTGTAGGGGGTACACAGGAGGAGCGACGGGAACGACACATTGTCTTCTGTAGAAAGACAGCGACAAAGCCAATTACCACAAGGCAAGCTAGTACCAACCTGCTGCGGATGAAACAAAATGGACACTCTCTACAAGTGTTCAATATCACCGCACCACCACAATGTCAGACTGTACCTTTTCATGCAGCTGGTGATGGAGAGCCGAGTCCGAGAGCCAAGGATGCCTCAAGGCCTCCGAGGCCCCTATCCTCCAGCTGCAGGTGACACAAACACAGACAGTGGTTCATGCGTCATCCTGATTGACAGCGTCTTGGAGGGAGGATAGTGGGACAAGCAGACGGGCAAGCCAGTCAAGAAGAAGAAAAGCACCTTTTATTGATGACGAGGAGCTTGGAGATGAAGTCCTTGGCCTGGTCGGAAATGTGTAAAAACTCCTCTTCGTCAAAGTTCCACTGACAGGCCAGGATGTTGTTCAGAGTCTCATTATCATCGTCCCCAAGGAAGGGACAAAGACCGCTGAGACTAAAGAAGAGAGGACGTCTTTAGTGTGTGTGTGTGTGCAGACTGTCTGTGTGCATGTCTGTTCAGACTGTTTGTGTGTGGCTGTGTGTCTGTGTATCTGTGTGTCTGTGTGTGTCTGTGTGCACTTACAGCATGTATGCAATGACTCCCAGGCTCCACATGTCTGTGTTGAAGGAAACAAAGTCGTAGTTTATGACCTCTGGAGCCAGGAACTCTGGGGTGCCAAAGTTTACTCGTAATTTCTCCCTGGGCTTGTATCTGTGAGAGAAGAATCACGGTCAATCAGAGATTCGATGGCTGTAGAAATGGGTGTATAAATCCCATCTCTCAACACGTTCAATAAGTCTTCCATTCTTGAAGCAATACAAGTGAAAAGTATTAGTGATCGCAAGTGGAGACCTACATTCTGGCAAGGCCAAAGTCGATGATCTTGATTTTATTTGTGACCCTGCTCACACATAGTATGTTTTCCGGCTGAAATGAACACAAAAGTAGGATTAAAGGATGTAATTTGACAAAAGGAGATTACTGCTCTTCGTTGCATCCTATCTATATTCCTAAAGAGTGGTTGTGGTTACCTTCAGGTCAAGGTGAAGGATATACATCTTGTGCATGTGCTGAAGGCCCTCACAGATCTGTCGGATGAAAATCACTGTGTCCAGCTCTTTTAAGGTGTAGTTCTCATCAATGATCCTGTCAAAGAGTTCACCTCCATCCACACTGTAGATCAGACAGACAAAACGTTTGGAAATCAGTGCATGCAACTTTTCCAAATCCCCTCTAAAACCTCACGTCTTGGGATTCTCCTAAATCCTAGTTGGACTGTCTAGCATTGGTTACATATGTCCATAAACACGCACAATTCGAGCACGAGGATGATGTCATTCCTGGATTCGTAGGCAGCGTACAGCTGGATGAGGTTGGCGTGATCCAGCTGGTTCATCACCTGGATCTCATTCTTCACCACCTCCTGCCAAGCACACAGGTGTTACCTCACCCCCATTCAGAGAGAACAATCCATTCACCTCTTTGGAGAGCAGGGACTCTCTCATATTCAGACAACTGCTGTTGTAGTATTTCATCAGTCAAGATCAAAGGCTGTCTTTGTACCTTCTCTTTCTGACTTCTTGCCTTGATGATCTTGGCTGCCAGGGTGAGTCCAGAGGAGTTTTCAATGCATTTGTGCACCTGACCAAAACGACCCCTTCGAACGGACAGAGAGGTAAACGAGTATAAGAGAGGAACACATATCCGAATGAAGTCTATCTCATTTTTTCGCTTATAATGTCACCTTTCCTTGTACTTGTAACCCCCTTAAGTCGTCAGTCTGAAGAGATTCCGTAACTATCACCTGTAAGCTGCAAATCCTAGAGTTTTACACTCTGGGCTAATGATACTATGAATTAGCACTGATAGTGATCTCTGTCACCGTTCAATGTCCTTGAACTCAAAATAAGATCACTTTACATACGAGAAAGTGTCAACATTTTGGAACAGTGTTGTGTTTTCTTCTTTTCCATTAAATGGGAGTGGGGGCGTCTCTTTGAAGAGATGGATTAACACTTAGTGATTAGCTACCAGCTGGCTACAGGAGTATGGTTTCACATACCCTGAAAGCCTGGAGTAAAAATAACTGTCCTGACTCTGAAGCTATGAACAAGGTGAGAGGAGAGGAGGGAGAGGGTTACACAATTAGTTTTTGCGGGTGGCTTAGAACCTTGTTCTCTGTATTTGCCAAGTCTGATAAACCGTGTTGAAGGTTTAGTTTGGAGTGAATCAAAAAAGTTCACAATAAAATCCATAGATAGAAGTCTCACCCTCCGAGGATCTCCTGTCGGTTGATGGTGTAGAAGTTATTGATCTGGTTGGGCTTGGCAGACACTATCCGGTGGTTGAATGGAGCTGCTGGAGGGGGAGTTGTGTCTACAAAGATATTTGGACAATGGAGCAAAAAAAGGAGGACAGGGCAGTGAGACAGCAAGGTGAGAAGACGGAAGCCTAGGTTGTTTAATGAAAGGCATGTGTCTTCAGAAATGTTACCTCATGATTGTCATAATCATGTTAGCACCCAGGCCTGCTAACACACTGTGGTAAGCATGATACACTTCTGATATGTAAATGCCTGTCAGACTGCCAGTGAGCATGCTGCTACACCTACAGTAACCCAGATAACAACTTGGAGCAAACGACTTGAGTGGACATGATGTACAGTGTGCTTCTGGATCCTCTATCATGCTCATCACTCACAAAGAAGCCAGGTACTTACCAATAAAGAATCGTTCAACATTGACATCCTCTTCACTTTCTGCGTCTTCCTCTTGCTCCTGTTTCAGCATCTCCTTCAGCTCCACCCGGATTTCTACTCCATCTGCCTTGAAGACCCCCCAGCCCTCAGACTCTGCAGGCTGCTCTTCTTCCTCCTCCTTGTTCTCCTCCTTGTCCTCCTCCCTCTGCTCCTCCTCTCCCTCACCGCGCTCCACCCGACTCTTCTTGTGGTCCTCCACACCGAGGTCTTCCACGGTGCCCCGCCGCTTGCTACTGGTGTTGACCTCCTCCATCTGGTCCAGCTCTTCTTCCAGAGACGGGTAGACGCTCTTATTATCGTCATGGCTGCAGAAGACGTTTCAGAGATGAGAAAAGCAAACATATACGTTGATACGCCAAGGTGAAGAGACAATGAAACGGGGTGAAATGGGGTGAGAGAGTGAAAGGATTTGAAGTACCTGTCAGGAATGGAGTCTGTCTCGTTTTTTGTATCGTGACTAACAGTCAGCTCCAGCATGACAGGTTCTAAGGGGTCCTCCAAGGACACGTTAGCCTTGATCTCCTCCTCCTGCTGTTTCTCCTCTCTCTCCTTCAGAACATCAACCTCACTGAGCTTGCATTCACGGAGATCCGTCTCCTCCACTAAAGCCAGCACCTCAGCTTCGCTCTTCTCCAGTCCGTCAATCGCGTTGTCCTCCTTCTCCTCTTCTGCCTCAGGAGCCTTGGGAACCTCAAGGATGAAGTCTAGCAGTCTGGGGCTGGGAGAGCCCCGCTCTGGCTCCGGGGCCCCCCCAGCCTCCAGGTCCAGGTGTCCAGGGATGAGATGAGGGTCTGATCGCTCAGCATTTTCCCGGTTCAGTTTCTGCACCTCTTCCAGCAGCAAAGCCTGCTTCTTCAGGGAGATGGTGTCTGCCAAGGATCAAACAGTACAGCAGGAGTCAATACATTTCAACAGCCTTTGTGATGTTACTTCCCATGTCTTGAGTTTTCTGAAACAATCTTAGTGATATGTGGTGATGTCATATTTTAACCTGACCAATGGCAATCAATGCTTCTGTGTCATTCTGTACTATTAGACCACTGTTTATTTCTACATGAAGACTATTAGGACTAGCTTTCTGCTTTTAAGTGCAAGGGAGATTTGATCCCTGTTTACATGTATTGCTACTGCGTGTGTCTATCGAGTGATTTGGTGTTTGGTCAGATCTGTGCCTCCTGACTCTGTAGAAGGTTCTGGAGGTCTGAATGTGAGCACCTGCAGCGTCTGGGGGCTTCTTCTTCTTCTGTGTTTTCAGACCTTTCAGGCTCAGACGGGACTTGTCTTTTCCATCCTTACCCTTGTTTTCTTTCAGCTGTGCAACAACACACAAACAAAATGACTCTTAGGACAGGAACAACAGGTCATGTATTTTTTTCAATTGTGGAACATATAGTACACAAATTGTGGAATTCTTTAGATCTTCAGAGAGAACAGTGCTGTGGATACGATATTGTAAAACTAGAAGTAAAGGAACAGTTTTTTTTGCATATGTATTTAAAGGCTCATTCATGAGATGACTCATGAATGTCGAACTGGCACTTGGAATGACAAAAAACATACAAAGTTGACGATTTTGCGGGAGGGGATGTCATGTTTTGGTCCGTGGTGGCTTATCTTGTGAGTGGGCTCCAGAGGTGTGGGCTCACATGCAGGAGCTATTTCTGGTGTCCTTTTAGAGGCTTTAGTAGAGGTAGTTTTCTGTTAAAGAGATAAGATGGAGCAGTTGGCAGGCAAGCAAGATGAAAGCAATGACATTGATTAGAAATGAGGGTTAAAGCCCAGAGATCTGGAGGGAGACACACAAGGAGGACAAACAGTTGAAGATAAGCTGGGATACGGAACATGGAGTCATGATGGAAAGGCTAGATGGCCGCTACTGGACTACAAAACAATTTAAGTTGCTTAAACAATTTAAGCTGCCGTGTTCCTGACACCACTATGACTGATTTCAATGGGCCTGCCTCTGAATATTCCGAGTGGATTGATGTCAATGGAGGTGCAAGGCTGTGAATTTATAGCTTATCACTTGTCACAGTGACCGGTGGTACGCAATGTCGGCCCTGAGCGGAAAATATTACTCCGACTCAAACCAGAGGGACTCAATGACACACTCCTTTTATGAGCAGGTCAAAATCAAGGAGGTGCCTTGAGCGTGAGAGTGCCTTTCCTACGCACACAGCGCTGTGTGGAGGTAAACACAGTCCGGTGGCAAAGCAGGGAAGATGTTTTGAGTATGGGGTTTCCACAGTGACGGCAGCAAGAGGAAAAGTCCGAGGATGGGAGCTGGGGCGCAGTCTGGAGGCTAAAGTAGCAGGTGTCGCTAGACAGACTTCTCACACCCCAGAAGGTGAAGGCAACATATGACGCGAGCACTGACGACAACATGGCCGACTGCAATACTGCGTGACGACAGTAATGAAACATAGAAACATGACACATGCTACCTACACCTAGAACCTATTCTGATTATTCCAATAACAGCTCCCCCACACTTGGGAGAACATTCCTCCTTATAGAGGACTATGTGTCCTTGCCGGGTTTCCCCCTGTCATTAAAACAGCTTGGTATCTACACACAGTGGAATGTGATGACATTTGGGCTTTGCAGTATATGTGAATCCAGCTTTATAAGATTCTTCCCTGACTGAGTCTGTCCACCTGTTCCTGTGTGCACTGGACCAGTGGCCACAAGAGGTCATTGAAGTTGTTTGAGTTAGTCCCAACAGGTTTGAGTTTAAAACACACGGTAGTTAATTAAGGGCCTAGTGAAGTAGATGGGAGGATGGAATAACCATGCAGCTAGACTCTACACTCTATCTTATAGGATGACCCTGCAGCTAAAAATGAATTAAACAGGTTGAGCTTTCAACATTTTTCTGCGACTTCCATCTTATTTTCAGACTCTCACCTTTGAATCCTCGCTAAAACGTTGCACGCAAGATAAAGCATGCACATTTACTAGAGCAACTGTTGTGGGGCACAGTAACCATAGCAGCCCCATGCCCACTGACATGCTTGAGATGTTGATGCACAGGTGAGTGAATTTAACACCAGCAATAGCTCTTCGAGAACTAGGTCAACCCCCAAAATAGGACAATTATGAGAGAGGAGCGAGATTCTTCCTGCGTGGGACAAAAAGTTAGTTAGAGATAATATATAACTTGTCACCGTACGGACAGATTCAGAAGAGCTCATCGGATGTTTGGAGATTTTCTTACGTTAAGGCTCTTTTTAGCCACAAACTGATTGAGAGCAGATCCAAGTTCAGCCTAACCAAAAATGGGCCCTATACCCCACCAGTGGCCCCATAGTGGCCCTCCCATGCCCTCCAGGGGGTCCCAGAGCACGCCACATGCCTGTGAGGCTAAGTTACAGCTAGTGGGCATACAGTGCTGTACAGGAGGTATATATGGCTTTTTGATGTAGTATGTCTCGTGCAAATAAGATCATTTATTTATTTGATGTGGACCAACTATTAACGAAAATACTCCAGTAAGCAATTGCATTCGTCTTCAGATTCGGATGTTGATGGGTTCGATATAGAAACTAGAACGTGAATAAACACTCTTCTTTCTCTGCAAAGTATATCGCTGATCAAACACATTATAAAGCTTTCTTATGGTGAACAAGACCAGTAAGCCTGTGCCAAGCTGCAATCTTTGGAAAAAGAACTCTTGACAGAGCTTGACTGCTCTGATCACTTTCATTCAGCATGTGGTGCCAAGAACATGCAGTGCCAGATAAGGCGCCTGCACATTACAGTTGTAGCACCGAACACGTGGACGCCGCCCTCTCTCACATTGTTGGACAACCTCAATACATGTTAACGTGTTACAAGTCAATAACACGTCATCCAAAACCTTGTCATTGAGCAATGATAAAATACAGCTTCTATGGACTGACATTCAGAAATATTAAACTTTGCAGTCCGGGATTCACTTTGTCAGCCTTCTTGGTGTTTAAAGGCGATTGTACAGATAAGGGCTTCCTCCTGACTCTCACCTTGCCTTTGTCTTTGAGCCTTTGAGCCTTCCGGGCAGCCGGGCCTTTAAACATTAGATCCATCACCCTGGAGCTTTTCACCGTCTCCCCGATGAAGCCGATGACCTGCTGGATGCTGAGGACCAGCTTCTCCACCCCCTCCAGTTTTTGAGCCTGCTGCTGGGACCGCTGGTTCACAGCAGACATGATGGAGCTCATCTCCTGGCACATTTCTCTCACCTCTCCCCCCGTGGCTTGGCTGTGCGACTGAGCAGAGGTCAGGATCAAAGCCCTGGATGGGACTTGGATCTCTTCCTTGTCTACCTTGAGAGTCTCCACGTCTCTTTCGATGCCGTCGATGTCTTGGGACATTCCATCCAGCCTGTCGAGAACTTTCTCTTGGATGTTGATGAGGCGGTCCATCTTGCTGCTCAGAGATTCGATCCGGTTCTGGATCAGGTCAAAGCCGGTGCCATTCAGGTCCCCCATAGTGTTTCGAGTGTTGGAACAGGTTGGACAGGATCACGTTAAGACACCCCACCAAGACAGACAAAGGACCAGCGAGGTCCGCGAGACACACGGAAAAACGTTTTCAAAAGACGCAGCCAGTTCTCTCCTTCAGTGCTCCTCTTCAAGCGGAAAGACTTGGACTTATCTGAAAGTGCGAATGGAGGCAACAACCAAGAGAATAGGATTTCACCGTATATCTTCCTCAAAAATCTATAAATCCAGGACCCAATGAGGTGTGTTCGAACTGACCTTCCAACAGACAGAACTCTTAATCCCTGGTATAACACCCTTGCACTATGCTAAGAGTCATCGGATCAGATTGTCTCTCCTTTTCGCACCCACTGTCTAATGTGGCTGTCCCTCTCTCCACCAGGATGGTATTAAGAATGGGATAAGTCACTCGGCCTAAATGTAAACGGAACCACCTACGTCAGCAGGGGCCAGGCTATGAGAGGAGGGGTGGCATTGCTGGGGTCTGTGAGACACATGAGAGTCTTTAAATGTTAAGCCCACCATCGTCGACCGCCTGCCAAGTGTCAAAATGGCCAGTGTACACAACTCCACCTCAAGGCAGGGCGGAATTTCATCTGTAACTATGCCCTTTTCAACGTTTCTTGTCATTATTCACCCATGAACGAGGATGCTTGTCAGTACAGCTGGGCGTGCTTGCCGCTCTTGCACAAAATACCTAACAGGTGTTCCCCAAAAGAGGGAGGGGAAAGACATGCCAAGGGCTTTATTTATAAGCAGTGATAGACATTTTAAGGTCAACTCTAAATATCAAACAATCAGGTTAAAAGCAGGTCATGAACAGCTGTGTTTTGGAAAAGGGACGCTATGCGTATTGATATCTGTCAGTCAATTTATAGCTCAAATGCAGTACAGCGTTCAAAGTAGCCTCTCAGGACAAATATCAGAAAATGGCAGAATACACATGTATACATGCATTTAGTAGTATTGTACAAAGCCACCTGCGCAACTAGGTTTGCACCCAATGGCATAGGTAAGTGAGACCAGATACAGTCTGGCAGAGGAGGACTTAAGATCTTTAGCCCCTCTCCTGAAAGTGGAGAGGGTTGACAGGGATGATTAATATACTCTCCACTGACAAACACATCCAGCTTAAGGCTTCGCACATGCTTACTCATGCACAGTTCAGACAGTTACGGGTCAATTTTAACTCATGGATTTAAATTTAAGGCCTTAGCCAAGTGCCCTATAAACCAATTAAACTATGCTTAACATGTTCTAATAGTGGATATATGTTCTTTGCATCAGTGTTCAAAACAAACAAATCCTCCAACCACCGATGAACTAGGAAAGCGAAACATTCTAAATGATAGACATTTTATTCAATATTTTTGTTAAGCTCCATTTCAACCGATTTTCTTGGGTGACTGCTATTTAGTGCTAACTAGCCTGTGTCAACAAAATGAAATCCCTCTGTCAATTTTGGAAGTACTGCATTAACTTATGTGTGACATTAAGTCTTAACCACATGAATTCAACAAAGAGGCCGCTTCAGATGAACATTTGCATACGTCATGCCGCCTCCTATATGGACAGATGATGTGGTGAAGGAGGCAGCCAGCCTAGCTCAGACCACTGACCCTAACCCTGGGAAACATGCAGCACACAAAGGAGCCACACACTGCAAACTAAGCCACCCAGACCTGACTCAAAATAGCCCACCGCTCATCATACTCAGGCGGCCTGGGCCAAAGGCAGGCTTCATGGGCATGTGGGGCCAGCAACGGGGCGCAGAGGGGAGGTTTGGCTCACTGTTCAGATCCGGTTTCACCACAAGCAAAGACATGGAAGGTGGTTCACTCTGGTCTCCTGTCTCATGCTTGCAAGGGGAGTGAGAGGGTGTTCTACCTATGCCCTTCATCCTCTCTGTGAGCTAAGCTTCACCCTTTGCCTTTTTTATATTTTTCCTCCATGTTCCTTTGCTCAAGGCTTGAGGGTCTAGGTTGGTTGAGGTGCAGTTCTATGGACATATGTGAAGCCCTCTGTGACATTACTTGTAAAAAGAGCTATACAAATAAGGGGGGGGACAGGTGACCCTGACAGAGCTGTAACAGATGAGAGCGTAACCAAGCATCACTGAGTGGGGGAGAGAGGGAGGGCTTGGCGGGGAGATGGGGGAGACTTCCAACACCTGTCCATGGGTGCCAACAGATGACAGAAAGGCAATTTCGACAACGCTGGACACTCGGCTCAGCTTGTGCTACTATGAGCGGCGTGGAGGGTTACCTTACGCATCGCATGGAAGAAACAAAATTTAAAAAAATCCACAGAGATTGATGAGGGGAAAGTCAAGGCTGCAACCATAGCATAGCACACGCATGGCCGGTAAATCAACTGCCACTTTGAAGAAAATATTGGGACATACTGTACACATACTATACAGATGGGGCGCTACACTTCAGATGTTAAATGGTAAAAATGTTAGGCCCAGAACCTACAGTATATCAAACAAAAAAATATATTGCCACAACTACTACTATACTGCAGACATACATACAGTATTAGCTGTGCGATCCTATTGTTGGTTGTAGCAGACATGCCAGGTACCCCATAACTAGAGAAATGCGAATAATTTAATACTCTATTTCTCTAAAAACCCAATATATGTATATATATTCCATCTTAATTGATGCTTTATGCTGAGCACCAATGGGGGTAATGTGAGGCAATTAAAGTGTACAGTCAGATATAAACAGCTTACGGTGGTGCTCATTACATAAACCAGAGGTTGAGTTTATATCACTCACACTTTACAGTGAAACATGAGCAATAGAAGCTCAGAAGTCACGAAGGGAGTCTGCCCGCCCTTTCCACACGCAGGCCTGTGGTGCCAAGTGGAGCTATGTCCTGACCAGTGGAACGACCACTGCTGCCATCTAACGACGCCGGGTCGTAATGTTTCCATGAATGTGACAGAAAGTTGCACACAGACATTACAAAAGGAACTGAGCAAAATCCAGTTTTTATCCATGCATGTGTTTTGGGAGGGTTTGTCTGCAGAGCAAACTGTCTTCTTTGTTGGCTGAAATCTGGTATCAAGTGAATGGCGCTTATAACACAAATAGATATTGCAGCCACACACTTTTTGTCATTCTCTCGTTTATTTACCAACACCATTGTCAGATGCAGAAAGGAGCGCATTTCAACCTGTTGCTTGGCAGTAACGAAAGCACAACATAATAACACAAAATGACAGACAAACACAGCAATCTAAAGTGTAAATACAGTTAATTTTAACTACATCTCAAATTAAATGGTATAAACAGCCCATGCTAGGAAGCCAGGGAGGGAGGGCTGGGGTACAGTGACCTGAGTGGCATTAGGGTGTTTGTTTGGCAGAGGGACAAACCCACCGTGTCAAAAGTGGAGCAGCCAGAACAGACTGTCCTGGGACGCTCCAGGGTCGTGTGCAGTCAGAGGCGACACACACACACACGCACCCTCCCCTCTCTAACACCACCCGGGCTGCTAGCTGAGTCTCTTGGAAACTAGTGGGCAGAAACGTGAGTGGCAGCCAGGAAACATAAGCCACAGTGGAACACATAGCCAGATCTTCTGAGATGGAATCATTCTCAAGCTTTCAGGATCAGAGTCTAATAAACACAATGTCCTCTCGATGAGGAAACAGGAGGAGGGACCAGCATCACAACTTGCGTTGCTGTTCACAGCTTAGTGTATAATACCACACCAAAAAAAACTAAACAGATGTATAAGACAAGACGGGGTGGGCTAATATTTGTGAAGGGTATTTTTGCACAAACAACTTGTTCTGCTGTCAAAGTACATTGGAAATGATTGCCTAACTCCTGACCACTGTAGATCGCATTCTGTCCTGAATGGCTTTGTTTGAACACTGGAGGGAGCTCTGCATCAAGCAGACAGTAAAACAGCTAACAGGCAGGCAGTAGGACAGCTAACAGTCAGGCAGTAGGACGACTAACAGTCAGGCGGTAGGACAGCTAACAGACAGGCAGTAAAACAGCTAACAGTCAGGCGGTAGGACACCTAACAGTCAGTTGGTAGGACAGCTAACAGTCAGGCAGTAGGACAGCTAACAGTCAGGCGGTAGGACAGCCAACAGTCAGTTGGTAGGACAGCTAACAGTCAGGCGGTAGGACAGCTAACAGTCAGTTGGTAGGACAGCTAACAGTCAGGCGGTAGGACAGCTAATAGTCAGTTGGTAGGACAGCTAACAGTCAGGCGATAGGACAGCCAATAGTCAGGCAGTAGGACAGCTAACAGTCAGGCGGTAGGACAGCTAACAGTCAGGCAGTAGGACAGTTAACAGTCAGGCGATAGGACAGCTAACAGTCAGGCGGTAGCACAGCTAACAGTCAGGCAATAAAACAGCTAACAGACAGGCGGTAGGACAGCTAAAAGTCAGGTGGTAAGACAGCTAACAGACAGGCAGTAGAACAGCTAACAGTCAGGCGGTAGGGCAACTAACAGACAGACGGTAGGACAGCTCACAGTCAGGCGGTAGGACAGCTAACAGACAAGCAGTATAACAGCTAACAGTCAGGCAGTAGGACAGCTAATAGTCAGTCAGCATAGACTGAAAGTCTCAACACCTGTCAAGTCTTGAGGCTTGATGGCTGTACATTATACATGTTTAGTGTTACATGAAACAACTCATATAGTATTGCGTCTTTGAAGGAAGGCATCTTTAAGTAGAGGACACCCTCCAGACTGACATGTAAGGATGTGTAGTGACTTTATGGTTACTGAGAGAGAGAGAGCTTAGTCACATATATTTATAGTGACTGTCTCTCAAACACCATTACAGGAATGGAAACATGAGAGGATGATGGATCTCCTCTCTTGTCTGAAACAACATTTTGCATTTTAAATTTTGAAGATGACAAATTGGACGCTATAACAAGAACAGTACACCTTTTCACCATTGCCTTGGTTTTGCTTTTGATTTGACCATTGCCTTAACAATTACAGACAAAACCGTGTTACACATATAATGTGTAATCAGTAAGTGGTAGGCCTTCAAGACATAAAAAACTGCTCCCTGAGGACATGTCAAATCCTTGAAATGACAGAAGTACCTCAGTGGAAATTTTTGAAACAAAAACACACAGAGACACTGCTTGATGTCCATCTGTCCACCCTCTCTTACTTGAGAAGCCTGCAGCCATCTTGTCACGCCCCTGCCCCGGGTTGTGCTCTGTAGCGTGGGTAAGTTACAATCTGAGACAGTCAGTCTTCTGTATTACTAGACCTTTCTGGATACATTACTTGCATAAAACATCGATCATGACAATATTTATTACAAGGAATACTACCATATTAACTTATGAATATTTAATATCTGTGTATTTTTGTAGTTTGTCAGATTACTCCTGGACACATACGTACATTCCTTTGCTGTTATGAGTTGCGCTCACTAATTGAATTAAAATTGACATTAAGCTCTGGAATGTTCCAGAAGATACCACACTACAATACGGTAAGGGGTTACTGGAACTGCATTCACCATCACAAATGCAATGGGTTTATGACTGAAATACATATTTAAAGGATGAAGCCTGTAATCAAAGAGACTAAAGGTAATGTGAAGGGATAGGGACAATATACTGGGACTTGCAATGACATCTCCTAGAAGTTACCTCTACTAAATGTTGTAAGTAGAGCTGACTATAAGTATGACACTATGATTAACAAGCAAACCAGTTCCCTGTGGTTGTCGCGAGAGTCCTAAAGGGCCTGACAATGTCCTATTGTGTGCCCAGTATCACAAGACACCTGATGCTATAATAAAACGTCGGCCTGTCAGAGAAGAACATTCTTTTTCCCTGGACTGAACACAACGATCTACAGGACCTGCCACTCCAGCGAGACTCCACTCCATATGAGACAGCTGCATGGCTCTCTGTCATACTGAGTGTAATATAGTACAAGTCAAATAGGTCTTCTTAAAATATGTCTGCTTTTATCAAATAAAGTGAAACAACCACTAACGCTTTGTTCCAACACCTCTATCATCGGTACTCCAGTAAAGAACTTTAAGTGACCTTGGATTTCCCATGGTAACTACTGAAGGTAGGTCAATAAGACCAGTGCTGTCCACACCAGATCCAAAACGGATCATGGATTTCATTTGGTCAATTAAAGTTGAGCTGACTGTACAAAAGAAACAATGTTAGTTTGTGCTGGATGGAAATCTTAGTCATCAGTAAGTGGTAGGACTACAGGGAGAACAATATGAAATGTCTGCCTCAGCTAACTCTCCTAGATGGCAGCACATCTCTAAAGTCACTCTTGACTCACTGTCCAAATCCAAACTGTAAATCACTCATTTATACAACTCAATGATTACTCACTCACTCATTTTTAATACAATCATTCAAAACATAATTCCTAAATTCCTCACCCAAACTGTCTGAAGCAGACATTGCCCCCCCCCCCCTATGCAGCTTGATACAGCAGAACACAACCCTTCCACGATATTGATCAGGTGAATGCACTAAATAAAAGTAAAATACATATGGAAAGAAATTTGCTTTATTTTCAGTGTTTTGCGTTGGAGACAAATGATGCTGATAAAAGCAGAACATGTTTAGACATAGATCGGTAGTTTACACTCAGAAATGCTGACATGGACCTATGTGAAAATGTATACCATGCTATAAGAACTTGTGGTTATGTTTAGTGCATGGTCTGAGGTCTTGGGAGCCTCTGAATAAAGGTGGTGAGGTGTTGTATTCTGTATAAGAGTCAAGCCATAGAAGTTACCAAAATTGATGTATTCATTTTCTGTGCTAAACTTCAGTTGCATTGAAAAAATACTGACAACTACGATGGGTAGTTGCTAAATACAAAGTACGTGAGAACATCTGACTTTACATCTGACTGCTTGGCTAACAAACCATCAGCAAACAAACTCATGTCACAGATCACATGACACATGACAGGTCTGTACATTTGACCAAAAAAAATCTTTAAGAAACTGAGAGCTCACTGCTGACATATTGAATAAGAACGGGCCCCCAGTACCTGCAGGTCAGATGGAATGGATGCTCTGGGTTTGCTCCTGTAGCACAGTAAATCCCACAGCTTGTACCAGAAGTAGGACGCCACCAAGCACATGCTGCTGACTAGCCAAAGGTCCCTGCCCTTGAAGAGGCTCTTCATGGTTTCTCACTTCACTTTACTCTCTTCTACTTCTTTTGTCCAGATTTGAGTATTCTCTCCTGGGGCCTCTCTAACCTCTGAGAGAGAACTTGCTTGTAGTATGAGATTGCAGTATGCTTACTAGTAGACAGGGTTCCCTGGGCTAGGAACGCCCAAAAGTACTACCTTACCTCCAACACTTCAAGCTGTCAACACCCTCCCTTATCAGCAAGGGCCCCCGAAGGACAGACGAGTTTAACCATGTGACTAAAGAGTGACAGGTGCCAGCAAAGGGCGCCATAGGGATGTGCTTAATTATATCTCTTTCCCTCATTCTCTTTCTCTTCCTATTTCTTTCACTCTAACTACCAGAAATAAGATAATGGAATTGAAGACATTTGATTTGGGTGGTACAATTTGTGGTGATAGAAGGCCTGGCCTGTCTGCAACTGTAGAGACATGGTGGTGTAAATAGCCTTCACTATTGAATTACTGTTTCAGATGTCACATACACATTCACATAGTGTCTTACTCACTCGCTATATTGATAGGACCAGAGAAAAACTATGTTCCATTAAGGATTAAGGGAAACATCATCATCTGGCCAGGGGTGCCAACGGGGAGAGCAGCTTGGCATTACTAAACACCAAAACATAGTGGGAACATGTGACATGTCTGGACAGGACTCTGCTGTCTGACCTGAAACTGTGGTACTATTTCAGCCAAGACTTTTTATAGATCAAAGGTCTACGCAAACCATCTACTTGTTAATGTTGACCATCAATGTTGAGTTTTAGCAGTGCATTGTAGAAATAAAAAAATAATAACAGCGTAGAGCTAGGAGAGGACACTAGATGGTGCAAGTCAACCATGATGACAACATTTTGTACCTAATAAACACTAAACTAAATATGTCTAAAATGTGTTTTTCTTATGTTTTTTCAATTAGTTGTTCAGAACTGTTTTTCAGAATATGTTTTCATCTTAAGTAGACACATTTAATAACTAAATGTTCTGTTTTAGAGGAAATGAGAAAAGAACCAGTGTGATGTGGAACAAAGTAATGCCTACCTCTGAAATATCTCCCTCAAGCTCAATGTGCTTCATCTCCCAGAAGCAGCGCATGGTCTCCACCCTCTCCAGGTAGTGGAAGAAGGCCAACTTGCCCACACCATGGCTGTCAGCATACTGGCGGACCGACTTCAGTTTGGCCATTTTAGCAGGGGGGGAAACCCGGCCACCACATCCGTGGGCCCTCTCATTCCTTCTCAGTTCGCTGACCTCCACTGGCAGTTTCTCATGGCTGGGCCTTTTGTCTCCCCTGAATAGTGAAAAGATAATTTTTTAAAGTTATAAACTTAAACACTTTTTTGACTGGCGAAACACTAAGATGCATTTGCAACATATTGGCATAGGTCAAATGAGCTCCAGTAAGCCACACAAGGCCATCGCATAAGGAGATAAAACAAAAAAATTAACACTAAGACTTACAGTAGTCGCAATAAAACTACATGACCCATAATGCATTTGGCACTAGACGTTTACACGTTTGTCAAGATGGGCTTAATATTTACGGATGAAATCCTGTTGGACAGGTAGTTAGTTTGTTTTATTTATAAAGGTAAAACACGTGAAGTAAGAATTTATCACATTTACTTTTTGTTAATTAATTTGTTGCTATGGTTACTCGTCGGGGTCATAGTTGAGCGGGAAAACAATCAGGAAAGCATGGCGAGCGAATCAGCTTCAGATTGGGTGCAATGTCCTGTTTGTTCCAGGGATTTTGCGCCTTCTAAAATAAATGCCCATTTGGACAGATGTCTTCTGAGCTCGGTTGAAGATCCGACATTAACGACTGAAGACCAGAGTGGACCACCTAACAAGAAATCTCGCATTTCTTGCGAAGCTGTCACAGGGCTAGTTCCAGGCAGTCCTGATGTTAACAGGGCGAACACTTTCACCTCCTCCAACATTAAACGTAGTGCGGTATTTTCTGTTTCAAAGTAACAAGAATATGGTTTCATCTCACAGTGAGCGGAACGCATTTTCTTCTGACCAACCGAGCGCCCAGGCTGATGTCAGCAATGGATTCAAACGTAATACACCGAACGAAGGGGAGAAAGATATGGGAAGATTAAAGAGCGATTCACCTTCACCTGCTATGAATGTAGCGTTGAAGGTGCCAAGGACTATTCTCGCCCTACAGAACACCGACAAACCCTTGGCCGAGAGGATGCGACCAAACACGATGGAGGAATACTTTGGGCAAAATAAAGTTGTGGGTGAACACACACTGCTTCGGTCACTTCTAGATTCACAGGAGATCCCCTCTCTTATCCTTTGGGGACCGCCTGGTTGTGGCAAGGTACATATGGTGTCACTGAGTGGCACGCATGCATTCTTACCATTGAGATTGTTTTGAGACTGAAGACATTCCAATGATATCCAAATTTCATAATGTCTATATATTTCGACATTTTAAAACCTTCCACTCTGAGCTTGCTATATTACTCCATTACATTGTAATCAGTAAATCCAAGTTTGATGTAAGGCATTATAAAGATGAATTCTTGCTCCCTTAGTATTTGGTACGCTCAGTTTGCACACACGTTGGTAACTAAGTTTCCCAAGAAAGACGTGCGTAGGCAGTGTATATCCATAGAAATTCAGAAACTTCACAGGACTGTATAAAGGGGCTTTTCGGGCATTGTTGTTGATGGTATGATAACTGTTTTGGACTGTCACTCAAAACGCACCATTCACGTTTTCGTTGCATCTCTTCCTCTGCCAGCCCCCTTGTGTCTAGATCAGGTTTCATAAGAGTTATTTTGGTTATTTATGGAACTGGTCTGAAGGATTTACAAGGGGGACCTTATTTATGAGGCTGTTCTCAGGCAGGGTCTGGGGGACTAGTTTGTGACAGACACATTATAGGGATTAGAAAATGGATAATGGGGTAATTAAGAAGTGACATGCTACATGAGCGGGAGCTCCCTAGATAAATTGATGCAGGAAAATAGGCAGGCTCATTGGTCTGAATACTAACAGCATCTGAGTCTACCAGGTATCAAGAACTTGAATTTTGTGAGCTGTTCTTAATGAGGTGGTGCCAGTAACTCCCATTCATTCATATTTATTCTGTTGCTGTGGTTTTCTCCCCTCCACTTCAGACCACTCTAGCTCACATCATTGCCAGTGCTAGTAAAAAGAAGGGCACAGCCCGCTTTGTAAAGCTGTCGGCCACCAGCACATCCACCAGTGAGGTGCGCGACGTCATAAAGCAAGCCCAGAACGAGCTCCGTCTCTGCAAGAGGAAAACCATCTTGTTTATCGATGAGATCCATCGTTTCAACAAATCCCAACAGGTTTGTCATCCAGTTCACCCTGACCCACCCTTAAAAGAAGTGCCATTACACCTTGACTTCTTTTGTTGTCGGCTGGGCCCTTTGCGATTTGTGTGCTCGGGGTAGACCCAGCTAATGGTTTCACTGACCTTTCCAAACAGCAGTCACACATTTTGCCAGCAGCTTCTGTGTTCTAGTAAATGGCTGCTGTGATGACTTGTCGACATGTTCTTAACAGCAGTACTATGCAGTGGAATGTGCAATCCCAAAATACTCATTCTAATTTCAATGCAAAATCCCCATACCTGCACAGCGGAATTCATGTAGTCATTAATCTTCTCGGAGAACAAAGAGTTTTTACTGTGCGGAATGACATAATGTAGTCATCCATCCAGCCAAGATACTTACGCAGTTGACATCAAGTCACAGGAATGTTAGGCTACTTCATTAGCTCAACACCCCTGAAGCAGAACCCATACAACTAAATTGGTAAACGTGTGTGTATTCAAACAATCTCATATCTCACGATTGAGCCATCAGATGTAGCTTAACAGTAAGGACAGCTAATGACTGTGATCAAAAGAAAACCCTTTCGTCTTGTGACGGATTGAAGCTGTGTGTTGCTTGACTTTGGAGATCTTTGTGAATCCTGATATCATTAAGCAGGGAGTTAGACCCTGGACCATGTCTCTTTACTGCTCATGCTGAAGTGATGCCAAACCGTTACATATCTTGTGTGCATCCATCAGATAGTGTTATGCATTCTGCACAAACCTTAATACTTTCCTTTGTACGATGAATGAGTATATTAGTATATTATATCATAAATATATAACAACTTACCCTTGATAATTTGCAGCTGTTGGGATGCTCAACGCAATCTTTTCTTTTCCTCCCATGTTTCCCTTCTCTCTCGCTCTCTCTGTGTGCAGGACACCTTTCTCCCTCACGTGGAGTGTGGGACAGTCACTCTGATCGGGGCGACCACAGAGAACCCTTCCTTCCAGGTGAACGCGGCCCTGCTGAGCAGGTGCAGGGTGCTGGTGCTGGAGAAGCTGGGGGTGGAGGCGATGGGCTCGATCCTGCGGCGGGCCGTAGCCTCACTGGGGATCAGCGTGCTGGGGCGTGACGGCAGCCAGGTGGCAGATCCAGACGAGCCTCAAGACTCAGCGCAGCTCGGATCCCTGTAAGTGCCCCCTCCTCCGGGAACGCGGCCCTTGTTATCACGTAGGGTGCCGGATGCCAGGGGCCCGCGTGTCACCCGGAAAGGCCCCATCCCCACACTCTGATTGGTCGAATGAGAGGTCCGCTCCACCTCCTGTAGTTTTTTGAGGCACATCAGTAAGGTGATGTATATATGGTCAAGGCATGCTACAGGCTGGGCACCCTGACAGAAGTTACAGCTAAAACCCTCCCCTGTCTCTGGGCTCTATATCTGTTGACAGACCTGAGGAGAGGGGGGTGAGTGAGCCCTGTGTGCTGTAGGGTGGGACCACTGTGACGGCTGGCAGGGGACAGGAGCTGAGGTAAACCAGCCCTGCTGCTGTCAGCTTCATGTAAACATGTCAGTGTGCTGGAGAGGGTGGCCTACCTGGCTGCTTGCTTTCTGGGACAGCACAGAGCACGCAGGGCTGACGACCTTGCATCAATGCTGTTCATCCACAGTTCAGTGTTCCCACATTAACACCCGGATGATCAGTCTCTCTGATGATCAGTGTTTATTGTGTAATGTCTATAAGGCCTACTGGAACATGTATACACCTGCCATATCTCAGTGTCTCTGGGACAGTTTTGCTTCTTTTTGATGTGTTATGGTTCCATGGTAAGTTATTAGTTTGTAAAGGTGAGCTATTCAGATTTATTGAATGCTGAACAGTGCAAAGGAGCACACAGAACTCTTTCCACTTAGTGTCAGCACAAGAGTGGAACCCTGGCTGCCGTCTGGAATCCCCTATCAAATGAAACAAGCCTATCACTGTCCTGGGTCACACAAGCCTGGGGGAGGATATCAAGGGAGGAGGGAGGAATGTTGGCCCCACTTAGTGCTGGGTAAAGTCTCACCGAGGAGTCCCACAGGGTTTCATTTGTACCTTCCTTAACCCACTTTTTCTTGGGCAGACCCCCCCTTTTTGTTAAAGTCATTAATAGAATTGAGATCCGAGAGGATTCTTAACGAGGTGTTTGGTATCAGGTAGCATTGGCATTCAGTACAAGGTGTCACAGTCTATGCCTTGAATGTAAACATGTAAAGGCAATAGCCTCATTCCATGTCTCTCATAATGTATTTTGATTATATGTCGTGCCAGTATCATATCTGGAGAGGCTGTTACTCTCACAATAGCTATTTTATCCTATTAAACAGAAATTAGTCTGTGGTGTGACAAAATTAATTTAATCTACAGTATGTATAGGAAATATAGTTTCTTAATAGTGTATTATACCAATGAAGTGTGTCAATTGAAAACGAGTCAAATGTTGACCGATGTTTTGCCAACATCAAAGTAGGTTACCAATTTTAAAATGAGAACCTTATTACAGCCTGACCTCCTTGAAAAAATATGGATTTGTTCTTATGCCTTGTCCCTGGCATGGAGGCACGTATTGGGAGTCTTATTTGGATAGACATTATGGGATGTAATCCGAGAGGTCATCATGTCATGACCCACTTGGATCGTTGCGCTACGTTCTCTCCCGTCTCATGTTGTCACGGAGACTGTGGACTCAACAGTCACCTGACCCTTACAAACCCACTCTGACCTGGATCAGAACCTCCCTGAACCTGCCGCACAGCTTTATTTCAGGTGGAGGATCAAACTGCTGCTGACTTGAACATTAGCAGATCAAGATCAACATTTTATTTGTCACCTAGTGGGATAAATGATGTCATGGTAATTAAGAGGCTGGTTTATTTGAGAAGGTCACAAAATAAGGCTGAATGTGCAAAGCGATTGAACATTCCTTGCACAATATTAATGGAGCAAACAGGGATTCAAGACAAAGTGTTTTAGCAGGCAAGTCCAAAGTCTCATCTATATATAGATGAAGACATGTATTTACAGCCCTGATACATGCTAATGCTGTTGCATTACGCATCCTTATTTGAGTACATTCTGTGAGCGTTTCAAAACACCACGTCTGGAAGAAGTGTACAGAGCTGGCAGAAAGGCTTGTTAAATACCAGCTGGACTAGAAACAGGTGGGTACACTGACAAGAACACTGGCTGTACTGCCTGGGTGAAATAGTAGAACTGTGCTGTGGTCCGGGTGATGTCCAGACCTGGGGTGCAGGACAGCCAGATGGGGACAAGCCAGGTGATGAAGACAGGCCAGGCTTGGGGGGGCAGGCCACACAGATGGGCCACACAGATGAGGGCAGGCCAGACAGATGAGGACAGGCCACACAGATGAGGACAGGCCACACAGATGAGGACAGGCCAGACAGATGAGGACAGGCCAGACAGATGGGCCACACAGATGGGGACAGGCCAGACAGATGGGCCACACAGATGGGGACAGGCCAGACGGATGAGGACAGACCAGACGGATGAGGACAGTCCAGTTGGATGAGGACAGGCCAGACAGATGGGGACAGGCCAGACAGATGAGGGCAGCCCAGGGCAACTCCTGGTCCACTTGACATATGTGGCCACACCTCTGAAGTTGGATGAGGGATTGGGTCCTTGGCACAGACCTTGTGGTCATCTGAGTAGCAACTAAATTAGAAAGTTTTAATATAGGTGTGATATTATGCAGCACACGATCCCGATCGAATCTAGGTTAACTCGTTAGGATACCTTTTCAAATGAGAGAGCAATCCATATACTCCATATATAGTATCCATAGTACAGTGCGTGTCTAAAGTTTGGAAACACATTTTTTCATTTTTGGGGCACACATGCATCAGTTGTTACTGATGATTCCATTAATTCAATCTCTAAATCACTTTCTGTAGGGTATTTAACCTACACATACAGAATGAGTTAGCATGTTCTGAAAATACTGCCTACGGTTAAAATGTTTACCAATTTTTGTCAGAGTGAATCCTCACTGTTAAATGGCTGTTGCTTATAAACAACAGCAATGTGCATGTGTCTCACAAACAATAAGACTAGTGTTTCCACAGGCGCTGTATAATACAAAGACATATCTATGTATCATAAGTAGTAATGTTCATTCCTTCTGTGTGTTGGGGGTTCTTACCAGGCCTGGGGTTTACATAGAGCAGGCTGCTCTGGACACCATAGCCCACCTGTGTGACGGAGACGCACGGGCGGGGCTGAACGGGCTGCAGCTAGCCGTCCAGGCGCGGGTGTGCACGGGTGAAGGCCCTCAGACTGTAGTAGTGACGGAGGAGCACGTGAAAGAGGGCCTGCAGAGATCCCACATCCTCTACGACAAAGCAGGTGGGCTCACTATCTGGAGATGGACTGCGTCTGCTGGATGCATGGACAGGAATCACTAAAGGTTTTCAAACTCAGACACAGGCTGGCTACAGCTCCCCTGCCTGTGGAGAGTTTGGACATATCGTTTTTTTGTTGCTTTAGGAATGCACATGCAAGGTTCCCTATTGTTTACATGCAACCAAACAGGGTCATTCAACAGTGTGGGGGTTTACTTTGACTGAAATGTACAGATATTTGGACGAAAAAAGCTTAATTTTCTTCACTGCCACCTCAGGCATTATTTGGAGAACATGCTAATATATTCTTTGTGTGTAGGTTAAATTCCCCACCGACTGAAATTGAGTGGTTTAATTAATGCATATAAAACTGAAAAACAGGTGGAGCTCTCAAATGATAAAAGGCGTCTCCAAACATTTGACAGGCGGTGTGTTCTGGTGATCGTCTTGAATCATATGTCCAGAGAATTCCCCCAAGCAGCTGTACACTCTTGTGTGACTGAAGCCAAGGAACAGAATGTTCCTGAACTCTGTCTAGTATCAGTTTCAGTATTAATGAGGTTGTCAGGCGGCTGTCTAATTAGGCTGGTTCCTCACACATCTCGCTAGTCATGATACCTGGGATACTGCAGCGATGATGCCAAGTCATGATACTCCAGCTCTAAGCACCCCAGAAGATGTGCAGCTCTTAGAAATAACCTAACCACTGAGTCATGACTGTTAGTCCAACAGTTATCAACATATACACAATACAGTATGCTGTCCATGCATGGTATCATGATGGATTTGAACACTTATGGAAGCAAGTGTTCTGGATTAAAAGCCTCTCCTGCCTTACACTTGGTAGCTCAACCTGAGGGGAGGTGGACTGTATAGATCAGCGAACACAATGAGCCTTCGGAATGTTCTTTCAAGCCTCTGCTCCGTCAAACTCTTTCCAGCAGTAAATCATTCATCCATGTCAGAGGAGTATGTCCTGTGGGTGGTCCTGAGGTCTTTGTGACAATGCTGCTACCACCCTCGCTCCCAAAGTCTTAGGGATGCCCCTGATGGGTGTCTGCCAGCTGGCATGGCCGACTTCATGCCAGAGCGCTGGCTTTGTTTGGGTGGGATGCGGGCAGGACCTGAGATCATCCTGGTCCAGAATAGCGGGTGACAACGGACTAATGCCTCAGGATTCTGTCCAGGATAATAGAGGTCATACATCACACAGAAAGTCACCAGCAAATGACAGGTGATTTTGGGGCGCCACACTGGGAGTTGGACAGTTAGGTAGGGGGCCCAGTGGCCCCTGGAGCTGAGCACAGTGGAGGAGCTGGGATCCTGCTCTGCTGGGATCTGCAGGCAGACCAAGGCTTTGCTTGAAGCTCAGCCCCCCAAAACATGATTTATTATCTGAGGCGTCAGGAACACAAATAACCAGATCCCTTTCAACAGACGAATTAGGAATCTCATCTCAAGCCTGCTAGACAGCGTTCTGTTGTGTGATGTTTTATCATGGTAATATTAACTTGCATGAACACTTATCTATTTAACGATTAATGATTTTATTTTTGTACAGACATGTCTTCTATCATTTTCAGAGGGCTGTAAGCATCCGTTCAAAACGTTTCCTCACATTTGGGGGGGGGGAATTCAATTATGTAATGCTCTCTTTTATTTGACGGCAAAGCAGGCTGGGGGATTCAGGGCTAAAGCCATGCATTCATCTCCAGTCAAACACAGTAGGTTCCCCTCAGTTTACTTTGTACAGCTGCCAGCTGAACTGTTGTCCAACAGCACCAACTATCTCGGGGATTCAGACAGATAGCTGGTGGAGGGGAGTGAGTGTGGCGAACATGAGCTCATCATTGTGAATCCCTCCCTCTCATCCCAGCTAAGACACGACCAGTCCTCCCTGCGCCATGTTATGTAACATCCAGCTGTTAGTTATCTCACAGATCTACTGAACCCTGCTGTGTTTGTTGATGCGGCCTCCCTTTCAGCCTGACTGATGATGTAAGGGTGTGTCTGACAAGGTTGGAGATGGGGGCTACATGAGGCGATGACAATGAATGGAAATCTGTATATTTAGTACCTGTGTGTGTATGTGTGCGTGCACTTGTTTCCCCTGTAGGTGAGGAGCATTATAACTGCATCTCAGCGCTTCATAAGTCCCTGAGGGGCTCCCATGAGAGTGCATCTCTGTACTGGCTGGGCCGCATGCTGGAAGGCGGCGAGGACCCTCTGTATGTGGCGCGCAGACTGGTCCGCTTCGCCAGCGAGGACGTGGGTGCGTGACTCTTCCCTCATTCCACAGCAGTCATCAACTGGGATTATTAACCAGTGGAACTTGGAATGGCCAGTACTGTGAGGAGAGGGTGTTACATGTTACATGTTTTGGTCATTTGTCTCCCACCCTTGCTGGTCATGTTCATCGTCTTTATTTCACACAAATAATGCCAGCGAACATGAGGGTGTCTGTGTTTCTGCAGTCCTGGGGGAGGTTCTGACAGTGTCTCCTCTTCCTTAGGCCTTGCTGATCCTTCTGCTCTGCCTCAGGCTGTTGCTGCCTTCCAGGCCTGCCACTTCATAGGGATGCCAGAGTGCGAGGTGTGTGTGTGTATTCTTTTTCTTGATCATTCAAGCTCTACAAGTTTTCCTTGAATCCTTTTCTGATCTTCCCCACCCCTACAGGTTATTCTGGCTCAGTGTGCTGTGTATCTGGCCAGAGCCCCCAAGTCCGTGGAGGTGTACAAGGCCTATAACAATGTAAAGGCGTGTCTGAGGAACCACAGAGGCCCCCTGCCCTCCGTGCCCCTGCACCTCCGCAACGCCCCCACCCGGCTGATGAAAGACCTGGGCTATGCTAAGGACTACAAGTACAACCCGGCTTTCAGCGCGCCGGTGGAGCAGGACTACCTACCCCAGGAGCTCCAGGGGACCGACTTCTTCACCTGGACACCAGCTGACCTCTGACCCTGGGCATGCGCCGGTGGAGGTTTATATACCAACCTGTACACATGTCAAATGGTTTGATGTTCTACAGACTCTAGAATCACTACATGATTAAGATTTCATGTTACGATCTTGTATCCTCACCCTTTGCTGAACTAAATGTGAATTCTGGTATTAATAAGGAGTATCAGTTCATTTGTGCTGTAAGCCATTTAATTGCATGTTGATTCTTTCTGAATGGGAGTTTTCAGTTCTGAGCCATTGTCTACAGAGTGAGGAAGAACAGATATTTTCATTGTTAATAATAAACATTTACATTGTATATCAAACTAATTGCCCTGGCCATTTGATCTTTTGTTCCGAACAGTTGTTGCGCAATGAGCCCCATTCATCCACCTGGTGACACTAACACCTCCAATGTGAGCTGATGTTTGGGGCGTCATGTTATCCAGGCCCCCCTCACCTTACTGATCCAGGGGATGTAGGAGGACACTCGGGTAAACACTGTGGGCTTCTGGGGGGTGTTACAGCCACCTCCGTGCACAAAGCTGGTGACTCCCTGGACATACCACCTCCCATCTCGGCCCTTGCAGCTTAGGGGCCCTCCAGAGTCCCCCTGCAGACACAGCAGACATGGAAAGAAGATAAGCTACTGATAAGCACTGATACAAATCCCATGGTAGATATTCCATGGATACCAGGCGTTGATGTTGAGGCATCACAGTGGGAGAGGGGGAAGGGAGGGGGGGTGGTACTTACATGGCAGGCAGACTTGCTCTCTCCTCCAGCACACACCATCCAGGTCTTCACAGAGCTGCCCCACCAGTCGCTACGACTACAGACGTCATGCTCCACCACAGGAAGTAAGGCCTGCTGGAGCGTGGATGCCCTGGGCCCTCCAGCTGATGCACAGAGAAGTGGGAGTTTGGTTATTATTTCTAGTAAAGACAAAAAATCATTTTCGATTCACTCGTTTGGCCGGAACTTGGCTTCATACAACTGGAGAAAATAATCTGACATAATGTCACTCTACACCTACCCCCCTTTGCCCCTCTGTTCCATGTTGATGCTGCTAAAAAGACAGGGGCTTACCATCAACCCTGTTAACTATGATCAACTAACAGTCAAATAACTACGGTCTGTATTTGTATCTACCACTGGACAAACTCACATTTATTTGACTCTACATATTCACAGTATGTGGATGTTATGTGGGTCCTTCTCAATACATGTATGTATACCCTCTGACAACCAAAAGTGTAGACAATTGAAACAAGGCATAATTATACTGGAAGTGAAAGATGTCCAATGGCATGTCCATTGTGTTGTGTGGTGTCAGTGTGCTAGTGGTGTTTCTGCTGGTGGGAGGTGGGTCTCACAGGACAGGCGGCCCCATCCTGTGACGTAGCAGGGCTGGTTTGGGGCAAGTACGGCATCGCTTTTCGGAAGACAAGCCACCTGGACTCTGTCGTTTATAGTAGCACTCCTCTCCAATTTAAGCAGGGCTATGTCATTTCTACATTCACAGATTCATCACAAAAGCACAAGCAACACTTGTTAGTGACAGAACAATGAGTTGTCATGTCATAATTCTTACAGGTTAGTTTTGTTGCGTGGCCTTCTGCTACCAACCCTGTTATTGACACAGTCACTATCTACTAAAGGGTTTCCAGTTGGATACCTTACGTCTGGACATAGTGATATTAACTCTTCCTGGAATGTATAATGACAACATGAAGTCAAGGAGGTGTACTTACCCACAGGACACACAGTTATCATTCCAGTCAGGATGGAGGATCATCTTATCCACCATGATAGACTGCTCAAAGCCCTCCTCTGTGTTCATGTCATGTTCTGCTAGAACCACCCTGTAGGTGTGGAACCTGGACCCAACACACAATCACATGTAAGATGGACAAGCAGCAATACATCGGAGGTGAAGAACTATCCCAATGATTCCTCCTCTTTGATACAGTAGGCTATTCTGCTCAGTCTTATAGCACCACATGCTGGTGGCCTGAAATAAGAATCTGAATTTGTTCAACTAGAGCCAGCTTTGCAATCCAGTTCATTCTCTCGTAGTTTCAAGGGTCATTATAGAAATAAAGCAGATATTATGCTTCACTCATTCACTCGTAACTTCATGTAATGGACCAGAAGGAATATTAGGATCTACTGTCTAGAATGTACTGTGGTGACCCAGACATCTCCCTAACTGACAGGCTGCGCTCACGTGATGCAATGTGCCGCAGTCATGACCCAGTTAGGAGCGATGAGGGTTCCTCCACAGGTTGGGAAGAAAGACTCCAGAGAAACCTGATTACAAGACGCAAATCAAGTCAGGATCCAGTAAACAGCACATGGGGTTGTAGTCAGTTACCACGGCAGTGACCCACTCTGAATAAATACATCATTCAGGATGCCATCATTTTAATCTCAAATTGTTTTGCTGATTTGATTTGGAACATCAAAATGTGTTTATGTAACTAAAATCTTTTTAAAAAGCTAAACCAAAACCGATGTTGAACTCAAACATAATCTTTGAAACAGTTCCTGTTTTGAGTTCTTGAGCATGACATGACAATATGTGTGTTATTTGTTGGAATGACTGTGTGTGTTCGCTGGAGTTGAGCCCTCTGGCATGACAGGAATACAAAAACAACCATTTCAGGTCTGTAGATCAATAATGACTCATTCATGACTTACTGACCACGACTGCGTACTCTATCAAGTCACAAACAAGTTTCCTTCACTTCAATGCTGATGCTAACTCAGGCTATCCTGCGTGGACAACTATACGTGTTTGTCCTTACCTGCCATGGCCAGCTGAATGGTCGGGCCTCCTCACCCTCCACCACTCGGCTCGTGACAGGCTGAAAGACAGGGTTGCCACATCCAGACACTAAAGCACAGAGATACTTGTCAATCCATCAAAGCAGGGTTTTTTTTTTGCTGGGCTGTGAAATGTACAGAGCACTGGAAGTTATCTTACCCACTGTGACTCCTAGTAAGAAAACAATGGCGTGTTTCATGGCGTATACCCAAACTTATACAATCTTTATGTGTGCTGTCTTGGCTCTTCTCCTTTAAATAGCCAGACGCCCTGGGATTAATATTTTCTGTACCAGGTGCTGTATCATAGTTTATCAGTACAGTACACAGTGTGCTACACATGTAAGTCAAGGTCTCCCTAACTCGTTTCATTTACTTTGACATATTTCTTATGAGCACTCTCTAAATGGGAGTGCAGCTCATAACACAGTCCTCATCGTCATGTTTCCAGATGCTGAACCCGGGGAAACACAATCAGATACACAATAATTACACAGCAACCTTGACCGCAGCTTTTCTCATTGCACATTTCAAGCATCAGCCGACTGCCAGATCTGCCCCTCAAAAACCTTTTGTCACTTACAATTTGACATTCAGTAAGAAATTCAAAGCTATACATGTGGCCAGGAGGGGTGAAACCAATTATTTATGAACCCTCATGCTCTCCTCGTTGTCTGTATTGCTTGCGCTGTCTCTGGAACATTATGACTCACCATGTTGCCTATTACGCCACCCTTGTGCTGTCTTGAGGGAAATGTTCCATCCATCCATCCATTTAATTCCGCTTATCCGGCACCAGGTCGCGGGGGCAGCAGTCTGAGCAAGGAGGCCCAGACTTCCTTCTCCACACACATTTCCTCCAGCTCCTCCGGGGGGATCCCAAGGCATTCCCAGGCCAGCCAAGAGACATAGTCCTTCCAGCATGTCCTGGGTCTCCCCCAGGGCCGCCTCCTGGTGGGACATGCCCGGAACATCTCCCAAGGAAAGGCGTCCAGGAGGCATTTGAAACAGATGCCCGAACCACCTTGGCTGGCTCCTCTCAACGTGGAGGAGCAGCGGCATTACTCTGAGCTCTTCCCGTGTGACCGAGCTCCTCACCAACTCTAAGGGAGCGGCTGGCCATCTTGCGGATGAAACTAATTTCGACCGCTTGTATCCACGATCTTGTCCTTTCGGTCATTACCCTAAGCTCATGACCATAGGTGATAGTAGGAACGTAGATTGACCGGTAAATCGAGAGCTTTGCCTTGCTGTTATTATTATATCATGAAAAGTTGTTTCAATGTGGCTGTCTGACCCAAAGATAGCATGGGGGACAAGTCTTAGTGATGATCTAGTGGTTAGCGTTCATCACTGTGGCTCGATTCCTTGTCAGAGATATTGAGGACCACAACCTTTAGGAGATTTTCTCAGGGGTTAATAAACCGTTGTCTTCTACATTTGACTTTTTCCACATACAACATATATACTCAACACAGTAGGGACTGGTGACTCTTAAACCTATCCAATTACACATCGGAAAACAACACAATACAGCACGCACACAGCATTAGGCCTACATGAAATGATGTCGGCCAGCACTTACAGAAATGCTTACTGTAATTGCGTACAACAACGTTGCGTTGGTACATTTATCCTACAGATTGACTGGTCATTCTGTACAACACTGTAATACATAGGCTTGTCCAGGACTGAAAAAATGTGGCTGCGGGGACCAGAAGAAAATCAGTTAGCAAAAGTTTTTTTTAATGTCCCAGCAGATCTGGTTGCTGCTCTGCCACACTGTCTCTGCACCCACACAGACTATCTGTAAAAACAGCTCTGAAATAATTTGTATCCCCTCGGTAACTTTTGTCAGAACTATCATACTATCTCAGGTTTATAGTGACCCAAAGAAAATAGAAAAGAACACACATGATGTCAGGACAGACCCTTTGTATGTGGCGGGGGGGGGGGGAGTTCACTTCATATCAGGTAAAAAAAATGGCTTGATTCGTTTTCCTAAAAGCCTTGAGTCAGTTTGACCTGTTTAGAGTGAAGTAAGGACAGCAATGTAAGGTTTGGCACCGAATGAAACATGATAGAATAGTCCCAGGTGATGAGAAACCACTCACCCGGACGTGACGTACAAAATAAAGCAACTGCATGGAAAACGCTTATTAGGAGCGGAAAAGCAGTTTAACGCCGTAAAACACTGAAAGTCTACAAAACTGATTCTGAAGGCAAACTCTAATCATTAGCATTTGGATAGGATGAAATACTGGTATCACTGAATTTCAAGGCCCAAACCCTTTTCTCATGTATAAATCACAATGTTAAACATGCTAGAATAGTTCTAGCAGATGAGAAATCATTCATTCAGAAGTGACACACATAGCAAAGCATCCATCCATCCATTTTCCGCCACTGTATCCGGGGCCGGCTTGTAGAGACATTGGTCCGAGCAGGGAGGCCTGTAGGATAAATGTACCACAGAAGTGAAAACACAGACTCTCCTCGCCATGGATGGAGGGTTCCACCCCAAATCCAGCACCCTGTAAGACTGTAAACTAAGCTCCAGCCATCGCACCACCAACCACTCCAGGTTTGCTACCAGCTCCCAAATAGCGTTTTCAATGCATTTGCATCGTTTCATATGAATCTACTGTAACTCTGACGATACGAACAAATTCATTTTGGTGGATTTACTTGAGAAAGGGGTTTTAGCATTGAGTGTGTTACCAGTCTATAATATCATGTTTACTTCAATGCCAAACAATATACAAACAAGTCAAACTGTCTCAGATCAGTTTCTGCCCTGATCTAAATGCAATCCTTCTGGTAAACCATTCTTCATAAACAACTCACGGAGAAGGACCATAGCAGTGGTATCAGCTTACTGGTCAGGTGTTAGAAATCCCTGTGTAAATTTGGTGTACACATCTGTAACCACCAACATATTCTCTCTGCCATCAGAGGCAGATTCCAACACACTCAAATCTACTGTAACAACTTCAACTTGTGGCTAGAAAGGGTTTCTAAGGAGCTCGTATTTTGAGCTGAGGCATTTCGGTACACTTCTCTGGCACGGCTTAACCCACTCCTCCACATCTGCATGCATCCCCACTCAGAAACCCATCTGCCTCCGTAGGTTGTGCGTGCTCTATTCCTCGATGTCCCATGTAACTATGCACACTCTCAAGGACAGCTTCTTCAAAACATGTTGGTAAAATTAGCTTTCTTCTGCTGAACAGTGGGTTTTTTTGTTGAAAGTGTTGAAAGAAACTCATCTGGAGTAACCAGGCAGAGCTGGGGTATTACCCTGAGCATCAGCAACCTCAGTATCCTGCCCAGCCACTGTGACACCAACTTGCCATAATTGACAGCACATAACACCAGCACTGACTAAGTCTCTAATGATGTCCCTCGTGTAATACATCTGTCAAACTCCTCATCACCATTCAGGTGTGGCTCCCCTGTCTAGAGAGAGCGTCTGCTGCTGTGTTACTGCCAGAATTGGACTTTTAAGACAAAGGGAGCCACCTGAGCTAACCAGCGTTGTTCAATAGCTCCAGCTCCTAGCTTTGCTAAGTATGCTGAGTTCAGGTGGCACAGAGGTCTGTTATCTGTCATTATGGTGAAATTTGACCCCAAGAGATAACCTCTGCATTTTCTTCAGACACAGCCCACTTGAGAGCAAGAAACCTTAGCTTCATGCTGCTTTAGTTCTTGTCGTTCTTTTCTGCACTTCTCAATCGCCGCCTAGCGTATTCTAGCCTTAGGGTTTCTTTCCTTGCAACTGGTAGATGATGGCATCTGTCTCTACAATCAATGGAAGGGAAACATCTGAATAGCAGAGTAATGGAGCACTGGTCAGTGTGTCTTTAAGTTCTTCAAAGGACTTGACATTTTTGCGTCTGCAGGATGGCCAACAGTTTTTTTGTCCTAGCAGGGTTGTTTTCTCTAATACACACATTGAATACATCATGCAAGAGACCTGTCTGCTGGGAGAGGCCCTGCAGAAACCTCCTATGAATAGCTACAGAATCTTTAAAATGACCTCAAGTCTTTTACTGTGCTGGGAACTGGCCATTGTTTTACTGCAGCTACTGACTGTCTGTATCTGTGCCCTGTCCTCAGCTGTGATTTAGAGGTCAGGAAAGCATACACTGGACTGCAGAAAATTCCATTCTTCCATCCTGACCTTTATCCCCAGTCCCCTGAGTCCCTGCAACACAGTCAGCTGATCCGCAAAAGTCAGCGAGTAGACTAAACCATCATCCAAGTGCACCAGCGTGATTTGAGTCAGTCCTGTTTGCCTAGCTACTGTACTTAGCCTAAAGGGAACTGTAAAGGTTGTCTTGTGTCTTGTGTTTTACATGTACCGATGGTAGCTGCTGGTAAGGTTAATAGTCAAGAAAAACAGTACACTATGCATGGCATCGAAACTCTTGTCTATGTGGTTCAAAGGATAACTGCCACCTTGGGTTCTTGAATTTAGTTGCCTGCAATCTGCAACAGAGCCTCAGACTGTTGCCTGCCCTGCTCACAAGTACAATGGGCAATCGACTCCACCACAGTAGGAACCACAACAAGGTCATGGGGACGGGGTGTTTTTGAAAACTCTGGTAGCATCGAGGTGTAACCAGCAGAGAGTGCCATAAGCCCTTTGGTATGCACGGTGACAACTGAAGCAGCTGGCACATGCACTGTAGTTTCACAGAGTTTCACCATCCCCAAGTTCTTGCATCTCTTAACAACATTCATCCCAATGAGCAGCAGGATAGGGTCTTCTGTGTATTTTTTCTCCTCGTTTTCCCTCTGAAACTAGGTCTTGGCCATCTGACCCCGTTGGATCATTGTTGAGATCGCCGACTACCAAAACCCACACTTGGCTACAATGAACCCCATATATAATATAGGAGTTCAACCTCAAAATTGCTAAAAGTTAAGTAGACCCAATCCCTCCGACAACCTGTCTGTTGTCACCTGGAACTTTGAGGCGACACCTGGTCACCTGAGGCAACTGACCCTCGAAGCACACCAATAATGTAATGTCCATGTATTGTAGTCTAAACCCCACACAACATCAGACAGTGCAGAATTACCATAATATTTTATGTCAACAATCATCAAAATAGTTTTTACCTTTAACACACCTAAAAAACTGTCAAATAAATCAAAACAATAAACAATTACCTTAATTAACAATAAAGCTACTATTCTAAATGCATGTTCAATTACTGTCACCATAAATTTGCACTTCATGTATTTCTTCCCAGCATTCCTTGCCCCTCAGATGATACCAAAGTTCTAACAGTTGTATCTGGTGGCGTTAATTAAACCCACTAGTAAGTAAATCCATTTTCTGGCTACAAACGCATTGGCAAATGTTTTCGAATTGAAAATATGTCTCTATTCAGTACTATCATGTTTATGTCCACATATTTCATGATATAGGCTATATATGAGCCTAAAACAGGTCAAAGTGACCCAATTGAACTCTATCTCAACCTATTCACGTAGCACTGACAACATTTTGGCTTCAGAAAAATGTATGTACTTATTAGTGCCACTAGATGACACTGTCGGTATGATCTGTGTTGCAAAGAATGCCGAGAAGAAACTTGAGCAAAGCACACATTTATGTTGAACACGCATTTCAGAATCAGTTTTGGAGACTTTCAGCACAATTTCATTTCCAAAACCATTTGTTTTTCATGTATAAACCATCAAGATGATTATGTTATATTTCTCAGAGTTGATGGGAAACCTTTCAACCTGACGTTTCATGTAAAACAACGCAAATGCATTCAAAACGTAGTCTCCAGAAGTTATTCTGAAGCCAAAATCTTTTTGGCAGTATGTGGATATGATGCAATACAGGTTATCTGAGTCAGTGTGACCTGTTTTAGGCTACATAATGAAATGTGTGGCACTGAAGTAACAGAACACAAAATGTCAATGCCAAAACCTTTGCCCAAGAATATGTTGCTCGTGGAAAAATGTACTTACTTATTAACACCACTAGATAGCACTGTCAGTATCATAGACACATGTCTATGGTCAGTATCGTCTGTGGTGCAAGGAATGAAGTGAAGTGACATATTGTCAAGTATGGTTACCCATACTTGAAATTTACCTCTGCATTTAACCCATCCAAGTGCACACACAGTAGAGAGTAGTGGGCAACCGCACGCACACACACACAGTGAACATACACCCAGAGCAATGGGCAGCTATTGCTCCAGCGCCCGGGAAGCAATTGGGGGTTTGATGCCTTGCTCAAGGGCACCTCAGTCATGGTATCGAAGGCAGAGAGAGTGCTGTTTATTCACAATCCCCACCTTCAATTCCTGCCGGTGCGAGAATCGAACCAGCAACTTGAAGGTTACAAGCCCGACTCCCTAACCATTAGGCAACGACTTCCCCGATATGGAGAATTCTGGGAAGAAACTTCGGCAAATAGCAAATTAATGTTGTCTGTAATTTAATTTTCTTTTCGGGTTTTCTTCTAGGGGTGGGGTGGTAGGGGGTGTCTTTCATGATGTATAGTGGTCACAACAGTGGACATCAATTCGAAATCTGTTTTCTTATTGTTTGAAGATGTTACATTGAAGATGCAGAAGGAGCTGAGGATGTGGAGGGAGCTGAGGATGTGGAGGGAGCTGAGGATGTGGAGGGAGCTGAGGATGTGGAGGGAGCTGAGGACGTGGAGGGAGCTGAGGATGAGAAAGGAACTGAGGATGTGAAAGGAGCTGAGGATGTGGAGGGAGCTGAGGATGTGGAGGGAGCTGAGGATGTGGAGGGAGCTAAGGATGTGGAGGGAGCTGAGGATGTGGAGGGAGCTGAGGATGTGGAGGGAGCTGAGGATGTTGAAGCAGCTGAGGAAGATAATGTTGCACCACCCAAAAGAGCTTCAAGAGAAGAAAACATACATATCTGGAAATGAAAGATAATTAGTTTGATGGAGACTTGACCCCTTTTTTTTACGAGAGTGGAAAGTCAATAATGAGGGAACAGAACCCATTTGCGCGGGCATAATGTCATAGGCCTTTTCTACGGAATGTAGCCTACAAGTTACTGAATGTAATTGAAAATGACAATAAAATACACCGAAAGGAATGTTAGTGGTGAAACCAAATCACGGACATTACATAGCCAACGCAATCGTAGTCCACAAAGCTCCAAGCTAGCCAGCCAGCTATTGCATCATTTATTAATGTCCCTGCTAGCCTGGCATTGCCATCCTACGTACTTCTGCTCAATTTCGATTTTTTTTTTCTGTACTACGTCTGGAACTAATACACCCGTTTGGGTTTTCTCCAATCGGATATGTGAAGGACCAATCCGCGAACAGAGGGAGTGGCGCATAACGTTGACACTGATGTAGAGTGCTAGTTTGAGTTGTAGTTCTGTAATGGAAAACAATTTAAGCGAAGGCATTTGTTCCGTTGTGGCAACGCTACCGAACATCCAGAACTTAAAGCCGGAGCAAACAACAGTCTTTACAGGGTTCTGTTGATCGAGATGTTTCGGAAATGTTGGATTTTCCAGCTCACTTCGTTAGTCGAGAAGGAGTTGGCAAAGGCAAACGCTAGCGTTGCTAAGTCGATAGTTGTAATCCTCTCCCCGCTTTTCGCACTATTTGAACATCTGTACGTTTGCTAACCTTTCTGTGTTTTGATTGGACCATCCATCCATCCATTTTCTTCCGCTTATCCGGGGCCGGGTCGCGGGGGCAGCAGTCTGAGCAGGGAGGCCCAGACTTCCTTCTCCACACACACCGCCTCCAGCTCCTCCGGGGGGATCCCGAGGCGTTCCCAGGCTAGCCGAGAGACATAGTCCCTCCAGCGTATCCTGGGTCTTCCCCGGGGCCGCCTCCCGGTAGGACATGCCCGGAACACCTCCCGAGGGAGGCGTCCAGGAGGCATCCGAAACAGATGCCCGAGCCACCTCAGCTGGCTCCTCTCGACGTGGAGGAGCAGCGGCTCTACTCCGAGCTCCTCCCGTGTGACCGAGCTCCTCACCTTATCTCTAAGGGAGCGCCCAGCCACCCTGCGGAGAAAACTCATTTCGACCGCTTGTATCCGCGATCTCGTCCTTTCGGTCATTACCCAAAGTTCATGACCATAGGTGAGAGTAGGAACGTAGATAGACCGGTAAATTGAGAGCTTTGCCTTCCGGCTCAGCTCCTTCTTCACCACGACGGACCGGTACAGAGAGCGCATCACTGCGGCCGCCGCACCGATCCGCCTGTCAATCTCACGTTCCGTCCTTCCCTCACTCGTGAACAAGACCCCGAGATACTTGAACTCCTCCACTTGAAGCAAGGGCTCCCCACCCACCCGGAGGGAGCAAGCCACCTTCTTCCGGTCGAGAACCATGGCCTCAGATTTCGAGGTGCTGATTCCCATCCCGGCAGCTTCACACTCGGCTGCAAACCGCTCTAGTGCATGCTGTAGGTCCCGGTCCGATGGAGCCATCAGGACAACATCATCCGCGAATAGCAGAGATGAAATCCTGTGCCCCCCGAACCAGACACCCTCCGGCCCCTGGCTGTGCCTAGAAATTCTGTCCATGAAGACAATGAACAGAACCGGTGACAAAGGGCAGCCCTGGCGGAGTCCAACATGCACCGAGAACAGGTCCGACTTACTACCGGCAATGCGAACACAGCTCCTGCTCCGGTCATACAGGGACCGGACGGCCCTGAGCAAAAGGGCCCCGGACCCCGTACTCCCGGCAAACCCCCCACAGGGCACCACGAGGGGCACGGTCGAACGCCTTCTCCAGGTCCACAAAACACATGTGAACCGGTTGGGCAAACTCCCATGAACCCTCAAGCACCCGATGAAGTGTTGTAGTATAGAGCTGGTTCAGTGTTCCGCGGCCAGGACTAAACCCACACTGCTCTTCCTGATTCCGAGGTTCGAATATCGGTCGGATTCTCCTCTCCAGTACCCCGGCATAGACCTTACCGGGGAGGTTGAGGAGTGTGATCCCCCTGTAGTTTGAACACACCCTCCGGTCCCCCTTCTTATAAAGGGGTACCACCACCCCGGTCTGCCAGTCCAGCGGCACCGTCCCAAGGCGCCACGCAATGTTGAAGAGACGTGTCAGCCACGACAGCCCCACAACATCCAGAGACTTAAGATACTCGGGCGGATCTCATCTACCCCCGGGGCTTTGCCACCGAGTAGCCCACCGACCACCTCGGTGACCTCTGCCAGGGTGATCGACGAGTCCACCTCCGGGTCCCCAGCCTCTGCTTCCTCCTCGGAAGACATGACGGCAGGATTGAGGAGATCCTCAAAGTACTCCTTCCACCGCTCAACAACGTCCCCAGTTGAGGTCAGCAGCTCCCCGCCCGCACCGTACACGGTGTTGGTGAAGAACCGCTTCTCCCCCCTGAGTCGGCGAACGGTTTGCCAGAATTTCCTTGCGGCCGTCCGGTAGTCCTTCTCCATAGCCTCCCCGAATTCCTCCCAGACCCGAGTTTTCGCCTCCGCGACAATTCGAGCCGCGGCACGCTTGGCCTGCCGATACCTGTCAACTGTCTCCGGAGTCCCACAAGCCAACCAGGCTTGATAGGACTCCTTCTTCAGTTTGACAGCATCCCTTACTTCCGGTGTCCACCACCAGGTTTGGGGATTGCCGCCGCAACTGGCACCAGAGACCTTACGACCGCAGCTCCGGGCCGCCGCATCGACAATGGAGGCCGAGAACATAGTCCACTCAGACTCAATGTCCCCAGCCCCCCCGGAATCTGTGAGAAACTCTCCCGGAGGTGCGAGTTGAAGACCTCGCTGACAGAAGGCTCCGCCAGACGTTCCCAACAGACCCTCACGATACGCTTGGGCCTGCCAGGTCTGTCCGACTTCCTCCTCCACCAGCGGATCCAGCTCACGACCAGGTGGTGATCGGTTGACAGCTCCGCCCCTCTCCTTGATTGTACCATTCTAAGGAAATTCTAATATCATTAGTGATGTTTTTGGGGATGTAGATGTGGATCTGTAATATGACACAGTGGTATATTTAACGTATTCCTATTTCTATTGCAATGATTTCTTTGATGATGATAATGATAACAGTAAATTTAGTGATTCTCGTGATGAACAGAACACTTTGAACCCCTTTGAGTACCCGGACAGGAACATGGTTAATTAGTTAATAGTACATATTGTTGTAAATGTGTTGTAATTTATTATTTTCTACACAACTGTAGTTGTCCTAAATAAAAGAGAATAAATAATAAAGATTTTTTTCATATACTTGTGTAGGATACATGCTTCTCAAGAAGTGATTAAGTAATAATGAATACAATATCATACAGTTGAAGCGGGCATAAATGTAAATGTCCACATTACCTCAATGTGTCTGCAAGTGTTTTTTGAACGAAGATTTTTCGCATCCAGAGGGTTTCATTCCGGCATGGCATCATCAGTATTAGTATTATGTTTTTCTCTGGGAGTCAATGACAGCCCCTAGACCAGTAATGTAAAAAAGTTGTGAAATTAATCATGTTAATACAACAGAGCATTAGTAACTACCATACCAAACATGGGCCACGTGGGACAATAGGTGGCGCTACAGGCCACACCCCAATATGTCATTTTTGAAGTGACGTCATTTGCAGGGGATTTGTCCCATAATTCTGAAATGTTGAATATATGTCTTAAAGCTCACAAATAATTAAAAAGCCTCTATAACCTATATGGCTGCTGTAATGGATTTCTCTGTACAATATAGATTTATGAAATGCATTTTTTCGCGACGCCTCCTACTCCCCAGAATTGGCATGTCAGACCAACCTTCACATTAAACATCAGAGGTTTTGTGATTTTCAAAACCACGAATTGGCCGCAAACTGATTGAATGACAAGTTTATATGATGGCGCTTGACAGTGTTTTGTACTCAAATCTAATAAAAAGTTGAATTTTCGAAGAAAAGTAGACTTATGGTGAATATTTCAATTGTGCATGCTTGGTTAACTGCTTGGGCTTCCCCCCAAATCCTCTCTCCCTCTCTCCAGCCCGCGCATGCGCCCCTCTCTCCCAGGCTCCTGTCACACGCGTGTAATCTAATTCAAACACACAACAAACATCTGTTTTGGAAACAGTGGGCTGACTTAGCCCCCACCTTCTCGCCTTGGCTTGCTAGCCATTTACACTATGGACTGGCCTTAACTGGTGAGCGAGGGTTCCTTTATAGACAGTTGGTGACAGTGAAGGTCAGGCAATACTGTAAACATAGTGTTGCATTAAGAGTAGTCAGAAAATCGCGAGTATATGGGCTAACAAATGTTGAAACTCTGTTCTGAGTTGGTGCATGTCAGTTTAGGCAGTGGTATCCTTTTCACCAGAGACAGAGAAATAGATAGATAGAGAGATAGATATATATACTTTCCTTAATGTAAAATCTTTTAAAAAGTAAGTTATACTGATACTAAGAAAATCATGTTTTCTATTAAACAATACTACTTTCGTCACGAGTAGGTTATCATTAGCTAATCTCAGCTAGGCTTGTTTGCTAGTATAAAATAACCTGTCAACATTTTACTCTGTGCAGTAATGTATAGGCCAACTTGAACAGTTTCACAATCTTTCTTCTATAAGCCAATAAGATACGTTGTAACATATGAGTTGGTGCATGAGTTCAGACAAAGGCAGCCTTTTAAATCTATAGGTTTAAAACAAGCCCTAAATCAAATCTTTAAAACAACTGATGTCTGCACGAAGGGCCTGAACAGAGCATAGCCATTCCACCATTGCTACATGCAGCTATATTTCCAATTGTTTCAATGCTACATTTCTATCCGAGAGTGAACACCTGCACATAAAGAGTTGATAAATATCTTAAGACTAGCTCACCAGCAAAGATATGGGATTATGGTAATTCTGACCCTGGACATGGATGAGCAAATCATGACCAGAAGTCAGGAACCTAAATTCCTCCTGGTAACTGTCAGTCAGTTCTTTAAGGATTACCCTGTGCTAGGAGCCTGAATAGGAGACATGGGGCCTGCTGCTGTCACTCAGAGGCAGAAGGGGAAAGCCCATGCTCAAGAGATAGTCTAAACTGCCTAGACAGACAGTTGGTTGCATGTTACTCTCAGTACCATACAGATAATCACAGATGACAGTAGCCTACCCCATGTGCTGTAGACAAGTCATTGCTTGTGAGTGGTGCTAATGGACTCCACATATCATGACCTTGGTTTGTGGTAGGAAAGACCTCAGCAGAACACTTGAAATAGTTCTGCAGCGAAATGGAAATTTGGTTGTGAGCTGCTTTTGTCTGGCTGATTTGATCCCTTTGCCGCACAAAGGTACACATCCATGTCACAATCCTATTTCTAGTGCAATGCAGTGACCTACGTAATGTATATAAACGTTGTACTTGAATGAAACATATAAAAGGTTAAATGTTTACAAGATAAACGTTTGTACACAACTTGCGTTCAAGTACCTTAAATCAAACTGAGCGATGTTGATGACACAATTTATAGTGAAAAAATCCTCCAGACCAATTTACACTATAATAAGTGCAGATGAATAGTTCGATATGTCTTTTTGACAACAATAGCAGGACCACATGTAGTTAGTATTTGTTATCAGTAATAAAAGCAGGAATCTTTGGAGGACCATTTTACCACAACCCAGGCTATCGCTTCAGCAATTGACAAGTCTATTTTGGAAAGGAGGCTGCACCGAAAGAGGAACGTCAGCTTGGCATCAGGAGATACCAAAAAAGAAATAGGCGTTAGTCAACCACCCACCGAGGGGAGACTAGGGGGATGTTACGTTTTCCTCAATATTCAATAATTAGGATAATATAACCACTCTTAGAGTCATTTTGTTGGAATACATCTGTCTCTTGGATTACATTTTCAACAGTTAAACCACTGAAGTTTTCATCCATATGTGTCAACGTTTGATTTACCAGAGAGTGGCTCACAGCTCAAGGTGAGGATAACACATTTGGATCACATTTGTGGAACACCTCCAAAAAGTAGCCCTTTTGGCTACATTGGTTCATTTAGATGTCAGCATGAACCGAGATGTATTAACAGCGTAACTTAAGTGTATTAACAGACAAACGTGCATTTCTATAACTTCTCATGGTGCACATAGTTAGAACTGTTTGAAGACAACAATGACAGACTACCCTATTTCACCATGAATTGCTTGGCAATTACAAATATTCAACATTGTGATGATAAAGCTGTAAAGTAAATTATTAATCCGAAGCGTAAGTAAAAGTATTGCTTTCTGTGGGTGCCCTGTCAAACACACTGATATCTCTTCGCTTCTACAAATGGCAATGAACAGAGACAGGGTCTGACAGCTGAGGTTATTTTTGGGACATGCAGCTCATGGGAATGAGGTGACAAAAATGGCAAATGTCACCCTTTGAAAGGCACATAACTGTTCCATGTAACTTTGTTAAATAGAAATGTCAACAAATGTTACACTGAAATCCCCTGTTCTATTGCCTTTCCTACTACAAAAAGAAGAGCCCAGATAACTATGTGGAGTGTAGGGCAGGTCCGAACCTAGACTCAAATAGTTACAAGAAGTCTGATGGATTGAGGCTTGCTTCCTACTTTAGATATCTTTCATTGGTTGTGCACTCTTTATGCAGGCAGCTGACCTCATAACCGGTAACAGGTACATTTAAGGAAGACCGTAGGGACTATTAGCATCCTAACATTTCTGCTGTGTCCATAATAATTTTATGAAGTAAGCAAAGCCTATGCGTCGCGAAATATCTATAATTTTCTTTTTTTTGACTCTACCTATATTTACGGTGTACATTCAGTTCATTTGCACAATGGAAAATGTATGGGATATATTCAGACATAATTTGCACCTTTCTGTGGACGTGCTTTAAAGTGCCAATTGCCATAAATGTTTTCTAATTAAGGAAAGCATAGTCTTAAACAAACTTGTACAGTACACAACTAAACCTGCAATTGGTAGAGCTGAGAAAAACTTTGTCTAAATTTAATATAATCTAAAATGGGAATAGCATTTGCCATCAACTGAGTGACCATCACTACAGCACCCCCCAACTACACCTTTTCTGTATTATTCACTTTACTTGATGCAGCATACATATGCTTATATTTTACTAAGGTAACATTCTCTTAATAGACAAATACCTCAATGGGCATCAAACCTGACGATACCTTTTGGATACCTTTCTTTCAATTACAGGAACCAATAATGGACCAGAACCTATTTGGAGGGGCCCCCAGGTTTCTAACCCGGCCCAAGGCCTTCTCAGTGTGTGTGGGAAAGGATGCCACACTCAGCTGCACCATTGTTGGTAACCCAACTCCCCTCATCACCTGGGAGAAGGAGAAGCTGAGGATCACTTCTGGAGGTCGCTTCAAGTCTGTGGACGATGGTGATGTTTACCGTCTGACCATCTATGACCTAACTCTGGAGGACAGCGGCCACTATATGTGCCGGGCCAAAAACAGTGTCGGGGAGGCCTACGCAGCAGTCACCCTTAAAGTAGACCTGCCAAGCAATATGATAGAGCGAGCCCCAGTTTTCATGGTCAAACCCAACTCCGCACGGGTTGGACTTGGGGGGGATGTCATCTTCCACTGCCGGGTGGCAGCCTACCCTGAGCCTAACTTCGACTGGGAGAAGGATGGACGCTACTTGGGTGAGTCCAACCGCATCAAGGTGACTTCCGACAGTGATAGCAGCTCCCTGAGGATCCAGAGTGTCCGCAGCCTGGACAGTGGGACCTACACCTGCCGAGCCAAGAACTCAGTGGGAAGGTCACACTCTGCTGCCGCCTTGGTTGTGGACCTCCAGGACTCCCGGCACCTGGCCATGGACAAGAACACCTCTCTCCTCTCCCACCTGCAGAAACGCAAGGAGGGGATCTCCATCTACCGCAACACCGAGAGTAGCTCCTCCTACAACTCCACCTCATCCTCCACGTCCGCCAAGATCCCAGATGACCTGGAGCAGGCACAGCGGGCATCTGCACTGGCTAAGCTGCCCAAGGGTGTGTTCACCCGTACCTGCACGGTGACGGAGGGCAAGCATGCTAAGCTCAGCTGCTTTGTGACGGGCCACCCCAAGCCGCACATCATCTGGAGGAAGGATGGCTCCAACATCAGCGAAGGCCGCAGGCATGTCATGTATGAGGACCAGTCCGAGAACTTCATCCTCAAAATACTGTACTGCAAGCAGGGTGACAATGGCCTGTACACTTGCAATGCCTCCAACATGGCAGGACAGACCTACAGCGCCGTGTTGGTCATCGTCAAAGGTAAGCTTGTTACTTTATGTCTGTTTGTAAGTCCTTCTTATGTTGGTGTCTGAGAGATTATTTGCAACCTCTCCTGAGTAATATGAGGATCTTTGTTTTATCGTTGTGCCATTTGATACAAGAAATACATTTTAGTTCATCTTTCCATGATGCATAATATAACTGAACTATATCTCTTATAAATAGCTCTGATGTCTGAACAGTGTATGTCTGCATAGCTGTGGTCAGTCATACTTTGAAAGAAAAGGTACCATAGGGCACAGTTTATGTAATGTTTATTTGTATCACAGCAAACTTGAGAATTAACAGCACATTTGTCTAATTGATCATAGTCTTTTATACACTAATACCTGTACAAAAATAAAAAGCCAGAAGTGTACACACCCACTAACCTTACCTTAACAATGTTATAGTCTCCCCCTGGTACAGACTTTGCGCAACTAGGTGGAATGCTGGCAGCAATATGAAGGGGCTAGTGTAGTGTTGCATCTATTTTCAGATGGTGATGAGTAGTTCACAGTTGCAGTGATGGCCACTGGCCCACTGTAGCCACCAGGCGCCACAGCTAGGGTGACTTTCCATGAGCCCCTCATTATTGGCCTGGGGCCGGAAACATGGAGTTATCAATGGCGGTTGTTAATCTCCGTCTTGGTTTGACAGTCTGCAGCACAACGTCTTTCATTGGACCTTATTATTGACACCTGCATGTTTGCTTTGTTGTTAGTTGTTGTTTTACAGGGTTACAGAGGCTTTGTTAAATAAAGGCCCCCTTTGCCCTTCATGTTTCTGGTTTCCTATTAACGCCAGATCGTTTTCTAACTCTCAGTTCACAGTATGCACCCCCAGGGAAAGGTCATAATAGAAATCCATGCCATTCTACCGCCCCCCCCCCCTGTCCCCAACTTCTCAACCCCTAGGCAGACCTTTCAAACACATAGTTTCTGAGTGGAGGTGATGTTTTTGGAAGAAGCTCATCCAGGGTGTAAGGAAATATGATTCACCCTGTGGTCCTCAACCCCTGTCCACAATAAACTGCTTCCTAATCAGACATTGCAAATCAGCAATGCTTATTTTAAATCAAAGGGAAATACAGTGATTCATTTTAGGATGACTGATGTCTTCTTTGAGGGTGTCAACAGAAGAGTATGTGTACAGTTAATACTTTGGTAATGTATCTCTAGGTCAGAATCAGAATCATTATAATGTGACATGCTTAAATATGATATTATTCATGATCCCAAAAGGGCTCCTCAGGAATAGTAATGTAATAAAAAAATGTGAATATCCTGAATGATTTAAAGCAGCTGGCAAACATGCCATATCTCATGTTTAGTGCGCTGATATTTTTTAAGGGAATCTGACAACTTCTAGTGATATTTCTCAATGTTCAAGGATGAACATATGTTTCATGATGCAAGTTTCATCCTAAATGGATCTGCAGAACAGAGAATCAATGGATCCCATGACCACAATTGGCCACATTTAAACAGACCAACTCGTACATGGGTCACAGTACTCACAAATTTTGTTGGCATGTTTTCCGTGTTCCCTGATACCAGAACCTAAGGTCCCTTTCCGGAGAAAGCTGCAGGATGTGGAAGTGCAGGAGAAAGACACGGCCACCTTAATGTGTGAGGTCCCTGTCTCGGCCACGCAGGCCAACTGGTTTATGGAGGAGACGCGCCTTGAGCAGAATGCCAAGTATTGCATGGAGGTGGAGGGGACCATGCGCCGCCTCACCATCAAGAACGTTACCACCAATGATGATGCCGTCTACATCTGCGAGATGAATGAGGGCAGTCGCACTGTGGCTGAGCTCACTGTACTAGGTAGGAGAGTTGCACTTCTGTCCTCTTCGTCTCAGGGGCTGCAGATACTTATATGAAGGCTGGATAAAATACTAAGTAAACCAAGCAACTATCATTCAATTTTTTTAAATTAAGATTGGACAGATATAACTTTACTGTTCCCAGGGTGGAAATCACATTCTAATTGAACAGGAATAATAGTGAACATACAGATTCAAACAAACTAGTTTTTCAAAAATAGTCCTGTCTATATAAATAAGTGCAATTCATTCCATTTATAAAAAAATATAATCTCAGTATTTAGTGATCTAGTTCTGCTGGAGTATTGCCACCCCTCAGTGCCCCCTCTGCTCAATGCTTCAGGCAACATCACCAAGAAGCTTCCAAGGAGAACAGTGGTTCCTGTCAGCGACACGGTCATCTTCTGTGTGGAGCTGGAGCATTCCTGCTCAGACTCCTACTGGACACGCAACGGCGAGCGTCTAAAGCAGGACTCCCGAGTGTCCATCGGCTGCAGCCTCCGACAGTACACCCTTACCATCCGAGACTGCCAGGCCGACGACTCCGGAGAAGTGGCCTTTGTGGCTGGAGACTGCAAGACATCTACACGGTTTTCTGTCACTGGTGAGTGTCAGGATACGCACAGAGCGCATACACACAGAGTTTACATTGATACATACCATTTTCTGTCATTCAATCCTTTCATCTCCAGCTGCAAGAAAGCATCCTCCAGACCCCCCCATTGACGTGGTGGTGCGAAACAAGACAGGCTCGTCCATCACCCTGCAGTGGTCCCCCCCGGACAGTGACAGGCCTGTGCCCATCAACGGCTACATCGTGGAGAAGAGGAAGGTGGGGGCTCAGACATGGCAGAGGTGCAATGGCTCGGAGCTCCTCACCCAAACAGAGGTCACCATCTCAAACTTCTCAGAGGAGGCCAGCTTCCAGTTCCGTATTACTGCTGTCAATAACTATGGCCAAAGTCCCTGTCTAGAGGTGCCTGGAAGTTTCTACCTTGGTAAGCCACCTGCTTGACCCCTGACCTCTTCCTGATCACACAGTCGGTCGCATTTCTTGTGCTCAGAATAGGATCAGAATCTCACAATGACCATGTTTTGTATAAAATCTTTGAGAAAATAATGAGATGGTTTGATCAGCAAGCAGACTTTTGTTTATGTTTTCATGTTGTGTACCATTCTGTTCAAGTCCCTGACACAAACCATGACATGTTTCAATGAACTGTATTGCATGTTCCCCTCCCAGAGCCCACAGCAGAGGTGAAGACCGGGTTGGTGAACAGCACGGTCTTCTACGGTGAGGAGGGCTCCTTGTCTCTGGAGCTGACCGCCATCTGCTCAGGATTCTGGTCCCTGAACGGACGCCTCCTGCGCAGCGGCGCTGATTACCTCATTACCCGCTCCAAGAACACGCACACACTGCTCATACGCAACGTTCTGCTGGAGATGGATGGGGCAGAGGTCAAGTTTGTGGGCGGTGGCTCTGAGAGCAGTTGCATATTGACTGTGAAGAGTAAGTGCTAGAGAACAGGCCTGGACGTAAACAACGTCCCAAATACACTCTGACACTCTAATACCCATCAGTGGTCTACTGCAACCAGAGTTCCTTTATTTGTCTGCAGGTGGCAAACTCCTGGTAGCTAATGTAAGACTTCAGGTAGCTAATATAAGACTCTTGGAGGCCAATGTAACACTCTTTGGAGCTAATTTAAGACTGTTTTTTTAGTGCCACCTGTGAAGTTCACCAGTAGACCAGACCAGATGGAGGTGGTGACTTGCAGTGCCCAGTCATCTGCTCAATTGACCACAGAAGTGTCTGATTATGACGTCAAGGTGTGTGTTAGATTGCATTATTGAAATAGCTAAAGATTCCCATAATCCTTGAATTTCCTGTTTGTTTAAATTAATAATATTGCCCGGCGATCACATTATTCAGAACTTCATTCATGTCTCCATGCTATGTGAAGGTGGTCTGGATGATGAACGGACGAGAGTTAAAGATTGGCAAGAAGTACGAGTATGTCATTACAAACCGCAAGAGGACCCTGATTGTACACAATGTCACTGAGGAAGATGTGGGCATCTATGAATGTGTGCTGGATAATGAAAGAGTATCCTTGCAGCTTGCGCTTAAAGGTAAATCCACAACAACATTTTGCTCTCCTATACTTGGGGATATCTTGTCCCCAACCTCCTTTAGCAGCCTGGAAACTAAACCAAACTAGCTTTTGGATTCTCTCTACCAAACGTTTAAAATGTTCTATAACATTGGGTGAAAGTTTGGAGATGATCTTTTAGTCGGTGTCCAGTGGGTTTGGACCCTCAGGCCTGCAGCTGACCCTGGGTGACATGTGCAACCTGTAGCCTGCATTGGCAGAGTATAGTGTTGTGAGTTCCTGTCACATGTGGCACTCAGGGACAGGACGTGCTCTGATAGATGACAGCAGGTGCTTGTGAGCCAGCAGACCTGTTTAAGGGCTCTCTGTCAACATGTAATAACATCCACTAGAGACTAGTTATGCCTCATCTCTTTACACGCATTGGACACCCACACAAACACATACATATATACACACAAAGTTTCTCTAAGGAAATTGGAATAACCTGAATGCAATAAATATATAATCATTGTATGTAAACCAACCCCCTGTATTTTTGTGTTTGTGCGCCAGATGAGCCAGCCAAATTCCTGAACAAACCTCGGGGCCCCATGGCTGTGGCTCCCATCCTGACAGGGGATCTGGAGCTGAGCTGTGAGGTGTCTTCTGCCAGCAGTGAGGTGATCTGGAGGAAAGATGGGATGCAGATCGTTGAGGACCAAAGAACCGCCATCATCTCCAAAGGGACAGAGAGGAGGCTGATCGTCAAGAAGGCCAAGAAGAGTGATGAGGGACACTACTCCTGTGAGACACAGACAGACAAAGTTACATTCCAGGTCAAGATAAAAGGTAATTCAGACCATGAAACGTAAATATATGCTATGAAAACATAAAGGTTGTATTTCTTTGGTTGTGGTTGGTTAGGTGATTTTTCATCTCAGGAATTGCGAGCTGCACAGATCAATTTAGCACTGATGTCTGAGTAGATTCATATTGCTTCCTGATTTTGGATATGACTAACTGAAGGGTTTTTTGAACCACAGTGTCCATTCACCATTTTGTCTTTAGAAGTCCAGGCTGCCTTCTCCAACAAGGAGTCTGTTCAGAAGGATGTGAAAGCCTCCATCTCCCAGAAAGCTACTCTGAGCTGTGAAGTGTCTGATACCAAGACAGAGGTGAAATGGTACAAGGATGGCAAGTTGCTGACCTCCAGTAAGACTGTCTTGATGGAGACAAAGGGCAAGAGTCGTCAGCTGGTGATAGAAAAGGTGGAGAAGAAAGATGCAGGAGAGTATACCTGTGAAGCTGGAACAGAGAAGATGGTCTTCCAATTGCTAATAAAAGGTACATTTTCATTATTATTTGCTACTGCATCTATTTGAAGCATTTTTCTTTCTTTGTACAAACCAGTGCGTGTATTTCTCTTACTCTCACCAGAGTCTACTGCCATGTTTCAGAAAAAATCATCTTTGAAGGAGACATTCAGTGTTCAAGCCAGTGAGAAAATAGTTTTGACCAGTGAGCTGGCTACCGAGAGTGTGAGCGTGAAGTGGTTCAAGGATGGAGTGGAGCTGAAGGAGGGATCCAAGTATGAGATAAAGAAAGAGGGTCTATCTCGAACTCTGGTGGTCAAGTCAGCCGAAGTCAAAGACAGCGGAATATACTCTTGTCAGACAGTGGATGACAAACAGGATTTTACCGTCCAAGTCAAAGGTCTGTTACATAATTCTTGAAATCATTTCCTTTTGTATTTCCCATGCTTTTTCTACCATTTCTCTATTGTAGCACAGTAAACAAAATCCCCTACATTTCTGAGGCTTTGGTTCTTTGCTCAGATTTGCCTCTGAAGTTTGCAGTCCAGTTGGAATGTGTTTCAACGGAGCTGGGCGGTACTCTGACCCTAGTGTGTGAGCTGACACGAGAATCAGGAGACGTTTCCTGGCGACACAGTGGCCGTGAGGTCAAACCCGGAGTCAGGGTCAGTGTGGGTGTTGAGGGCACCAAGCGAATTTTGACGGTGACAGGCATTACAAAAGAAGATGAGGGAGAGTACAGCTGTGAATGCAAGGATGATAAGACCTCTGCCAAGGTCTCAATTAAAGGTATAGAAATTCAAAGGCCACCATACAAGTGTCAGTATATTCTAAATGTGTTCTTGAAATATGTATGACATCTTTTTATAAACTGTTGGAATGAACATTATCCTTTATTTTTGCATATCAGTTGTCAAGCACTGTCCAGTCCAGGAAAATATGAAGAAAAAAAACAAATGATCTTATCTTGTTCTTTTAGCTCCAAGGCTGGTTAGGTTGACATCCAAGTTGAGCAATGTTGTTGCTTCTGAGGGCAAGGACGCCATCTTCAAGTGCAGTGTCACCCCAGCCGATGCCAAAGTGAAATGGCTCCGCAACAACGTGCTCCTCACTGCTGGACCCAAGTACAAGATAGAGCACGGCGGCACCAGCCACTCTCTCACCATCACCTCTGTGTGCCAGGAGGACGCAGGCGAGATCAGTGTGGAAGCAGAGGGCAAGGAATGCAAGGCCACTCTCCAAGTGCAACGTAATGACTAGCATGTGTTACGCATACAGTGTACATACTTGTCTGTAAATCTCTTGTGAACTCCCTCTTGTTTATCATGATGAGACTGCCCCAATTCAAACTGAAACATGAAAAAATGACATGTCTTCAGTTTGTTTCTTATGTAAGATGAACAACATGACTTTGCATTAACTCTTCCACCAGAATTTCTCAACAAAGGAACTATAGTAGACCATTGTGACAGGAGATAAAGGACAGCCTTTCTGATCTGCTGTGTATGGATATACAATGCTTGGTCTGCCTCTGCTCATTCCACAGAGGTCCCAGTGCTCTTCAAGAAGAAACTAGAGAACCTGACGGTGGTGGAGCAGTCAGAGGTGAAGCTGGAGGTCGAGCTGAGCAGGCCGTCAGCTGAGGTCAGGTGGATGAAGAACAGCGTGGTGCTGCAGTCCGGAGGGAACATGGAGATCAGGGTGGAGGGGGCCAAGCAGACCTTGGTCTTCAATAACGTGCTCTACGCAGACAGAGGCTTCTATTCCTGCGAGACCCTGGATGATAAAACCCAGGCCAAACTCACTGTGGAGAGTAAGAGGGCTCCTATGTTACATTAGGTGCAGTTGACTAATCTAGTTGGAAAGGACATTATTATTGCAACAGAAGATGTTCTGGAGTCTTCACAAAGTTTGAGAAAACTTTACACATGTCCTGTCACTAAGATGTTTATTTCTACAAGTTCTGCTAAAATAAAAAAAACAAACACACTGCACATATTGAATATTTTTAAGTTCTCCTCTCCATCCTTGTTACAGTGAAGAAGATCCAGATAGTGAAGGGCCTGTCAGAGCTGAAGGCCATTGAGAAGGAGACAGTTACACTAGAGGTGGAGTTGAGCCAGGCTGATGTGGAAGGCTCTTGGACCAGGAATGGGGCCAAGCTGAAGGTTGGCCCAAACTGCCGTATCACCGCCCTGGGGAGTAAGCATGCCTTAACTTTGTCCCAGCTCAAGATGGAAGACGCAGGAACAATAGCCTTCCAAGCAGACGAGGTCCATACTTCTGCCAAGCTTATTGTAACAGGTAGACTTGCCTATTTTCACCAGATGCAAACTGGTTGTTGGAATACCACATTTAAATTTGGTGTTTGGGTTTTAAAGCATTTTGTTTCGCTTAGAACCTGCTATCATGATATCTAAACCTATGGAGGATATCAAAGCCCCAGAAAAAGATAAGGTCACTTTTGAATGTGAAGTAACTAAAACAAACGCTGACGTCAAGTGGTTCAAGGTGAGACACCAATCTCCAATAAATATTCTGCCATTTCATACTCATAAAAGATCAACTTGCTGCTTTGTAGTTTGTCTGTGTAAATTATATATTTCATATAGAGCACTAAGTATACAAATAATACATAAGAAAACATAATTTTCCAGGGTGACACTGAGTTAAAGCCAGGAAAGACCATTGGTATCTACTCCCAGGGGCGCAAGCATAGCCTGATCATCCACAAATGTTCCCAAGAGGACCAGGGCACCTATGTCTGCCGCACTACAGATGACAACACCTCTGCCAAGCTCACTGTTCATGGTAGCACCCTTTGACAAACTCTTAATTCACGCAATAAGCCATTTACTGTTGATCAAAATGTATTATGGAAAATTTCAGATTTTGTAAAGTTAAATTGCATAGTAAGGAAAGATCTGTCAATGTGTCTCTCACAGCCAGAGAAATAACGATCGTGAAAAAGCTGCAAGACTTAGAGGTGATGGAGAAGGAGAGCGCCGTGTTTGTCTGTGAGATTTCTCATGATGAGGTAGAGTGCCACTGGTTCAAAGGCAACACCAAACTCAAGGCCGGTGACAACATCAAGATGAGACAGGAGGGTGAGGTTACAGTTTGCCTTATTAACCTTTCAGTATAGGTTCCTGTTTAGTTTATCTTGACTGTGAACGCATTGAGTTTTATGTCACTCCTCGGATACTAACTTATACAAATGAATCTCTCTTTCTGAAGGTAAAACCTATGTGCTGATGTTTAAGTCGGTGATGGCAGAAGATGCAAGTGAGATTAAATTCACAGCTGAGAAAGTTTCCTCGACAGCCAACCTGAAAGTAAAAGGTAAAGACCCCAGCCATTTTATGGCACATTTAACAGAGTGCAGTGCACAATATAATTCAACAAGCAGCAACATTCAGTGTCTAGTATGGCAGAGGATGCCATTATACAAACACGTTGAGGTGAAAGTTGCATGGGATACAGCACATTTCAAGAGTTTCATACCAATCTTGTCACTTTTGCTCCTGGTGGAACTACCTAATCTCTACTGAGTGAATTGATGAAATTCTTTGTGACAAAAGAGTGATTCTTTGTGTCAAAAGAGTGATCATTTGTGACAAAAGTGGGTAGGGACATCACCAGCCATATGAGCCATTAATGCTTTGATGAAGCATGCTTTGATGAAGCATGCTTTGATGAAGCATGCTTTGAAAAAGCATTAATGAGCCCAAATCTCAATCAACCTCTTCCCTTGATATTTCATACTCAAAGTCGGACTTACGATTGGGCTTGACTGGGCTCCAGCCCATGGGCCCGGCCCAGTAGGGGCCTCCCGCTCATTTATGTTGATTTAATTTTTTGCAATGTTCTTTTAGATATGCCATCCGTTTGTCTTATTGGTTAAGCTGCCAATACGCAACCTCATACACCTACATCACGTGTGGATTGAGCTTTCACAGCTTAAACTGGACAGTTTCCTTGCAGGAAAAAATGTGTTATGCTGAAACAAAGTTGCCCCATCCACTAATAAGTCTAAGGATGTCAGAGAAATGAGAGATGTAGCTTTCATTCTGTATGGCAGTGTTTTGGTTTTCCTGTCACTTGACAAAAGGACGGCAACAAATTAATAGACAAAACAGGAACTGCATGTAAAAACGTGAAAAGAAAAAAAAAAACTGTGTTTTGACATGTGCGGCTAGGGTCGCCACTTTCGATGCAGAAAAATAAGGAATGTATGCCACAGCAGGGGCCACACCATTCAGAGCCACAATAACCACTGGTCGATTATGTGCTAAAGGTAGTAAATCACAACTTAAACATGTTTTCATAAAAATACACAGATTAATACATGGACATAATAAAAAAAAAAGTCTGTTATTGAAATCAGTCTGGACAGATGCACTCAGTGTTTTCCTTCCACAAGTCAAGTATTCTTATCATCATAGCAGAATGCACTGCTATGATGATAAAAAATATTACCCAACAAAATTTGACGGGGTATCCGGAGCTGCCTCCACCATTTTTTCAAATCGATTTCGCCAAGAGGCGAAAGTTAGTTTTTAAAATCTTTTACATATTTTGAACTTTTCTTATTTGTGTATATCTTTTTTCTATTTTCATAAGATTTCCTCTTATTCAGGTTTTTTTTAATATACTTTTTTTTGCGCTGTGACCTTCACTAGATGTATTATTAGTCATCACACACTCCCGCCCATAGAGATTGATTATAGTGACAATTCCCAATTTGACCTGATCGTCTTTATGCCATGCAACTGCACTATTGTGTTCACAGGCAGTTGTGCAATTACAGTGAATAATCTGCCGAAGGCAGTAGTCTTACTGGTAATAACTATCAGGAACTAGTTGTCCGCCAGTTCATATCCCAATCCCCTATGTTCATGTCACCTTCCCTTTCAATCCACACCATAATCTGAAAGTAAACTCTTTGGTAGTGGTATTTTGTTAAGAACTGAGAAGCAGACATTCTGGGGTAACATATGATTTGGCAGTAATGAGTTTCTTGCAAAAAAAAGGCTGTAGGCAAAGAGGCAAGTGAATCGGTACAACCTCTTGTTTCCACTAAGCAACACTGCAATTGCCTTTGTCCTATCCTGACGTTCCTTGCTTGATGTATGAGCAGAAACACACAAATGTGCGTAGGACTGGATGGGGTTACTTTCTACTCAGCATAAAACCTGAGGGATTCCTGCACCTTCAGTCTTTGACAAGACATTTTAAAAACCCGCTTATACCGCAGCAACGGTATAACAGGAAATTGGACAGGTATTGAAACCGTGCCTTTTAAAAATCGCGGTATACCTTCAAACCCGTAACCAGCCCGTGTTTATTTGGGCCATGCCTTGTCTTCACTGCAGATGCAGTGCTGCGCACTGCCTTGGTTTCCTAACTCTCTGATACAACAGCCATGGCTGTTCCATTTACGAGGTGCCACTGCTGTTGTTGTTATTAGAGCTGCCTGTCAAGTTTGTGAAGAAACTAAGGGATAAGATAGCCATGTTCAAGCACCGTGGACACCTGGAGTGCCAAGTGTCACGGGCGAGTGCCGAAGTCAAGTGGTACAAGAACAAGAAGGAGCTTAAGCCCAGCAAGAAGCACGAGATTGGTGGCGAAGGCGTATACCGCAAACTCACCATCAATGACATCGGGGAGGATGATGAGGACACCTACACCTGTGATGCTGGTGATGACAAGACCTCCTGTAAAATGCTGGTGGAAGGTAACAAGATGGCGGACGAAACCAAGACGTTAGGATCTGTGAGGGGTATCCTCATGTAATCTTGAATTAAAATGATTATATGTATGTGCCCGATTGACATGGCCATCTAAACATGTATACATACAATCTCTTCAAGGATTCATTACGTCCATACTCGTATTACTGTATGGGACTACTACCTCTAATACTATTGAGCTGAAAGGTGGAAGGTATCAAGAGTGCATCGTATATTTAGATGGCTGTATGTACTTTTACATGGCCATCTAAATACCCTAAATACTGTGCACATGCTATGTCCTTAATCATATTTGACATATTTTTTTATATCCTATTGATCCCTCAGAACAGGCCATCAGTATAGTGAGGGAGCTGAGTGCTGTGGAGGTGACGGAGCCCTTCGCTGCCGTCTTCGAAGTGGAGATCAGTATGGAGTCTGTCAAGCCTCCCAAGTGGATGCTGAACGGCGTGGCCGTGCAGGAGAGCGCTGACGTGGAGATGGAGAAGGAGGGTACCATGCACCGCCTGACATTCAAGAAGACCAAGGCAACCATGACTGGACCTGTGCAGTTCACTGCTGGCAAGAGCAAGTCTGTGACCCAGCTTACTGTCAAAGGTGAGAGATGGAAATAGTTTATATTGGCAATTTCTGTCATGGTTACAGTACACAGTGTCTGAAAGTACAGTACGCATGTGTTAGCCTACATCAACCACAGCAATAAAAAATAAGGAAACCATCTCATCTTAACTGGAAAAAATGTTGTATTAGCATCTATAGCTATATTAGCATTTCATTAGCTACAACAGAAGATGCTTTAGCATTACATTATCTGCAACATTAGCTATAGCCTTAGCATTACGCTAGCATGTTAGAAAACTCCATTTGTGTAGTTTCAGAATCAGAATCAGAATCAGTTTTATTCGCCATGCAAGATATACAAGCACAGAATTTATTGTGGCAGGGAAGTGCAAACATAGAACATATATGAAACATAATGAAGGTAGATGAAAATATAATAAAAATCTATCATAAAATGCAAATAAGATAAAAAATGGACATCAGCTGTACAGATGGGGTTAATATAACTATAGTAAATGGGGTATATATAGTGCAGGGGGAGGGGGGTATATACACAGTAGTGCAACAGTGGGAGGAGGTATATACAGGGGGGTATTGTGAAAGAAAATTCCTATGGCACTGAGTAGATATGAACAGTCATGAATTGCGGTTTCATTACAATTTATTTAGCAAGTACAAGTACATAAGATATTAACAAAGCGCTTTGTGATCAGTCATTACGGAGGACGTGATAGCCACAAGTCGTTCGTAAGAGTGATGACAAACATCCCTTAAACACTTCTTTAAATACATTTAGAACAAATGGTCTTGCATTTGGTCAATCAATCAATGAAACAACCTCTGTGATTGGTTAACTCTACTCGGTGACAGCTTGAAAATATACATCTCCATAGCCATTGTCCTACAGTTCTTTGTTATGGCTTATCTCCCCCAAACTGCAAATAAGGCCAAAAGTTGTTGACCAGTCAAATGGTAAATTGGCCCTTGTATGGTTATCTTTAACAAAACAGTTGCTCCAGACCAACTGTCTCCAGACTTAACGTCTCCTGGTTAGGTGTCAAAGAACCAAAGGTGGCCTCTCCACCAAATGGAGTCAAATTAACATACATTGTATCAAACTTAAACACATGTTTTGTATCCTTATTTTAAAATTCCACCACAATGTATATAGGTATATACAGGGGGAGGGGGTATATACACAGTAGTGCAAAATCACAGTGGTAGTTTTAAGTTGTCATGTCGAGTTTCTCTCTTGTTAGAGAAATCCGCGGATCTTAGCTCAGTACAGAATTTATTTTAAAAACGAGACAAACAATCACGCACCATCCTGCCGAGGCGGCCATTCGCGGCGCCATCTTGGATATCATCCATTCCCTGCTATTCTTCCTTGTTAGAGCGTCCCCTAGAGGTGGTGGAGCCCATCAAGAATGTGAAGGCCAAGGAGAAAGCCTCAGCCACCTTGAGCTGCAAGTTCTCCAGTCCACCAAAGGACGTGAGCTGGTTCAAAGGTGAGACCACCCTGGTGGCGTCAGACAAGATCAGCCTGAAGCTGGACGCTGCATGCGCTCAGCTGACCATCCAGAAGCTGACTGGGGAGGACTCAGGGGAGTACCGCTGTCAGTCTGAAATGGCCGAAACCAAAGCCACCCTCACTGTGGAAGGTATAGTTGTATATTGTATATGTTCATACACAACAAATAAGTCTACTGACCATGAACAATGTGGATAATGAGTTCACCACGTTGTAGCTTCTTATACAGTATGACTCTTTCTCCATCTGTATGTATTCTGAGTCAAGTGCGTTTGGATGGTTACACATAAGCACTGGCGGAAGGCATTGTTTTGTCCCGTACATTACAAGTGACTTTTGAATCTGTCACCTTGCAGTTCGGGAGGTAAAGATCACCAAGAGTCTGACTGACACTGAAGTGGATGAGGACAGCGACGCTCTGCTGACCTGTGAGATCAACTATGCTGACGAGGAGGTGCAGTGGCTACTGAACGACAAGGTCCTCTTCACCAATGAGGTCAACACCATCACACACGTGGGGAAGGTGCACACGTTGACACTCAAAAACCTCAGACCCGAAGATGGAGGAATAATTACCTTCAGTGTTCGGGACATCAAAGAGTCAGTCACTCTGAAGATCAAAGGTAAGAACTCATGGCCAAGATAATCATTATGATGTTAATGCCTACAAAGGCTTCACGAGTCTAGAGTTACAAGACTGTGTGTGTCCTAAACATGCCTTTCTAGAGAAGCGAGCTGTGTTCCTCAAGTCTCTGGACGATGTCGTTGGGGAGGAGAAAGGGATGATCACTCTGGCATGTGAGGCCTCTAAACCCAGGGTGTCCCCCACCTGGAGGAAAGATGGCAAGGTCCTGGAGGCCAGTCCTAAGTATGAGCTGCTACACACAGGGAAGTCCCTGGGGTTGATCATCAAGGACGTCACCAAGGAGGATGCAGGGCAGTACAGCTGTGACCTGGGAACTGAAGTCTCTAAGTCACAGGTTACTGTGAGAGGTGGGTCCCCTGCATCAAAGCGGAGCAACTCATGTTGGTTAGGTTAGTTCAATGGTTAGAGCCTTTGCCCTCCAATCAAGAGGTTGTTTGTTCAAAACCCAGGATAGAAAATCAAATGTCTGCAAAAGGAGCATGTCATTTTTTTCTGTCAACTAGCCAGTGTGACTAAGGTACAGATCTCAGGGTCATACAGTACATCCATGTTAACAACCATTACTCATATCATGGTCTTATACTCTACATCAGACAAATGACACACATTCTCCTTCAGACCTGAGTGTAGGTATCACCAAGTGGTTGAAGTCCGCAGAGGTGAATGAGGGAGAAACGTGCAACTTTGAGTGCATACTTTCACGAGAGACAACAGACGAGTGCTCTTGGACGGTGAATGGCAAGGCCGTCACAGAGGGCGGGCGCTACAACATGTCCAGCAAAGGACGCAAGCACATTCTGACCATCAAGGATGTGACAACAGCTGATGCTGGAGAGGTGGTCTTCAACCTCAAGGACCTAAACACCAAGGCTACATTAACAGTTGAAGGTTCGATTTTTCCCAACCCCATATATTAAGGACAAATATGAATATATGAGCATTTGTTAAAAAGAACATGGCCAAAAAAATAATTCAACATATTGGACACCCAATGTTTTAAAGATGCATTCTCAATAACACTGGTTGCAGGCTTAGCCAAGTCGTTGTCTCGTGAGCTCCAGAACATCAGTGTGGTGGCAGGAGAGGACGCGGTGTTCAGCTGTGAGGTCACTCAGCCCAGCAGCTCCGTCAAGTGGGCCAAGGATGGCAAGGCCATAAAGAAGAGTCAGAAGTACTACCTCAGCCAGGAGGAGAAGATCATGAAGCTCACCATCCATAGTGTCACCACCGAGGACTCTGGGGAATACAGCTGTGAGGTTGTCGGAGGGGCCTCCACCAAGGCCAAGCTGGAGGTCAAGGGTAAGCTCTGCTGAACATACCCCCCGTGTCTACACTTGAAATTGTGTCATCCATGTGCCAAACAGAATCCTCCATGTCCTTCTCTTGACTCACTTGCCCTCAGAACCCATCCATAAGTTCACCAAGGAGCTAAAGGACATTCAGGGGGAGGAGAAGGGCACTGTTACCCTGCAGTGTGAGACAGCCCAACCTGCCACCAAAGTCACCTGGTACAAGGGCCCCATGGAGCTCCAGACCAGAGGACGCTACGAGATCACCCAGAAGAAAGAAGTCTGCTGCCTGATCATCCGGCAGCTGGAGGAGGCAGATAGCGACACCTACTCCTGCGACGTGGGCACTGCCAAGAGTGCTGCCAAACTTATGGTCAAAGGTAAGAATAAAGGCATTTTTACTACTGTAGGTTCAACACAGACTTAATCCGTTTTTCATATGTTGGATACAAAATTGTTGTTTTGCTGCTGTGCATTCTGGATCTGGGTGTGTTGTTTTGGATATTCCGTCTTTAAATCATGTTTTCATACATGATTAAAGTGCGTTTGACAATTTTAATTTTTATGGACCATAGTTACTGTTGACAGTCGGGATCTGCAATGAGACAGTTGTAGATATTAACAGACAGGACTGCATATTTGAGAGACTGTGTTAAAGGTTTCACTCATACTTGACATGCAATCAGCACTGGTGAAACCACCAAGTAATTACATGTGAGTGAATATTATCAAAGTTTGATTGTGTAGATTGGACTGAGCCCATTCGCTGTGCAAATTAATTTTGGACAACTTTACATTTACAATGGAAAGCGCCATGCAGGCCTATCATTGTCATAACTAGAATCTTCCTGCATGCTGATCTTCCTAAGCACATGCTGGTGTGTGGATCCTCATTTTCTTTAACTGACAGCACAGAAAAAGTGTTTTCCTAGTCTTATGTTTACTTAACATTTCAGGTACACTACTCTATATCAGAGGTAGAGAACCTGTTAGACTCAGAACTGTGTTGTTTTTAGTGCTGACTATCACACTGTATGTCCCTCCCAGGACAGTCAGTACTAATATTGGAGGGCCCTTAGGATGTTGATTATTTTGAGGGGAACACATTCAAGTGCCTTGTCAGCCCCTCTGACCTGCCCTTTGTGCAGTGGTGCTTCGACCAAATCCCCCTACAGCCCAGTTTCCCCAATCACTTGGAGGCTTGTAAGTGGGGAAGCCACTCGCTCACAATCAGAGAGCTTAGCTCCAGACTCCAGCATGATCTCTGGTAGCTGGGGAGAAGAGAGCATTCGCTAACCTCCTGGTCAATGGTAAACACATAGCTCCGCAGATACAGCTCTAGAGCGTTTGTAGATGCAACGTTGGTCTCACCTATTTAGCAAGATGTCCAGCTCATAGGTTTCTCATAGACATTTTCAAAATAATGCACATGACTCGGACATGTTTTTTTTCCCACGAAACGTAAAGTTATTCCATGGATGTCTCTATCTGAATGTTGAGAACTGTGAAAACAGTTGTCTCTGTGAAGGTTTATTTTGTTGCTGTGAAGTTGCTTGTTTGGCTGTGATTATCCTTTTTCTCATGGGAAACATTTCAATCTGTGTTTGAGCTATTCAACCATCTATACCATGGTCATGTTTCACTCACACCTTACTAAAGCCTCATCAAGCAACACGTCATGTCCATTGATTTAACCGTGTAATGGTTGTGGTTCCAAAGGCTAAAATGACAACAGATCATCTTCATCCTCGTCGTCATCTGCAACCCCCCTTTATTTCACGGTTGGTTTTCCTGCCAGATAAGGATGGTTTAATCCAGGGTTAAAGTAACCAACAATGTGGCGTTTTTTCAATCCCAACCCTCCCCCCACCGCCCCAGCCTTACCTCCGAGTTTTAAACAGAAGCTGAAAAACCAGGAGGTCACGGAAGGCCAGAATGTTACCCTCAGCTGTGAGTTGTCCAAACCTGGGGTCAAAGTTCAATGGAAGAAGGGCTCTGAGAATCTTCAAGCTGGAGACAAGTATGAGATGAAGCAGAGAGACTCTTCTCTGGAGCTACACGTCAAAAGTCTGATGGTGGAGGATAGTGGAGAGTACTGCTGTGAGTGTGGAGACCAGAAGACCACCGCTACCGTCAAAGTGAATGGTATGAATGTGTTAACAGTCTCATTGCTGTCTTTGTGTTGATGTTTTGTTTATGTGTAGTTTAACAGCTTCCACTACTAAGGGTCTAACTCAACAATGGTTTGTCAGCATTGCCTGTGGTGATCAAACAGAAGCTACAGAGCCAGGAGGCTCAAGAGGGGGGCAACGTAACCTTGCACTGCGAGCTCTCTAAACCTGGACTCTCTGTGGAGTGGAGGAAGGGAAAACAGCAGCTGAAGTCTGGAGGAAAATACCAGATGAAGCAAGAAGCCTGTCTGAGTGAACTCCTGATCTGCAAAGTGTCTCCAGAGGATAGTGGAGAATACAGCTGTGTGTGTGGAGACCTGAAGACCACTGCCAGCATCAAGATCAAGGGTAGGAGGAAGTGGTTTTATCTGGATGTGAATCACTGGATCACATGGATTTTGCATTGTAGCTCAGATGTTGCACCTAAAATTCCAGGATGTTGTTTTCATGAACAGTATACCATTTCATCTGTTTCAAGATTTATGTATCAAATTTGTATGTTGTCTTCTGCCTCTTTTCTTAAAGTGTGTGAGTGTGAATCATTTCACAGTTCAAGCCATCGGTTTGTGTTTCTTTGTATTGTACATTGTTGTCAGTGTCTTGTGTTCTGTTTGTCTATAACTTCCTGTAGTCCTCCTGTGAATGTCGTCCTAATTTTGTTTCCGTTCTACACGTTGTCGATGTGTTTACCTTTCCTCCTAGTCGTTAAGCAAAACGTTCTTCTGGGTCATTCAGACTGGATCATCCAACCTTTTTATCATCATTTGGAATGCTCCACTTGTATTGTGATAGACAATACAGCGGTATAGGTACATCGTTTACATCATATACTCTGTCTTGGAGGTTTCCATTTACAGTAGGATTCTTTGTTGTAGCTTTGAAGGCCTCTGCTCCTGCAATACGTTCCAGAGAAGAGTCTCAGAAACAGGAAACCAAAACGGGAGGCCAAGGTAGGGAGGGAGGTGAAGAAAGGCAGCCGCTTTGTCTTTCTGCCCGCAGTTTATACTGTTGCGACTGATTTATGTGTGACGATGAGCCAGTTGTTGGTCTGTGGCGCGCTTTACCACCATTTCGTATAAAAATGGTTGTCTATCGTTGTCTACAGTGTGCTTTTGTGAAGATCTGATGAGCATTTGTTGTCTTTGCTGATACCAGAATTTATTTTGCTGTCAGTCAGTTAAGATGTCAGTGTCTTCTCATGTTGCTCGGTGCCGAACATGACAATTGAGAATGGTTATTGTGAACGTTTCTGAGCGACTTCATCTGAAACATATCTTTCATCCCAGCTGTGGAGGCTCCGGCTGCTCCTGCAGCTACCAAAGAAGAAACTCAAAAGCAGAAGGGTGAAAAGGGAAGCCAAGGTAGGATTGAATGAGGAGAGGAGACGTGCCTCCGCTTCACCTTTCTGTCTGCAGTTTACACTGTGTTTGGCCACTGCTTCCAGCTGTTGCTCCCTACCATCAAGGACGTCATTCCTCCTTCTGTCATTTGTTTACCTGGCAGCGCTCACATCGTTTTATTAAGAAAATGTATCTGATGGGCTGTTTGTTGCTTGACATTTGTCACCCTAGAAGGCTTTCTTGTTCAGTCCGGTGTTCTTTGTGGCTGAGGAATGTCTCTTCTGTTTGTCTTCAGTCTGCCCGTGGTGCAGTCTGTGGTCCTCGCTTATGGGTTATCAGTATTTTCAGTCCTCGATCCAAACGTGTTTGTTGCATCTGTCTGTCGGCAAACAGTCTGTGTCTGATTTGAGTGTAACTTCTCTGAGTGTTGATTAGGTTTAGCATGCTAAGACCTCATGTTTTACCACAGTGGTGGACAATGCAGCTGTTTCAGAACCTTCCAAAGAAAAGAATCAAGAGAGCAAGTTATCAACAGAAGGTAGGCAGGGCATCAGACGTGCGTTATGGCCTCATGCTTCAGCCTCTGTGCAGCTATACGCGTAAAGTCAATTGTTGAACATCGTTGTGCTTATCTATGGTGTGGTACACAGGCCAAAGGGCTATGTGTAGTTGAAATATGCTTTTGTCACTGTTCTGCTGATCAGTTTCTACCTCCATTTGTGTTGAGTGGGTTGTCAGTTATTGCTTCATGTGTTGCTCATATTCTGAACATTCCAGTCTGTGTGCAGAATTTGTGTTTTGTTTTGCTGGCATTGACTCGTTTGGCCCATATATTTACTTGATATAAGGTTCTGCTGTCCTTCAACTTTCCACCATTTCTCTTTTGAGATATATGTGGCACATGGCTGTTATTATTGTACAGTTTCTTGTTCTCTGCCAGTGGTACTGTTGATTTGTTACTGTTGAAGTGTCACAAAATGCTCCCTTTTAGCCCCGAAACCTGTCGCACCTGTTGAGACTCTTAAACATGACAGTCTGAGGCAAGCACCCAAGCAAGGGGAAACAGGTAAGCACTAGGACAGGGACCGTCCGCCTACCCAACTACGCGGACGTGTAGACCACACTGTGTCCACTATTCCGTCAACTGTATGTGCACTGAAGTGTTGATATTGTATTATAGCCCCAACTTTGGCAGTTGCTCATAAATCAAAGTCCCTGGAGCAAGAGGCTGAAGATTCTGGAGAAGGTAAAGTAAGGACTATATTGGTCTGGATGCTTGGAGTTGACAGCTCTATGTTTTTGTCGGTTCTGTCAAGCTATATCGTGGCTTTCCAGGGATGACCGGATGGTGTATTTAATGTTGAACTTCATCTTCTGGCCACTACTGGCATCTAGGTCTGATGGGTTCATATATTGCAGTAATAGTCAAGTTGACATGTTCGGAATGCATTTGCATTTGATCAGCATTTGAACAAAGTTTCAACAATGTTTTATTATAGCATAAAAGGCTCTGACTCCTGCAAATTCTGTAAAACTGGAACCAGAGATGCAGAAGATCAAAAAGAGCAGCAAAGGAGTCAAGCTAAAACCATCAGCTTGATGTTCTGCTGCATTGTTTCATAAGTGCTGGTCATGTAGCTTTGTCTGCTGGTTGTTTGAGTGTTGTTGCCACTGCTTTTTATTGTTGATTGTGTTCCATTTGTCAGAACTGTCAGTGATGAGTTGTACTGCGCCTTGGCAGAAAGGCTGGATTGGATCTGATTATCTGGAATGGTGTTTGGAATGCAGGATTGAAGCTGCCTATTGTGTCGGTGTGCAATTGAAGTATATTTAATGTTTGGAGAAGTTATATTTAAGGATGACCTGTTGATTTCAGTTTCTTGTTTCATATTAGTACCAAAGCCTGCAACATTGGTTGTAGCTGCATCACTTCCTGTGCGTCCTGCACCTGCATTACTTGCTAAGGAACCTGCATTACCTGCTAAGGAACCTGCGGTACCTGCACAGGAACCTTTGGTGGCTGCAAAGAAACCTGTGGTACCTGCAAAGGAACTTGTGATTCCTGCAAAGGAACCTGTGATACCTGCACAGGAACCTGTGGTACCTGCAAAGGAACCTGTGGTACCCACAAAGGAACTTGTGATTCCTGCAAAGGAACCTGCAGTGCCTGCAAAGGAACCTGTGGTACCTGCAAAGGAACCTGCGGTACCTGCAAAGGAACCTGCGGTACCTGCAGAAGAACTTGTGATTCCTGCAAAGGAATCTGCAGTGCCGGCACAGGAACCTGTGGTACCTGCAAAGGAACTTGTGATTCCTGCAAAGGAACCTGCAGTGCCTGCACAGGAACCTGTGTTACCTGCAAAGAAACCTGTGATACCTGCAAAGGAACCTGTGGTACCTGCAAAAGAACCTGCGGTACCTGCTGCACCTGTGGTTCCATCAGTCACCCCCCAGAAAGAACCTAAGAAAAAGGAGACCAAAGATGAAGCAGAGGTCATCAAAGAAGGTAGACATTAGCAGACATGCCTTTTTGATTTTGCCCTCCTGGTGCACCAGCTGTAATTTCAGGTACACATTTATAGAGGGTGATAAATTGGGTATTTACCATAGTTGTGAAGCCTGCTGCCTTCGCTGCCACAGAGACAGAAGTACAGAAGAAGACTGGGGACAAGGAGGCTGTTGTTGGGACCTCTGATAGAAGATCACCAGGTGTTGTGCTTATACTTGTGCTTTTGATACATGTCTTTTTGGTCTGATGAAGTCTGATGCAAGTCTTCTGCTCGGCTTCTCTCCAGTGCATGTTGCTCGTCCCTGTTTACATCAATTTGTCTGCTTGTCATCTCTGCTTAAACTCCTTTGTTTGAATTCACTGCATCTTTAGCAACCATTACTAGTGGAGCCCTCTGCTTCATGGTCTGTTAGATTTGTTCCGTCTGAAACCATGTGCGTCAAACGGCATATAGCAGATGTTTGATAGTCAAGTCACTTTTTGATTCAAACTGTTTCTTGTCGTATGGAAGATAAGAAGGTAGTCAGGTTGATGGTAGTTTCTGTCCTACTTTAGTTGTGGAGTTGTTTGTGCAGTGTCTCTCTGTTTGTCTTTGTTTCAGAAGCAAGGTTTGTTGTTATCTAAACGTCCTGCATTGCTTAGTAACGTGTTTCATGTTGATGTTGAAAAGCCTGACATTCACTTGTTGCACCAGTATACAGAAACCTGTTCCTGAACACAACTCAAAACAAGAACTCTCCAAGCTACAGTAAAAATGGAAAGTTTCTTTAGAAAATCATGTTTGGCTAGTTTTTAATGAATGCTCCCATTTTGCCAGTCAACTGTCTGTCAGTGATTAGAGATCCCTGTTTGAGTTATCCTAGAACGCTGCTTTTTATTAGCATTTTTACATTGCTGGCTTGAGTACCTGGAATCTACATCTTTGCTTTGGCGTAATTTATGTCACGTTAAAATGTGTTTTATGCGTCAGTCAGCGAGTGCCTGTTCTTTAGTTGGTTTTACTTGTGTGGACCCTGTTTCAGTTAATGAGTTTGGTTTGACTCAGTGTAAGTATTTTGGCCTCATGTTTGTGGTTGTAGAGGCACCAGTAACTCACTCTGGGGCCCAACCAGACAGTGCAAAGGAGGAGAAGGATACGCTGGCTCCGCTCCAGGGTAGGACAGGCTGAGATGTCTGTTTTTTGCTGTGTCCCGCGTTTCATGTTTCTAAGCGTTTCTTTTGCTCTATAGTTGGTTTTGGATATACCATTCCGTTCCTCCTCAAACCTGTGACTGATGCCATGTTCCGTTCTCATGTTTTTCCATCGTCCATCCATGTTGTCCGTGCTTTGTTTGTGTATCTGTCTGTGTGTGGGTCTGGAAGAAAAAGTAGTATCTCTTTAAAAGCAGGTGACGTTCACAGGTTTGGAATGGGTCGACCAATAAACATGTCATACTTATCTAACCTCTTCATTCCCAGCTCATCCAATTACTTTCACTCAAGAGCTACAGAGCCAGGAGGATGAGGAGGAACGTAGTGTCACCCTGCATAGTGAGCTCTCTAAACCTGGACTTCTTGTGGAGTGGAGGAGGGATAAGTGGGTCTCTGCCCCTGTGCCAAGTATAGAATCAGCCAGGAAGGGCAAAGCGCCAGCCTAGTCATCCATAACCTAGACCTGGATGACTCTGGAAGCTACAGTGACAACGGCACAGCATGGCCTTCCTAATCGTCAAGGATATAAGTAGATATAGTGGATTTTGTCCATGTATTCTGTTGCGAAGGAGTCCCCTTTCACAAGTAGGACCATCTGGGCTTTAAGGAGGACAATTTTGTTTCTGTCTACCATCCCCCTCCCCCCACCATGACAGTTTCCCTCTCCCACAGCTTTGCCTGTCTTCAGACATGGGCTCAAGGTTGTAGAGGAGGAGGCAGGGCAGACAGCCACCCTGCACTGTGAGACCACCAGTCCATGGGTGGCCGTGATGTGGAGGCAGGGGGTACAGTCCTGGAGGCCAACAGCAAGTACCACCTGAGACAGGATGGAGTTATAATTCCCCTGACAATAATTAAATGACAGGGGGCTGACTTTGGGGAGTACTCCTGTGAGACAGGTGACCAGAGGGTCTCAGCCAACCTGACAGTGAAGGGTAGGGTTACTGGCAGTCTGGCTGTGCTGTCCTGCACAAAAACGTTCCTTTTCAGTCATCAGCTTTTATTATCTGGTGAGCTTGCATTTACACTTCCCTCCTCCACTTTCCTGCCTTCATGACTTGGTTCGCTTTGTACCAGGAAGGATACTGAGGGTGCTGTGTCACTCTCAGTGCATCTCAGTGGTCTTTATCCTTCTTCCGTCCATCCTTCAAGAATGTCTTTCATCTTTTCCTGCATTGAAAGATTTACCATTTTGCAAGGCTTTTTGTGTCTGTCTCTCAATCACATCCTCTCTGCTTCCTGTTCTTGCAGGAGAGATCATTCTTTTACAAATATTAATCCTTTATACCGTATCATGGATATCTTAACATCTATACTTAACATCTTTTGAACTTTCACCTACCTCAGTTTTAGTCACAATCTTTTCTTGTTTAGAAATATTTCGGACTTTGCATAACCCCAAGGAGCCATCAGTAGACTCAGCCTCTGGGTTGTGGGCTTTTATTAGTAACCAAGCCACAATGTCGACTCTATCAAACAGAGGTGGAGGTGACCATCACCAAATTCCTGGAGAGCTGTGTGGTGCGCCAGAGCGACGACGTCCACTTCCAGTGCCTGGTGTCCCATGCGGACATTCCCAAGGCTCAGTGGATGCTGCAGGACATCCCACTGCAGAACAATGAGATGAATGTGATCAAGGCTGAGGGATTGGCTCACAGCCTCACCCTCAGGGCCGTCACCCAGGCTGACTCAGGCACAGTCACCTTCTCTGTGGGCAACAACACCTCCACAGCCAGCCTGACGGTCAAAGGTAAGTAGAAGATGCTACTGGCATCCATGTCAACTGACCTTAAACTGACCTCAACTATCTCTGACTGACCCATTCTCACACTATTCTTTCACTCTCACTTTTCTTTTAGACAATATTTTGGGCATTTATGCTCCTTCCAAACGTACTTCTGCCCCCAGAAGTCATCTTAAATCTTGTTGGCTGTTTCAGTCACCCCCAACCCAACGTTGGAAACTGGCGTTGCTAACTGCTTGTTTTTCCAACCACTGAGCCTTGCACTTTCCCTCTTTTGATGTTCCATGCACATTTACACTTTCTGCATATCTCAGGGATCCAAACAATTCTACATTTTTCCCACTCCTGTCCTGTGTTTGATTCCAGCCCTCCACATCTCTCTCCAGTGTCCTCAATCCCTCCCTCCCTGTCTACGGCATGATTCTCTGTTGCATCCGTGTCTTATTGTTGAAAAAGTCTGGTGCAAAAAAACATTTACTTTGTGATCCAAGTGTGAGTTTTACAGTAGTTACCCCTGTGCAATGTAAGAGCTTTTCTTTCTTAATATTAGCTGGAACATTTTCTTTTGTGCTTTGTTTGCCTTTGTTCTTATGGAACTGTTACCATTGTGAGTATAGGAATTGTGCAGTCTTGGATGTTTGCATTGTTCCTGTTAAAGACATTTGTATTTTAGAGACAACATTCATTAACAAAAACTGATTTGTCTTTCCTAATCTGATGATGCCGTTTCTGTGGCAGCGGCCCCGGTGGAATTCAAAAAGGAGCTGACGAGCCAGGAGGTAGTGGAGGGGGACAGCGCCACCTTGTCCTGCGAGACAACCAGCGCAGAGGGCCGTGTGACCTGGAGAAAGGGATCCGTGCAGCTGACTCAGGGGGAGAAGTACTCCATGGAGCAGACAGGCTCCTCCCACACCTTGGTGGTGTTCAAGCTGAAGGCAGAGGATGCTGGGGACTACACCTGTGACACAGGGGACAAGCAGAGCACTGCCACCCTGACTGTCAAAGGTAAAGGAGCTAACTGTCACAGGGATGTGTCTCACTATGGCCTATTAAAGCCTGCTATAGTGTATGTGTTTCAACTGTACTTCCCAGTCAGAACCTCCGATTTAAGTCTTGTGGAATGTAGAAATTGTTGGAGCATTATATTTGACCTTAAGTTAAATGTGGATTGGATACACTATTAGTTCATGAATAATGTATTAATTGAAGAGTTTAAGTCTGTATTAATACATACATTTCTCTTGTAGTAATCATACAGGTGTATTCCATCTATCAGTCAGTGTACATTGCACATTGTCGCTGTGCATTGTGCTAGTTTATTAGGTCTTGTTATTCACTTAATCTTTTTCAACCAACCAATCTGTGTGCCCCAAGTACTGTAGAAGTGTTTTAGATGTTTAAAGATTGTATGTGATGCATCACTCTCTTTATAAATCATCCTCACTACTTGAGGTGCCTCAGCCTCAATCACCTTTTAGCCCTCTCACACTCCCTTCACGTCCACCCCTTCAGAGAGCGTTTGTATCACCCGAGAGCTCCACAACATCACAGTGACCACAGGTCAGGACGCTGTGTTTGAGGTGGAGCTGTCCCATGCCGGGGTGGCTGGAGCAGAGTGGTGGTTGGGAGACAACCTACTCCAGAATAATGACCTGAATGAGATGAGCTGCGAGGGCAGGGTCCACCGTCTGGCACTCAAGATGGTCACCACAGATGAGTCTGGGGATGTGGCCTTCGTGCTGGGGGAGGAGAAGAGCGTGGCCTGCCTTCTGGTTGAGGAGAAGCCTAAAGGTAAAGGAGACAGGCCCATCATCAAAGATCCTAAGGCTTCATTTCCTCTCCACATCTTTCATGAAACCGCTTGTCTTCGCCTTTTGGAAAACCCTCTCACCTGCTTTGCACCATCCTCTTTCCATCCATCCCATCCTAACCTCTATGTAGTTAATCATCCATTTGGTCTTTATTTTATTTCTGGGGTAAATATACCGAGAACAGGTCTGTGGGGTAAACATCATACAGACAACAGTCTTGACACACACACAAAATTACTGTGAAGTGAAGGACAGTGCTATCCATCCCCTTTATCCATTTAAGCATGTTACTGTATCAAGAATGCATAAGGCATTATAGGCCAAAGAAAACTAGAACCTGAATCCATATTCTTGAGAAACATCACGTTAGCTTTGCAACGGGTTTCTCCGTATCTCCAGTTCTAATCCTAGAAAAACCACACGACACCACGGCCCTGGAGGGTGAGACTGTCACCCTCTCCTGCACCATCTCCGACCCTAAGGCCACCATCACCTGGGTCAGGAACGGCAACACGGTTAAAGTTGGGCCTAAGTATGACCTGAGAAGGAACGGGGCTCTCCAGCAGCTTCGCATCCACAACCTGGAGCTTGGGGACTCTGGGACCTACTCCTGCGACACAGGAGACGCCCAGTGCACCATCACTCTGAACGTGGAAGGTAAAGAACCACGTCAGACCCTAGAAAGAACAGTCCCCGTCCCTAAACCGAAGACTGTGGATCAAGATAACCCCCAAAAGTCCTGCCTCACTCTCTCTTACCGTCAACCACGCACCCAGTCTTTCGTCAACACCAAGCCCTAGAAACCATCCACCCCACCAAAGCTTCTTGTCAATGGTCTCTCTCTGCAGACACAGATGTGGCCCCTCTGCTGTGCTCAATTCCTACTAGGTGCTCCAGTGTTCTTCCAGAAGGAGCTGACGAACCAGGAGGCCATTGAGGGAGATGATATCACCTTGAGCTGTGAGATTTCCAAGCCTGGCGCTCATGTTGAGTGGAGGAAAGGAGGGGTGGTACTCCAGGAGGGTAAGAAGTACCAGATGAAGCAGGAGGGGTGCGTTCAGGAGCTATGCATCCGGAACGTGGAGCCCGAGGACAACGGCTACTACACTTGCGATGCAGGAGACCAGCTGACCACATGCTCAGTGGCCGTAGAAGGTATCACTTCCAAACACAAGCATCACCACTCGTATTTAATAACCGTGTGGTGTCATGCAAGGAAAAAAAGATGGAATAATCGTTAAAATATCTGTTAAATGTTTTTGGTTTTTCTTTAAAATTCATTTACCTACACAAAAGTATTTGCCTTCATGGGGCTAATTGGTTGGGTAATGAAATTCATAGTAATGTAAATTACGAATTCTCTCTACATATAAATAATTTACATTTTTAGCTGTTGTGTTTTGTCAAATTTTGTCAATCAAAGTATTCTTGTAGTTCTTCAGAACCGGTCTTGACAGAACGAGTCAAAGAGCTGGTGTGTATGAACTACGTGAGCACCTTAGTGTGTGTGTGTGTGTCTCTACAGCTAAAGAGGTCTTCATAGTGTGTGGTCTAAAGCCCATCGACGTCTTTATGGGGGAGTGGGCTACCTTCTCCTGCCAGCTTTCTGGCATGGCAGCTGGGAAGGTGCAGTGGTGGCTGGACGGCACCCTTCTGGAGCACAACCCCTTCAGCAAGATAGGGCTGGTCCTTGGCCATATCCACACCCTCACCCTAAAGACGCTGGCACCCGACGACTCGGGCATGGTCACGTTCAAGGCTGGCAACCTGGTATCCACCGCCAAGCTCTTAGTCAAAGGTATCAGGGAGAAGGAGTGGTGCCAAGGCCCTGAGCTCCCTCTAACCAGTATTGAATTGGTTGAAAAATCGTGACATGGCTCATGAATTATGCCCTATCCTTGCATGAGCAGACATGTTGGTCATTTCACTAATTGGTGACAGTATAATGTTTCATGTTGTATGCTTTGAAAAGCGCAAAACATACAGGTACATCTCAATAATTACAATGTCGTGGAAAAGTTCATTTACTTCAGTAATTCAACTCAAATTGTTCAAATTGGGTATTATATCAAATTCAATGCCCACAGACTGAAGTGGTTTAAGTATTTGGTTCTTTTAATTGTGATGATTTTGGCTCACCTTTAACAAAAACCCACCAGTTCATTAATCTCAACAAATTAGAATATATCATTAGACTAATTAATTGTTGGCCTTCTAGAAAGAATGTAAATTTCCTGTATATGTATTCAATATTTGGAAGGGGCTTGTTTTGCTTTAATTACTGCCTCAATTCGGCGTGGCATGGAGGTGATCAGTTTGTGGCACTGCTGTAGTGGTATGGAAGCCCAAGCATCTTTGACAGTGGCCTTCACCTCAATTGCATGTTTTGGTGTCTTGTTTCTCATTCCTTGACACACCTGTGGCTCTCGATACCTTGACACGATGCCAGTCCACTCCACTTCACTCAAATTCTTGAATTGATTTTGCTTGAAAATCCTCATAAGGCTGAGGCTGAGGCTGAGGTTCTCTCGGTTGGTTGTACTTTTTTCCCCCACACTTTTCCCTTCCACTCAGATTTTTGTGAACATGCTTGAATACAGCACTCTGTGAACAGCCACTACTTTGGCACAGAATGTTTGTGTTTTACCCTCCCTATGAATGGTGTCAGTAATGGTCTTCTGGACAACTGTCAGATCAGCTGTCTTCGCCTTGATTGTGTTGCCTAGTGAACCAAATAGAGAGACCATTTTGAAGGCTCAGGAAACCTTTGCAGGTGTTTTATTTGATTAGTTGATTGACATGTCACCATATTCTAATTTGTTGAAATAGTAAATTGGTCCATCCATTTTATTCCGCTTATCTGGGGGCAGGTCGTGGGGGCAGCAGTCTGAGCAGGGAGGCCACACTTCCTTCTCCACACACACCTCCTCCAGGTCTTTCATGGGGATTCCAATGTGTTCGCAGGCCAGCTGAGAGAGACCTTCAAAGGGAGGTGTCCAGGAGGCACCTGAAACAGATGCTCAAACCGCCCTAGCTGGCTTCTCCTGACGTGGAGAAGCCTATCTTAGAGATAGGGTTAGGAGCTCTCTAATATAGGGTTAGGAGGGTTAGGTTAGGAGGAAACCAATTTCGACTGCTTGTATCTGTGATCTTGTCCTTTCGGTCATTACCCAAAGTTCATGACCATAGGTGAGAGTAGGAACGTAGATTGATCGGTAAATCGAGAGCTTTGCCTTGCGGCTCAGCTCCATCTTCACCACAATAGTCAGATACATATGACCGCATCACTGCAGCCACTGCACCGATACACCTGACAATCTCACGCTCCGTGCTTCCCTCACTCGTGAACAAGAACCCGACATATTTGAACTCCTCCACTTGAGCCAAGAACTCTCCACCCACCCAAAGGGAGCAAGTCATCTGTTTCCGGTAGAGAACTGAACAAGTTTCACAGTTTGAGTTGATTTACTGAAATAAATGAACTTTCCACAACATTCTAATTTATTAAGATGCACCTGTACTTGTGGGTGCAGCACTGCAGGAAAGATTTAATAATCCCTTGACTACCATGAAGTAATAGCCAATTTAGTCACTACCGCAGTGGTATCTTTAAGACAATTTAAAATCGTAGCCTAATGAGTACAGCAAAGTTTTAAAAACAAATAGAAATAAATGCCTGTACCTGGATTGTTCTCTCTTTAAATATACACCTTATCCATGTTAAGACCATTTAGTTCACATGCAAAACTTAGCAAGATGGTAACTCTAAATTCCACTTAGAGGTGGTAACTCTAAATTCCACTTAGAGTTACCACAGTATGTGTGATGTGTGGATACCAATATGGTTGCTTATGGTTTTGTGGGATTTGTTTACACTCAAGACCTGTGGACTCAAGCTGTACCGTAGCTCTATGAAAGCTAAGACAAGCAGTGCCTCAGAACGAATGTTGAATCAGGGAAGTGCTGCTCCACCCACCCACAATTGCTGCTCCGTCTTCCATACCTAACCACCACCACTAGTCACCCTCACCTACGCCTCACCTCTGCCCATCCAGCCACACCCCTTGTCACGCTCCCTGGAATGCAAGCACTTAAACTATCTAACTGTTTTCTATAGACCCACTCTGTCTGGCTTAGCAGACATTTGTCCTGAGACAGTTGGGATTTTTCACAAATATTTGATTAAATAGTGATGACGAGTGCCTCTATCTCACTCTGCAAATTGGAACCCCCAACCTTCAGGTCAAAAACAAAGGAAAAAAAACACACACTGTAATCCAAAGTGTGCTGGGGTTTGCAAAGCCCAGGTGTCATTCGGCATGAGCAATGTACCCTCCCCCCATTCCATATGGCCCTGACCCCCCTTCCCCTCCCACTATCAGACCCCACAGTAGAGGTGGTGAGCGAGATGGAGGACCTGCTAGTGCTGGAGGAGCAGCCGGCTGAGTTCATCTGCCAGTACTCCCGGCCCGTCAAGGCCCAGTGGAGGAAGGATGGTCGGCCACTGCAGCCGGACGGCCAGAGGGTGTTGGTGGAGCAGGACTGGAATGTGGCCCGCTTGTTCATTAGCCGCGTATTGGCCGAGGACAGGGGCACCTACTCCTGTGAGGCAGAGGGGACCTGCGTGGTCGCCTCGCTGGAGGTGGAAGGTGAGCTTCTCTCCATGTGGAAAGAGCCCCTACCTTTGAGGGAATCCCAGTCTCCCTGTGTGATACTATTCTTTCGTTGTCACGTAACCCTTATCATGCAATTACTGTTATTAGACGATGTTGGATATGTAAAGGTTTACATTTGGACGCAGCGGTCAAAGGGCAAATTTTATCCTTGCTGGACAATGTAAAGCCTTGACAGACTACCTGAAGCCCTCTTATGATATGCTGAAAATGTGTGTGCTATACGTATGTGTGTGAGAAGTGGTGACCGATTGTCAACAGGTTGCTGCTGAAACTAGCGATTAGTAAAAAAAAAAAAACCTTCTATATCTGTAAATACTGTGAGAGAGCTCATCTAGAACAGGTCACATTACCTTTAAACCACCATGGAACCTTAAATCACTCCCCAATGAGGCTGAGAGGGAAGGTAATTCTTAAATAAAAAGAACACAGAGTTGTTGAAGCTAAGGAAGCTTCAATGCGGCATGGAGACAAGTCTGATTGCGGTTACAAGGTTGTCTGAAGTCTTTGTCACCCAACTCAATCATTTATACTGCCATGGATACAAACAATTGTCAATAGTCATTGGTTCATTAAAACATACAGTTCTCAAATCAAGTTCTGTGATTGGAGTTATCTGTGAGGATACAGTCATTTGACCCAGGACTAAACATCCTCCAAAGTTCCATTCAAGTGATAAGCACCCTCCTTAATCTACACCGGGCATCTGCCCTAACTGGCCAGATGTCCCTTTGTAAGGGGTCACTCTATTAATAAAATAAGGAACTCCCTACCACAGGCAGACCCCCAACTGATCGAATCACTCAGCTCTAGACTGAAGTCTTACCTCCCCCTCATGGAAGTAAGTTGGCTGTTGAGAACACTATTGTTTTATACGAACCAAGGGTCACATCCAAAATTTTCTTCAACAGAAGGCTATTAGCTATCAAATGGCTCCTTGCACTTGTCATAATGGATGTTATTCTGGAGTAAACTCCTCCTCCCATCCCTTCTCCTCACAGCCAAACCCATCGACATTGTGCAGGGCCTGGAGAACCTGGACACCATAGACGGGGGCGAGGCGCTCTTTGAGTGCGCTCTCTCTCGTCCTGAGACCAAAGACTGCCGTTGGCTGCTGAACGGCAATCCAGTGAAGGAGTCCCCTAATGCGGAGATAGTGGCATTCGAGAGCGGGCGGCGCCACCTACTGCTACTGAAAGAGCTGCGTGTCGGGGACAGCTGCACGGTGACTTTCCAAGCCGGGACGGCAAGTTCGTCTGCCAAGCTCTCAGTGAAAGGTGGGTTCAACTTGGCACAGGAATGTTTTCTTCTGTATTTATTTTAAAATTACATATTTATGTTTAGTCTTTTCATTTCTTCCTCAAGCATGTTTGCAAACATTTTAGTACTTTTTATTTGTGCCTTTTGCATTCTGTATATGCCATTGGTTAGCAGTTAGGAGGTTGGTGGGTGATGAACCATCAGTAGTTCTTATCACGTGATGTTTACTGAGACGGGGTGTGGGTGGTTAGGCTGGCAGCTGGATGTGGTGAAGGGTCTGGAGGACATGGTGGCATTGGTGGGCCAGACCGTGGAGTTCTGCTGTCAGCTGACGGAGCCCGTACCTGAGGCTGAGGTCAACTGGTACGCCAATGGCACCGAACTGAAGGCAGGTGACATCTGGACCATGCGGGCCGACGGCTGCTCCTACCATTTGATGCTGAAACAGGCACCAGCCTTGCCGATCCAGGAGATCACATTTGCAGCCCGCGATGCCATCTCTATCGCCAAGCTGTCTGTCATCGGTACGTTGTTTCTGTTTTTGGGATATCTCCCAAAAATGCTGATAATATAAGCCCCTACAGTCACCTTAGTGTTGATTGGGACCTATTAGCTACAAGTTCAGACATGCCGTCCAGTGTGTAACCCCACCTTCCTCACCACCAGCTGTGCCAGACCCTCCAGAGGACCCAGAGCTGGTCAGCAAAAGTAAACAGTCAGTGACCCTGTCCTGGTTCACTCCCCTCCATGATGGCGGTAGCCCCATCCTTGGCTACAGGGTGGAGATGAGACTGGCTGACAGCGAACTGTGGTTGCCCTGCCACACAGAGCCTGTGTGCAACACAGAGTTTGTCTTGGACAACCTCATTCCTGGAGGTGGCTACCGGTTCCGAGTGGCAGCTATCAACAAAGCCGGAATAGGAGAGCCCGTTCAGCTACCTCAGACCATCCAGCTGGGTGAGTTTCTGTATTCAAAAATGTCTTTGGAATTGTCCTGACGTACACACTACCTGTGTAGCATTTATAAGCAGGTATAGGTATAGGCTTGTGGTATACAATACACTCTATACAAAACAAATTTAAATCCAATCAATTTGTGAAATGGCGAGGGACATTTTGATATAATAAACTTTTAGAAGGAACTTGTAACTCTCTGTTCTTAATGAAGCATAAAAGTATAAAATATAAATGAAGTATAAAACACCTTTGTGTTTGTGGTGATGGAATGATGTGATTTTAAAGAAACAAACATGGATTCAATTAGTCATACTTGTATGCATGTAGTGATTAAATCAGGACAAATACAGGGATCAGTTCAGACATATATTGAATAAGCATAGACATTTAAAATATTCATAAAACCCAAGTATGAAAAAATGATCAGCTATCCTAGAGTATTTAGTCATTATTTGAGAGTTGATTTTTAGCAATTTTGCTCTAACTTTGATGGCACGCTTAATGCTGGAGCCAATGCAAATGTATATCCTCTGTACATCAAATTATGCATCTTATCAGTTTCCCAAAAAACATATTTTAAAGAAAAAGACAAAAGAAATAATTTAAATAAAAATGACTGATGTAAATCAGTCATGACTAGCTCAGTAGCCTAGCAATACGTTGCAAGCAGTTGAAAGAGTAGTGGGAAGGACAAACCTGCTAAGAACACCATTTGATTAAATGATGTTCCTGTGCTTATGCGTGGTCTTTTGTGTGGGAAATTGGTATTACACGTGCAAAGACCAACTGCTGTCTTCCTTTCCTTATTCAATTGTTATATTCTACATGTGAATATCCAGAATGTCTATGTGTTCCACAGAGGCTCCAGTGACAGTGGACAAGCCCCTGTTCTGCTCGGACCTGCAGGTGGGCCAGATGGCTCGTGTGGAGTGCCAGTTCTCTGCTGAGGGAGTTTCAGCCACTTGGCTGAAAGACAGCAAGACACTGGAGATGGGAGCCAAGTACCAGGCTACCAGTGAGGGCCGGAGTCAAGTGCTGCTCATCAAGTGCTTTGAGGCCAGTGACCAGGGGGTGTACACCTGCGCAACCTCAGGAGATGCTGAGAGCTCCATCAACCTCAACCTGGAAGGTAGATTCCAACATGAGACCCCTTGTCTCTCTTCTGTCTTTCGTTCCTTGCCTCATTCCTATCACTGTGGTGCAAAAGTGCTTCTGTGCACTATTTTTCCCCAAAACAAGGCATGTAACAGTGGAGGTTGATTCAACACTCGAATCAAGACAACTGTGGAGAGAGATCTATAGCTCCACTTAATGACTTCAGCATCAAGTTCGCCTATCCTACTTAATGATGTAATAGCGTGTGCCCCCCATCCCTGGTGTTATTTGTGTTTCTTAGAGTCTGATAAGGCTGAGCTTGAAGAGGGCGTCCAGCCTAGCTTGCCCCCTGAGGCCGCCTCTGAGGGGGACGTCCATGCCCTGTGGGAGGCCTTGGCTAAGAAACGGCGCATGAGCCGCGAGCCCACCCTGGACTCCATCTCAGAGCTACCAGAGGAGGACAAGGAGCCCAAGGTGGCAGCCAAGGAGGAGACAGCAGGTGAGAATCAGGAGGGAAAGGCCCTAGAGAACGTGGAGATTAAAGTTCCAGAAGGAGAGCAGACCGTGAAGGCCAGCCTAAACATTAGCTCTGAAGATGAGGCCATACCAGGAGACCCTACGCTGGTCTCCTACCTGAAGAAGAGCTGCAAGGCTAATCTCTCCTCAGGTCAGTCCATCGCCACCGATAAATTCTACGCTCAGATGTTCCAGGTGTCAGAGACGACAACCACAGTGGTCCAGAAGACTTCGTCACAGGAGGACGAGGTCTCTAACGTTATTGAGAAGGATGAGTCAGATCTTCTTGATGCTGCCATCAAGATCCAGGCAGCCTTCAAGGGCTACAAAGCCCGTAAGGACATGCGTCCTATCTTCAAGGACGTCTTCAAGGACCAGACCAAAGAGCCCAATGGCACCATCCACCTGGAGTGTGTTGCGGAGGGTAAGCCCGATAAGGTGCGCTGGCTGAAGGATGGAGAGTCTCTGGCCGACGGCAAACACCACCACATCGACATCTACAATGACGGCACCTGCTCCCTGGTCATCACTGCTGTCACCACCAAGGACACCGGGGTGTACACTTGTGAGGTCACCAACAATTTCGGTGTGACCAGCCACAGTGCCAAGGTGACGGTGGGCTCAACGAGAGAGTCGTCTGGCCGGCGCCCGCTAACTGTAGGCTACAGCGCTGACAGCGAGCCCGAGAGCTCTTCGGGCAGCGAGATGGATGAGTCCTTGAGGCAGGCTGGCAAACGCCTCCGCCGCCTCCTACGAACGCGCCTCCCACCCAATGTGGAGGAGGAGCCCTTCATCAGTGCTGACGAGGGAGACCTGCATGCCATGGATCCTCAGTCTTACCGTGAGGACGAGCGCTACATCTACATCCGCTTTGATATGCGGGCTGAGGCGGAGGTGGCCTCCCAGAGGTTCCAGGAGATGTTCACCGCCCAAGGTGTCCCTGTGGAGACCACCATCCTGGATGGGCAGGGGCTGAAGGTGGAGCTACGCATCATGAAGATGGGGTACACCCAGGATGGCTCTCAGACCCCCACACAGGAGAAACCGATGCCCTCTTTCATGACGGGAGCCCCTGGTAGGAAACACATCACTTAGTATTCTTTATAAACTACTGTTAATAGTTAACAAGTACTGTGCTTATTGTTGAATAGCCAGTATGTTATTTAGTCTCCCAGTAGTAGGTAAAAAACCTAAGTGGCTCAATTCCTCAGAAAAGGGGTGGTGGTGATTTAATGAGTCAGTGTGATTTGATTTGGATTAGCTACTTATGACCTGCCTGGCAGTGTTTGCTTTAACTGCTGTTAACCCTAAGCAGGTCTGTAGCCAACATGCCAAATAAATGTGTGACGCCCATCGTGTCATCAATCCTTTCATCCCATGTTTCATGGCGTGATGCGTGTGTGCATCTGTGTGTCCAGTATGTCCGTGTGGGTGCGTGTGTGTATGTGTGTGTGTGTGTGTTAGCGGTTACAATAGGTTGCTGATATTGATCTGTGGTTTGATTTTACTTTGGTTCTTGTTTTTGAATTTACTGACCTGTGTTCTGTGTTTTTGGAGTCTTGCGTTTTGTCTAAACTTTGATGTGTGTACAACGCGGTAACCTTTGACATTTCTTTAAAACATTTCTTCCAACAATTTCTCTAAACTATTCCATGCATTCACTTCCATGCATCTATTGCTCAGTTCCATTGCATCCTGTCATAATTTGTCATTCTCATTCCATGTTTTCACTTCAAATTTCAAATCCCAGGACTGCTTATTATACTTACTGATTGTCTATGAAGGTCCACTCTCATTAGATTGACCTATATAAACCTGGTATCAAATGAACTATTTGAAATACACTTTGTACGTTTGTACAAAATACTGTACATGAGTTCCAGTTCCCCCAAAAAACCTTTTCAGCATTACACCAGTCCAAATCCATACATTATGGGTTCTCCAACTGTTTACCCACCACTGTTTCCCCAGTTCCCTGCCATGTCTAACCACTAGTGCTCCCCTTGTTCCCCAGCCGCCCCTGTCTTTCTGACTGAGCTGCACAGCCAGGAAGTGCCTGATGGCTACCCGGTCAGCTTCGACTGCGTGGTGATTGGCAAGCCATCGCCCAGCGTGCGCTGGTACAAGGACGGCAAGCTGCTGGAGGAGAATGACCACTACATGATCAACGAGGACCAGGAGGGCTGCCACCAGCTCATCATCACCACGGCGCTGCCGTCTGACATGGGCGCATATCGGTGCACGGCTGAGAACAGCAGCGGCATTGCCTCCACAAAGGCGGAGCTTAGGGTCGATGGTGAGGGGCTCCAAATGCACATGTGCACACACACACGGTCACACACTGATATAGAACAGTGCAAACATCTTAGGCAATGCTTTAGGAAATATCAAAATCACAAGATATATGACTAAGATACACCACTCATGTAAAAAATCTTAAGATTTATGAATAGTACTGTATATCTACAGTGTCTTCCTACAGTGTCATGCGAGGTGAAACACTCACACAGACACACCACACACTAATACATCTGTCTCTCTCCCACAGTCGCCTGCAGCTCAGATTATGACACTGCTGCCGATGCCACAGAGACATCCTCCTACATCAGTGCCAAAGGTTACCAGTCTAGGTGAGTGACACGCAACGCAGTCCAAATACTGCTGACACACACCTGTAGGAGTGCCATGGATGTTTCCTAGTTATCAGCTGATAACTTACAGCTATTTGACTTCCTCTCTTCCTAGGGAAACGGAGGCCTTTGAGTCTGTGTGTGAGGATGACCAGCTTCCCCAAGTGGTGGACGAGCTTCACGACGTCCACGTCAGTCCAGGCTCGCCCATGGCTAGGATGCAGCTCAGAGTCAAAGGTGAACTGAACTCCCATCCCTGTGCACCTTCACCACACAGAAGAAGTCTATCAGTTACCAGGGATGCCTATCGTTTTTACACAAGCATTATGGACAGCATAGTGATGGAACATTTGAGGACAGACCATGAGAAAAAGCGAACGCTTTCACAAATGCCACGATGGATGAAAGTGTCTGCTTAATACAATACTTAGCAAAGCACTCATACAATCGTACAATACTTTTGGCACTGATTAAAAACAAATGCTGTAAGAATAATGAAACAAAAAAACTAGAAGACATATTTCAGCACTTCTGTATGGCACTGTACACACACATTTGTGATGGGATTGAAGCAAGTAAACATCTGGGTTAACCCTTTGATGCCCCCCCCAGGCTTCCCCAGGCCCAGGATGTACTGGTTCAAGGACAGTTGCCCGCTGAGGCCCTCCGACAGGCTGCTGTTGATGACGGAGGGGGATGTCCACAGCCTGGAAGTTCTGAAGGTGAACAGGGAGGACACCGGAGAGTACTCTGTCTACATCAGCAACGCAGCTGGCTCTGCCTACTCCTCTGCCAGGCTGCTGGTTCTAGGTGGGTTCACTGACAGGGACGTGGACATGCTAAGGAAGTGACTGTAGATTCTGGTGACGTCAGCACATTTGCTGTAGACCCCAAACTACTCTTCTCAATGTCGTACAAGTTGAAATATATCAGGAAAAAGGAAGTAACTGTCTCTCTTTCTCTCTCGATAGACCCAGGAGAGATTGTGCCGGAAGATCCTAAGATTAAAGGTATGGTTGACACTGTTTAAAGAGTGTGTAGCAGATTAGAGATGGTTGGTGTGTTAACTTGTCATTTTTTGGTGTGCAGACTTCAAAGAGCCTTTGGTGCCTCCCCGCTTCGTGGAGAGGTTCAGCAACAGGAAGGTGAAGCAGGGAGCCAGCATCACCTTGTCTGTCAAAGTGGAAGGTACTCTTCACATGTTGCCCTTTACCCCTGCTCTCTGTTTACCGATGACTCGAACTAGTACTGTTCAGAAGTTTGTCGTTCTCTATCTCCATCTCAAATCTGTACCTCCTCTATCCTTCTTCCCTCCCGCTCCTCCTCCAGGTTCCCCTGCTCCCCAAGTCACCTGGTTGAAGGAGGAATCAATCGAAGATGTGCTGTGGATCAAGCCTGACACAAAGGGATTCAAGGTGGCCAGCTCCGGGCGCCAGCATAGCCTCATCCTCATGGATGTGGGCACAGAATACAGTGGCGCCTACACCTGCATTGCCACCAACAGGGCCGGCCAATCCATCGTCACTGCTCATCTGGAAGTGGAGGAAGGTGAGCGACTGTGATACACTTAACCAATCAGTACTGAACAGCATCCTTGTGATTGGACAGTGTTTTTGACAGTGGTGTTTTTTGTCACAGGGCCGCAAGTAAAGGAAGAGACGAAACTCCCACCGTAAGTTTTGGGACTCACTGTCGTCGTGGATCAATGTTGTACTCCTAAAGTATGCTCTGTCTGTGAGCAGTAGGCTGTAACTGAGAGGGTCTGTTATCTTCCTCAGAGTTTTGGGCATCACCATCAGTCCTCCCGAGGAGGAAGCAGACAGGGTGAAAGGTAAGAGGAGGACCTTATTAACACGTCCTTGTTTCAGCAGGATCCAGGGAGGATGGGAGATGCGAATAGGGCTTTAGTGTTGTTCTGTGCATTTCGTCAGCAGAGAGTAAGATCCCCTTCCTGGGTGACGTGGGGACCGAGGAGTTCCTGATGAAGCTCACCTCTCAGATCACTGAGATGGTGTCTGCCAAGATCAGTCAAGGTGAGGGGGAGAGTGTCTGACTGCTCCATTAGTCTAACCGATGACATTTGATCATTTCCCAATGATCCTGCTGCACATACTGTAAGGCAAATATGTAGATTCACCGCGAAATAGCCACATATTTGTTTTGCAGAGGTGATGGAATAAGTCCAAATTGTTTAGCAGTGATTTAAAGCATGATTTTACATAGGCATTTACTAGGCATTTTCATTGATTCATCAAAATGAATTTGTAGTGTTTTTAAGTCAAGCCATCTATCATTACCAGTGATAAAGTATGTTATTGGAGATATCAAATTCAGATTGTAGCCTACTCCTACATTAAATTATAATGCCATCACAAACACTATAAACTAACAGTTCATCACAGTCCATGTCATGCTACAACTTAAGCCACCTCAGTCATCACAAATACAGATTGCTATTGACCTGGCAAATAAAACGTATCATCATTTGAAGTGTCTATACTGCTGCACACTACCGCAAACTCGTGAACGCTTTAGAATCTGCTCAAAGAAAATGCCTCATGTTTTTCCTCTGGTTGCTCAAGTGTGTGACAATCATAGATTAGGGTTGAAGTCAATTTTGTAAGTGAGCTGAAATTCCAATTCAAGAATTTAGATGATTACCTTGTAGGATTCTTCAGCTGGACTTTCAGTTTACTTGAAATGCAATTACTGAAATTACTGTAATTGATTCCAACCATAAAAAAGAAATGGCGATTTCACTAACTTGTTTTCAAGCCTGTGTGTGTTTTGACCCATGTGTGGATTTCCGACAACTTCTCCATTTGGTGGACAAATGTTCTAATCCTTCATTTCATACTTCACCCATCCATCAATCCATCCATCCACACTCACATGCTCATCCGATCAACAATTTGTTATTCAGACAGCTTACAGAACCATCAAGTGCTCCAGTGGATGAAATCATGGCCCAAACCACCCAGTATGTATCCTAAGTACATCAATAAACCTCAATAGCCTCACCAAAAGCCAAAACGTTCTTTCCACAAGGAGCCCGTTTTAATTTGCTGCCATTTCCTAAGCTTTGGTTACTTCTGAATTGACTGTACTCCTCTGCATCCTTTCCTGTCTCTCTTGGTGGGATTGACGTTTAGAGAGAGGAGTCTGTTAGCATGGAAAACAGAGCATAGATGACCACAATCATCTGTACATGTTGCACGAAAAAAGCCTGAGGTGTTCACTTGTGGAAATAATGTAGGCCTGATGGTATTTTTATTCTATGCCACGGATAGCTGATATTTATAATACGTCACATTTTGAATACATTCACCTTAGCTTGAAACTATTCGGAATTCCTTTAAAGGGTGGTGGACAAAACTTCCAGACCGCTCTATCATTGCACCGTATCAGTATATATGACAATGACCTGTATATACTATGAGCTCAGACATGTCTGTCTTTTTTTCCTCTTTTTTTTAACCACCATTCGTATTAAGTGATGTTGTCTTATATTTGTGAACATGCAGTTGAAATGCCTTTTGTGGCTTTGAATTTCAACTCAGCAGCCTGTTGCTGGAATACATGCATCTGCACAGACATGTATGAGTAGGACAGAGACCACACACATGCACTTACTGAATATGAACTTTGTTCCCAGTGCACGTCTCTAGAGTACTAACTAGACCATAGTTATTCAAAAGCCTCTAAATCATGATTTGTGCATAGATGCTACTCTTGGTTGTATTAATGTTGAGTTCTCCGGTATTTAACCCTTTGAGTAATCTTAACTAATCGGTGACTTAATGAAACACAGGTAAAGAGGTAGATGGTAAACGATATAAAAACGTATTGGGTGAAGAACATGACTCATGTTCAAGGGTCTCAGAAGACAGAACATTGATATGGGATTATGCTTAATCCAGTAATCTGTCACCCCCTTGTGGATGTCAGTGGAGGTGACGTGTATTTGAGTGTTGTCGTATGCGGTTCTGATCCCCTAGCAGCCTCTCTCCGAGTCCCAGGGGTCGACAGCGACGATGAGACCAAGACCCCTTCGGCCGCGTCCCACCATGGCCGCTCGCGCCCCGCCTCCCTCATTGTGGACTCCTCCTCCGAGTCAGACGAAGGTGATGCCAGGGGAGAGGTGAGGCAGCACGATGGAGCAACAGGACTGTTCCCTAAACTATCTAAAAGCTGGCTGAGAGTGCAGAGATTTTGTGTGGCTCATTTTGAGGAAGTCACACGCAGGTCTTCATGGATGTCACTGATAGTTTTTGTGGTCCTGCCGTCTCCAAATGTCTGCAGATGTTTGACATTTACGTCGCCACGGCCGACTACAACCCCACCATTGCCAACAAAGAGACCATCGCTCTGAAGGAAGGCCAATACGTTGAGGTTCTGGACTCGGCACACCCACTCAAATGGCTGGTTCGAACCAAACCCACCAAAACCACACCGTCCCGCCAGGGATGGGTGTCTCCTGCCTACCTGGATAAGAAACTGAAGGTAGTACATTCTTCTGGCGCATGCTTAACACCTTGCTCCTCTGTGAAGTCGTCTCTGTTGACTGCTGTGCTTATGACCCTTGCTGGGCAGCTGTCTGCTGAAGCTGGTGACCTGCCGGAGACGGGGTCAGAGGAAGTGTCCGAAGGCGAGTACAAGAAGAGATTGAGGTACGGCCCCAAGCCAGGAATGATCATACTGAAATCTTTTGTAATTCTATTAAATGAGAGCTCAACACATTTTCATAATATTTATCGTTTACTACACACTTGTAAGTGTACTAAATATTTATTGTACTTGAAATGGACTGATTTTGGATATTCACTTACACCTTTAATATATCTAAGTATGTTAGTATTTAAACTTAGTAGGTATACATTACATGCACATTGGTATTTAACTTTTTTGACAAGCCAGAATCCAAACAAAAAGTAATGTACAGTACACAGTAATGTATCACAATACAGTGTGTCACAGTAATGTACTTATCTCTGTTCAGCCAACTGATCCAGGAGCTAATTAGCAGTGAGGGAGAGTTCATCAAGGAGATGGACTTCTTCACCTCCCACCACCTGAAGCAGGTGGACAGTCCTGATGCCCCCTCAGACATCGCCAGCCAGAAGGAGGCCATATTCAGGAATGTGGAGGAGATCGCAGCTTTCCATAGCGGGTGAGCGCAATCATTTGTCACACTGTTCCATGACTTCATAGTGGCCTACCATTAAGGGAATTTCAACAGCACTGCTTTGACCCTGACCCCTATGTGTGTCTACGTGTGTCCTGTAGGTCCATGCTTCCAAAGCTGAACGAGTGTGACACAGACGATGATGTGGCCATGCGCTTCCTGAGGAACACTGAGGGCTTTGAGAAATACCTCCAGTACCTGGTGGGCCAGACCCAGGCTGAGTCTGCCATCAGCGACAAGGCTGTTCACCACTTCTTCAAGGTGAATGTGGACCCTTCAAATGTACCTGACATATCAGCGTTGAGGGTTCAGATGATACTACTTATTATTTCTGTCTTACTCTACGTCTTGCACTAATTCTGTCTATGTCCATCTCTACCGTTGCCTATCTCTGTCTTACAATTTCTTCCTCTCCCTCTTTCTCCCTCTGTCTTTATGTCTTTGTCTTTCTCATCCCTTCTCTCCTTCTCACTCTCCCTCTCTCCATCTCCTTCTCTCTCTATAGGAGTACACAGACACAGTGCAGGCTGAGGCTGATCCTGCAGGATCTCCAGTCCTGAGCATCAACTCCTACCTGCAGAGACCCTTAGAGAGGATCCAGCAGTATAAAGCCCTGCTCAAGGTTGGTCTTTACAACACCCACACTGGAGGTCATGTTCGAAACGCTAAAAAATGCCTCCTGTAATCAGCACACGGGAATACTAAGCCAAACTAACTACCTGTGGGAAAACACAAATGGCTTCCATTGTGTCATCATCAGGAGCTGATCCGGAACAAAGCCAGGAACGGTCAAAATTGCTGCCTGCTGGAGGAGGCCTACGCCATGGTGTCATCCCTGCCCCAGCGCTCTGACAACTCCCATCACGTCTCCCTAATTGAGAACTACCCAGCTACCCTGGATGTCCTGGGAGAGCCTATTAGACAGGTACTCTTCATCCTCCTCCGAGGTCCTACTGTTCCACGCCAGCGATCCGGCCTTGACTGTGTGTGTGCTGTGTGTTGACCTAGGGGCCATTCACGGTGTGGGAAGGGGCCCCTGGTGTCAGGACCTCGTCCAGGGGCCACCATCGTCATGTGTTCCTCTTCAAGAACTACATCCTCATCTGCAAGCCTAAGAGAGACACCAACACAGACACTCAGACATACGTTTTCAAGAACATGATGAAGGTACGTAAATGTTGCAGCTGTGTAGGAGTTGGCTAAACAGCGTTGGATAAACAACCAACTATGCCCCTTGAGCTAATGGAAGTGGGGATAGTGATCAGTGTATCAACCAGCCTGGTAATGTAGTTCTTTAGCTCATAGCAAGAATGGTCACACTAAATTGATTGTATATACTCACTGATACAGTCTATTTCTAAATAAAACACACTCTACCATGATTCTTATATATCATAGAGGAAGAAAGAAGAGAGCAAGTAAATATGGTAGAAGAAACAATGGAATCTAGAGAATGATCCTTTTCATAAACTGTAAGAATAACCAATCAGACCACATCTTGACACTACCTAAGTATATGACTACCATCGCAACAGTAAGTCGCACAATGAGGTATGAGACCCATCAATTAACAGAAACTCCTGTCTTTAACATATAAGCGGTGGGGACAGCCTAAAAAGACACTGAACAACTGTCGGAACACAACCAGAAAAACCATGGTTCTTCTGTGTGGATCCTTGAACTTGGCCTGACTTCATGTCCTGACCCTCAGCTGAACAACATTGACGTGAACGAGACCGTGGAGGGGGATGACCGGGCCTTTGAGATCTGGCACGAGCGCGAGGACTCTGTGAGGAAGTACACCCTGCAGGCACGCACTGTGGTCATCAAGAACTCCTGGCTCCGGGAGTTCAGAGACCTGCAGCAGCGCTACAGCATGCCCGCCTGGAGTGAGCATCACACCACACACACACACTCTGATGTGCACACTGTACCCATGCCGCCACGCATACACACAAACATAAACATACACCCCGCCCCCCCAATCCACACGCTTTTATATTTGATCACGCATAGAAACAACCCTCACTCACTCATATTGTAACCATACAGACATGACCCCCACCCCCAACACACACAAACTCTTATAGATTTGACCACAGCTATGCACCCCCAATCTCCAACACACACTGCATCTCACGTCTATATTGTCCCCAGGTCCCCCTGACTTTGACGAGGTCCTGGCTGACTGCACCGCTGAGCTGGGCCAGACCGTCAAGCTAGCCTGCAGAGCCATTGGGACCCCCAAGCCTGTAGTCACCTGGTACAAGGGTGAGACAGACCGCTGCTTAGCCCAGCAGGTGTTCATTTCACATCAGGAGGGTCTCTCTAGAGTAGACCTTCATAAAAGCGTAACTAGTTCAAATAAACTCTCCTGGTGTTCTGGCACGGTGTAACATCCTTTAAGAAGTCTCACGATGTTGCTTGTGGTCTGAACCCAGATGGTCGTGCTGTGGAGGCAGATCCTCACCACATCATCATTGAGGACCCTGACGGTTCCTGCACCCTCATCCTCGACAACATGACGGCCGACGACTCGGGCCAGTATATGTGCTTCGCTACCAGCACGGCAGGCAACGCCAGCACACTGGGGAAGATCACCGTCCAAGGTCAGTCTCGTCGACGTGGGGTACTTGTTCAGTCAAGTTAATGAAACACACGCAGAAGTAATTATGAAGGATTCGATGCACTGTGCCGTCCATTTATAATGAGTTATGTTTGTGTGTGTGTGTGTGTCTCAGTGCCACCACGTTTCAAGAACAAGTTGAGAAACTCCACTCTGGTTGCTGGAGAAGATGTCCAGTTCAGCTGCATCATCCAGAGTGCCCCCCTTCCCAAGATCAGGTACCCAGGGTCCCTCTGCCTCCACAGACATACCCCAGCAGCAGACACAGACAAATCCTGGCTGTCAATATTAACTCTTACCAAGAGTTTAAGATGGGTTTTTAATTAGTGTAATTAGTAATTAGTAATTAGTTTAATTAGTTAGTGTCCCACCTCTCTCCTGAGTGTGTCCCATCTCTCTACTGTTAGTGTCCCATCTCTCTCCTGAGTGTCCCACCTCTCTACTGTTAGTGCCCCACCTCTCTCCTGAGTGTGTCCCACCTTTCCTGAGTGTTCTGTTCTGGGCAGGTGGTTCAAGGACAGCAGGCTGCTGACCGACCAGGAGAAATACCAAACCTACAGTGAGTCCAGGAGTGGTGTTGTGGTGCTGGTCATCAAGGGTCCCACTGAGAGGGACCTGGGACACTACGAGTGTGAGGTACAGCTTTCTAACTTGCTGTCCACTGACAGCACACCGATAAGCACATTAGTGACATTAGCCAAAAAAGCATTCAGTATTTGTTTCCAACATGATTTACAGGAATAGCAAGCAAGGTTTCACAGTAGTGTGTGTGGTGATACCTCACATAAAGAGATGGGATGGGCTTCAGATGAGAAAATCATATTTGGCATACAGGACACACCCCTTTTGTCCCCGTGTAATTAAATATGTTCCTACTCTTCCCAGCTCTCCAACCGCCTGGGCAGCGCTAGATGTGCAGCTGACCTGGTCCTACCCACGGCTGTCGCTCGGACAGGGGGACAAGCCATCACCATTGAAGGTAGGAGCACATTTTCTTGTCATGCTCTTAACATGCAGTTGAGAGATTTTAGAGATTTCAACATATGACCATCTGCACTAATGAGCTACTTCAATGGTAATGTACAAGTTGCCATCAACCCAGTGTTACAGATGCGCAGTCACTTGGAACATCTGCCATTTTAGATACTATAGTCGTGTGCTACAGTTGTGTGAGATAGTAGTTAGGATAGACTGCTAGGACAACTGAGATGTGTATAAGTAAGAACTTCACTTTACCTGCACCGGACAAATGGCAAAAAGATGAACTCCCAAGTTTGAGCTTTAGAGACTGAATATTTTTGTGTATATATATATATATATAGACATACATATATGGACACATATGTATTGTTTACACCTAAAAATACCCCTTTCTGCTGTCCTTGTAGTCACTGAGCAGGAAACAAAAGTTCCAAAGAAAACCATCATCATGTAAGTGTAACTGGTTCTGGTTAATGCAGGAGAGGGTTGCTGTGTGTGATCTCCCTCCAGGGCCCATGCATGCAGGGCTGGGCACTATTTAGACCCTTGGTGTGAGCAGCCTGGTTGAACCAAACGCCCTTATCTCACAGCAGAGTGGAGTATAGCACTCTGGCAATTAGTTTCAAGCATGGAGGTTACAGTGGCCAATGTCGGCTACATGGACAATATGTGTTGAATTGTATGATGTGAGCTCTCACTGTCTAACATGGTTTGTGCGCTTTGTGAGAAAATACTCCACATTGCTGTATGTGAGTGAACAATAGTTTGGTATCGATGACTTATAACACATCACTCAGGAGTGTTAATTGATGTTCCTCTGATACTCTGTGGTTGTCTCACAGCGAGGAGACTATAACCACGGTAGTGAAGAACACTCGTTTGAAGAGACGCATGTCCCCCGGGCGGGCCTCTGCTGGGGCTTACCGCTCTGAGACCTCCACCCCGGAGCCCCCCGCAGCAAGCAGGCAGAGAAGGCAGCCCACCCCCAGAAAGACCACCATCCCCACCCTCTACGTCACTGAGCCGGAGGGAGCAGCGGCCAGGCCACAGCCCAGGTGGGTGGAGGTGGAGGAAATCATCGAGTATAAAGTCAACAAGTCTCCCATGCTGTCCAGAAGGAGGGGCATGTCTCCTGCGGGCTCCGAACGATCGCCGACCCCCACCTCTTCCGCCCGGTTGAGGAGGTACACTCAGGACAACCCCAACAGGAACAACTCCAACAACAAGCAGGCCCAGGCGGAGCTCCAGGGGGAGGAAGCCACCAGCGTGCCCCTAGTCTGGGAGGAAGAGGAGGGGGCCGATGTAGCTGTGCTCAGCCCCGGACTCGGTGGAGGAGCCTGGGAGCTCTCGTCTGTCCTGAGCCCCGATGATCAGAAAGACAGCGAGACCATAGTCGCAGAACCCGATGATGAAGACCACACTGCCAATCCTCTAGGGAGCATGGAGCCCAAGATCCTGACCCAGGGAGGTCATATCCTCACACTGGCGGACCTGGAGGACTACGTGCCAGGCGAAGGGGAGACCTACGGGTCCACCAGCACTCAGAGCCCCTCTGCTGAGAAGCCCTGTGAGATCTCCGTGCTTCAGAGAGAGATTGGCGGCTCCTCTGTGGGTCAGCCTGTCCTCCTCAATGTGGGCCGTCCCATGGTGGCGCCAGGCCCCAGACCCGGCTTCTTCGGTCGCTTCAGGGAGCACCTCACCAGCAGCCTGTTCTCCCATCATCCCAGCGCAGGCCAGGCCCAGAGGGTGAGGGAGGTGCCTATCGTAGTGAGCCAAGCGGCCGCATTCAGCCACGCCAAGCTGAAGGTCGAGCCCTCCTACTGCTCCGAGGTGCAGAGAGTGGAAGGAGGCCAGCAGAGCTACAAAACCAAGTTGTTGGCGCAGACCTATGGGTACACATCTGTGGGCAAACCAGTCACTCTTCAAATAAGCAAGAATAATCTGAGTGAAAACCAACAACCGTAAAATATCCGCGGTAGAGCAGAGTCATTTGTATTTGGTACAATAGCCCTTTTAGTCTTAAATGGGAACATTTCTTCTTAAATGTAAAAATACATATTCTAGCATTGCGTATACTGCAAATGGCAGACCATTCCATTTTGAAGCAACCCATTGGAAAGTGATAGATCCCGTGTTATGTTAGACTCTTGAATGCTGAAGGTCAGCTGCGGTGAGGAGAAAAACTGTTTAAGACAAGACAAGCATTTGCAAAGTTGTTCTTTCAAAAGCATTGTGTGCAAGCCTCGAGGTAATGTACCTTTGCCACCAATGTGATGTAGAAGAAATTGCAATTATTATATGTTGAGTATGCAGTAAAGCCATATGGGACTGACAGTTGCTAACTGTGTACAGTCCCACCGCCCATCTGGTAATCAGTTGCTTTTGAATGACATTGTTTTGTCATTCCTGAGATCAGACTAGAGCATGTTACCAGTCGTGTAGAGGTTTAATTACATGACAGGCTTCCACTTTAACACAAGGCATGTCACTACATACATATGTTGTGCCTAAGGAAAGTAGACTAAATATCAAGCAACAACTAGTTGTACAGACAAGGACTGAGATTTGTAGCAATATATCTTACAGTAAACTGAGTTTTTAAAAGAATGAGTGCACTATACATTTAAGTTTAATATTCACAAATGTCACTGGGCTGTATTGTGAGAGCTGATGTGATGGTTCAAATCAGTCAATAGTATGACACCATTTGTCTTTGACTCAGGCTGTCCATAAGGAATCATTTCTAGGTGTTCAACTACTACTGAATTCTGCAAGATTGTACTAATTTGTACTAGTTGTGATGCTAAGATATTACCTAGGGTGTGGAGTGATTTAGGTCTATGATACGGGTGTGATTAAATTATTGTGTTTAATTCAGGTACCCAATATAGCATGCTATCCTGCACTGAATAATGTTATAGAGGAAATTCCTTCTTTATTTAATGATTTGAACTGAGATTTATACAGCGCCAATAAAATGGGTCAGACGTCAAAAACATGAATGGTTTTGTTTAGAGAAGTGACTGCATGACATTTGCTTTCTGAAATCAGATTGTCACCCAATCTCACCCATTGAATCCTGTAATCCAATGTTTCACTATGTTTAGTTGTGTCTCACTGAATTGACTAATTGTGCATTTAAACTTCATTTCCTTCACAAAGTTGTGATGTTTTGTGTTTTTTTGAATGAAAAGCTTAACATGGTAGATTTTGTGTAAACATAAAAGCACAAATGCCTCCACATTTAGGCAATGGAATTATGGTTGTGTACTTGGGTTAGTGTTGAATGTGAATAAAAATTGAATTACAAACAATGTGTGTTGTAATGTATTATCAAATACACTCTAGAGAGTTCTGCATTATTTTAAAGGGGAAAGCTACACACTTGTTTGACTTCATTACATTTGTAAATATAAAATATAATAAATATTGCTTTTCTATGATTCAAATATCCAACAATGGCTTGTTTCTAAAAGCATTATAATATTGGAGCCAAGTAAACATGCATTTCTAGACACCTTAGAGCATGTTATATATATAAATAAATAAAAGTAAACATGTTGAGGAAGGAACAAGATACATTTAGGGGGAAGACCAAATACATCTGTTGCTTTTGTAAATAATTTAGTTGATTTAAGGCTTTCAACAATTACTTTGTTAAACATACCACACTACATACACAAAAAAGCAGGGACAACAAATTCCACTGTGTGTGTGTGAACTTCCAACATGGACGTAATCTGTTTGGAATTCAACATATTTCAAGTAAGGTGGATGTGGATTTGTGTGCTTGTTATCAATGGGATTCCTTTAACTTTTACAACCCATCAATGGGATGCAAGACCAACACACTGCTTCTGATTTGCAACAAAGGAGATCTGCTAGGCATTACATTACCAATTAGACTGTAAAAGAAATATGTTTGTTTTTTTAAACAACAACATGCAACATAAGATTTATAAATGTACAATATAAACCAGTCAAAAGGAATAGAACTTTTGACACCAAGTTCAGATATGGTCTAAAAAGGGTAACCTGTATAACAATCGTGAATCTTGCTATCAGATGTACACATTGTGAATCAAGATTGGCTAATATCAGTTTCATTTTTTGTCACGATTTACCTGGAGTTAAATCATCAACGATAATTCCAAAACAAATACCTCCAAATGATTTGTTGGTACCATGAAGATACTAAGTGTAGAGTGTTTTAATGGGCATTTTAAAATGCAATGAAAAAATATATAGTGTTTAAATGAACTCATACGAAGTGCTAGCTGATAGAGGTCATTCTGACAGCTCATTAACATGTACCCCCCCCCAAGCAGCACATAACAGCTACTTCCTGAGATCAGTTGACATTTACTATGCAAATCTGTGTCTACATCTACATTGAAATTGTTTAGCTTGAGTGTAACTCCAAGGTAACTTTGTGATTGTTAGCTGCCCTATGTACAGACAAAAGAAACGCATGAGACTCAAAAGTCCCCTTTAAAAAAGAAAGCTAATTCAAAGCTTAGCATCAAAATAGTCAAGAACACCTATATGTTCCTTGCTTTGAAAATGCAACCAGTTTTGACAATAGCTGATAAAGCATTAGTCTGATGAACAAGCATCCACAAAAAGCTCTCCATCAAGCAAATGGCAATAACATTGAACAGGGTGTGGTCAAACTGAAGAAAACAGGAGTGCTTTTATCAAACCACCTCTGACTAGCTTTAAAACTTTCACTCAAGTTTCCATTGTTAAACATCAAATTTACTTTGCAATCATTTTCCAAAGACCCATTTTGTCAAATTCACAAACTCAACACAGTATGTTTTGCAGAATGAACTGAATGTAGTTGTCATCTACCACTTTGATAGTCTTGTATTTGTGACTTTCATGTGGGTAGGTCTGATACCATTGAAGTGGCCACTGTCCAGATATTAAATGATACTTGTGACAAGCGAATTAGGTACAAATCTGATTTTCCTCTCCATGGCCTGTGGGAGTGTTGCTTATTAGTCTGGTTCCTCTTCATCAGAGATTAATAAACTATTACAATAGGCTGTTATAAGGACTCAAAATAAAAAAGCTGTCTTTTCTGTGCTCTAACCACCTACTTTATGGTGGACATAGAAGATGTCCAACATACACTGTGGGTCCTTCTGTAGCAAAGATTTTCTAACCTGCCACCAGACAGACAAAAGACAAGGAGAGCAAAGCTATTTTTGAGTATCTATAGCAAAGCACTGAACATCTGCGTTTGAGCAAGCAGCGTTGTCCGGGGTTTACATGTCGGAATGTTCTGGACTGGAATGGGGTGTCTGCCATGCAGCGTGAGTGGACTGAGATGGGGGATAGACTGTCCAGCTTTTCCACCCTTAAGAGGGCAGCTTGTTCTTCTCGACTTGCTTGATTTCCTGCAGAAAAATGTTTCCAAATTTGACATTTTGCTGATGACTTTGTGTTTAAACAAGTACAATGAATGATGTGGCCCAATTCCAGAGAGCTACATTAAGTCCAAAGATAACTCACCTCCAATAGGGCATCCTGAAGTTTGGCATAGGCTTCCTCCAGGTTATCGTTGACGATAACAACATCGAAAACGCCAGGCTCCTTGCCTTAAAGACAAAGCAGAGCTCATCAAGAGCCAAGCAAGATTTGTGAGAAACTTTTATCTAAACTGCTGTCAGACTTACTCAGTTCCATGTCTACATGAGCCGCTTTCAAACGCTTCTGAAGGCTGTCCTCCGATTCTGTTTTTCTGTCCCTCAAACGATTTTCCTGGAAGAGAAATCAAATAGAAACATCGACGTTGAGCACTTGGGTCTTTTTTTTATTATTATGACTCTTTTTTGGATAAACCCCTGCTTAAGCAGCCAAGAACAAAAGCACACAACGCAAGGCCACGGCTGCAGATAAACAGTGTTGTGGACGCACACGTGCTTCAGCAGGCCTTGTTGGCAGAGCTGCCAAAGGCTCACCAGGATGTTCATGGAGGGAGGTTGGATGGAGACGTAGATGGGGTTGAGGTCAGTCCTCTTGATGTTCTTCACACCCTGCATGTCAATGTCCAGGATGCAGATGAGGTTCCTGGCCTGCACAGCCTGGACGGCAGCTTTGCTCGTCCCGTACATGTTCCCCGAAAACTCGGCGTTTTCGATGAACTCCCCCCGGTCGATCGCGGTCTGCATGGCTTCCCTTGTGACGTAATGATAATCTGAAGCGATTGCAAACAACCGTTAGAGAGCAGAAGACCAGATCTGTTTGGTTACAACATGGGAACACGAGAAAACCAGGCTTGAGGCACACAGCATACCTTTGCCATTCTCCTCCCCAGGACGAGGGTTCCTTGTTGTATCTGAAATATGAGAACAGCATTTTGTGAGGGGCTTCGGCCTCTTTCACATCTTTTAAGACACACTGCAGAGAGCAGGGCGAGCCGGAGATCCTTTTTACAAATGGTCTCATTTGGGCTATGAGCGGTACAGTGGGACTGGAGGGGACTTACGTGACACACTGAAACCGAAGACACCCTCGTACTCCTTCATGAGTCTCTTGAGGAGGGTGCTCTTGCCTGCCCCAGAAGGGCCGCTCAGAACAACAGGCCTGGGTCCAGCCATAGCTGTGAGGACAGAGGACAAGACAGTGGTGAAGAGGACAGGTTACACTGCATTGCTCCTCACTGGGCTTGGTCAGGGCATGGTGACTTGACACCCAGTGTTAACCTGGAACTAGGAATCTAATGACAGATAAGTAAACGACTTGCAATGAATTACAGTAGTGCTATTCACAGACAACCTTGAATTACAGGATTTTCTTGTTCTACATATATAGTTCTTTCCTGAAAGCCAAGTAAGCATTTAAAACATTTTTTTAAAAGACCAATAGACAAGAGAGGTAATCAGGTCCTGTATCTAGAGGGACTCTAATCAGGAAATATGCCTACTGGTCCTAATTGGAGAACCTTTTCATTCTTGAGGCTGAGTAATTATGAAGCAAATTAGTCATGTTTGGAAACACTGACTTGCTAGCATCACAACTTGTGGATCAAAAGCTATGCTATTGGTATACATGTCATGTTAAACAAAGCAATCAACACCAAATTTAAAGAACGTTATAACAGCTTGTTTTAACTGGCCTATGCTACGCTACAGTGGGTTCAAAAACACAATTGAAGAAGTAGGAAAGCTAAACTGGAGAACAACCTTAGCATTAGGCTACATTAGCATTGCACTCTAACATCATGCCAAAGAAACAAAAGGTTGATCTGCCCTCCAAATCGATTTGACTGAAGATATAACAACCTACATCTTTTACCAAATTTCTCAGCCATCTAACAGTTTCATTCTAACAGGTTTCTTTCGTTCTCTCCTTACCCATCTCTTCCCTCTGTGCTGACGTGTGTGCGTGTGTGTTTGTGTGTGAGCAGGATGAACACTGACTGTTCTCACTCTCCCACTTCCTGCTCAGAGAAAGAGATGGGTTCAGGGCAGAAGGGTGTGCCCATGTTTGTCTCTGTGCGTGTAAGCTCATTAGCTCCAACTGAAAGAGTCGGACCTACAATGTCTTGCTAGGGCAACTATGCCATGTCATTTAAATACGAAAATGAAAAGTGACTCAGCTTCTTTCGCAACAAAGAAACTATCTGCACAAGGACAAATACCTGCCCCCAATACTGTCAACATCTTTTATCACTGTCCAAACTAGTGTAGCAGGTTTTAAGCAGAAGCCTATTGAACATAAATACTACTACTTACTTAGAAGCCAGGTATGGGGATAAAAAATATCCTAAAATAAGACACACTGTAGGTATAAATTGCCATCCTTTGCCCCTAGTGATCCCTCATCAAAGTCTCTTCAACGACACGCTGAACCTACAAGTCAGTTTGCAGGGAAAAACCGAAAGTAAAAGAGGTCTGTGGTATCACATCTTCAGCATGTTCCCAATTGCTACTTTCTTTTGTTGAACCGAGAACTCTACGGAACGCATGACTTCAGCCCTGCCAAACAGATCCTACAAGGCTGGTATCACAGCTGCAAGTGACAGAGGCCTTCCCTCGCCTATTGACTGTTTTAAACACAGCGTCAGAAACAGAGCCTCCACTTTGATGCTGGATCGCTGAGAGACATTATTAAAATGACACTCAAGGTCTGAGTGTCAGGCTGAAATGACTTGGTAAATCCCTGAACCTGATCCTTTCATTCACATCATTTGTTCGTATAAGAATAAACATTCTTCCTCGTGCAGGCCAAGTCAGTAAGTGAATGAGTTGCGACACCACATGGCATATTTCAGCATTTGAAGAACACGAAAGCCTACAGTCTCTCTGGTCTGCAAAGCTCCATTGGTCTGCAAAAGGGGGCCGTGTTAGTAAATTAAGGGCATGTGAAATCACTAGAGATTCCTGGTCTGAAGATCAGGACTTTTGCATTAGGGTTAAAGCATTTTTCTCTTTAGCATGTGACCAACATTTAAAAGTGGCGTCTGTTACGTTATATATTATTGGTTACTGCAGTCCACTGTTATAAGCAAAGCTAGCTATGCTGATATGTTTCTTGTGACGGTGTGTGTGGAGAGGTAATCATACGTGGTGGTCTGGTTTTAATGAATAATGTTGGACATCTAAGTCAGATGTCTTCTAAAGGTGATTAGTCAAAATCTGGTTGTTTCATTCTTGTATCAATATTAACTATACGATCACATATTACACTAGTCAGTCTGAATTTACTTTCTGTTCATAACTGTCCCTTTTTTCACATGGTGGAACCTGTTCTACATTTCAAGGGACAACTTGATCAAGTACAATCTGTGTCTGAAGTCTACAAAAGATTGTACATGACATTTAAAAACCAAATTGTGCATTACGTGCTGTGCTTGTAATGTTGCCGAAGTTTCTACTGATAACAGCCGACCATAAATGGTCCAGTTTTGCTTGTCAGCTTAATTCAACTAACCGCATTCCATTATCAACTGTGAGGATTTAGTCAGTGGTCATTTAAATGTCAGCGGTATAACTCATTCTTCACCTTGTTATGAAGGTAGCAAATATTCCAGGATGATGAATCCATCGCGAGATAACATCCATCTGAAGATGCAGTTTAGAACATATTGACGAGCATCACTGAATAGATTAAACCCGGAGGTTCTACATCATCAGGACTATCTGGCTTGGCAATGAATACATGATGAAACAAATTATTGGCACAACAATTGATGCATCATACCTGAGAAGAGCCTTGAGAAATATCTCATGTACATCTGCAATGTCTGTAGTCCCAGAAAAATGTATTGTCTCCAAAGTGTTTTCTCCACGGTCTACTTTTCGTGCGAGACATTACAGTAATTGTGACTGTGCTGTCGTCATCATCACGCGCCGTCGTAGACGTCTAAAATCCTGCGCTGGAGTACTTAAACAATCCTTACTGCGCACGAGTCAAACAAGAATACCATATAAATCCGTCATCTTCATAGACATTGAACAAACCAATCCAATAATAAATTTACGCATAAATGAACCACCACTACCCATGCATTTTAGGCACTTAATGCTTATTGGCATTGTTCCAATAATGTATTGTCGAAAAACCGCCTGAAAAAGCGGGTGCGCAATAACCACTGCATGACCATCTGACAAACGTTAATCGTTAGCTAGATACTGGTTAGCGAACCTAGTTAGCCTACCATGATGCAATGAGTTCGTTGAGAGTTTATGGTTTTAGTTTCCTTATGTTCACGCATTAGATGTGTTGTGGTTTAGTCAGCTAGCTGATTTATAACCAAGTCATACTTAGGCCAGCTAGGCACACTTTCGGCATCATCATATCTCAGGGCCAGCGCTACCCTTTGGTGTATTCGAGGGGGGAAACATTGGACAGGATACTTCCCGGATGGAAACTTAACAAGGCCTTTCCTACTACAGTGGCACTAGCGAGCACTTGTGGAGTTGAGCCTCCCACACTACTACCTCTGGCACGTCTATCAAACAAACAAACATTCCAGCAATGTTTGGGTCCTCGAGATCTGGAGGTGTAAGGGGAGGTCAAGATCAGTTCAACTGGGACGATGTGAAAGGCGATAAACACAGGGAAAACTATCTTGGTGAGTGGATCGGCTAGCTAGCGGTGCTTCCTGGCAACGTCGATGATGTTACGTTACAAGCCAGATAATACTGTACATGTGGCTCAATGTCTTACCTTTTCCCGATGTATATCCCCTCATTGCATTGGTTTTTGTTATTTCTAAATACTTAAGTACCCTTACTACGTAATACGTAAGTACCCTTGCTTTGTAGGTGCTAACTTGGTCACCACGCTTGCTAGCTATCGTCTGATATCGTAATTTAGCAGAAGATAATGCTAGCTACCATATTGAAGCGGGTCACGCAGAGTACGTCAGCTGCCTATGGTAACACCAAAGCTACGTAGCGAATCTAATTGGCCGCATGCGTATTTTCTTTTAGTAAAACAAGAAATGTAAGGTAATTACCCAAAATATTTTTTGTCGTCAATCTCGCTTCAGCTGTCATTTGACCATTTGGTGTTCCTGAAAATGTTCTCGGTCCAAAAACGAATTGAAATTGTGTCATGTGAACTCAATACTGAACGCAAAGTTTCATCATGACTGTGCCCCCAGGGAACTCTCTAATGGCACCTGTCGGTCGATGGCAAAAGGGCAAAGACCTGACCTGGTATGCCAAGGACAAGAAAGGTGGCGCACCTTTGTCCAGAGAAGAGGAGCTTGCTTCTGTAAAAGTAGCAGAGCAGGAGGCTCTTATGGCAGCTCTGTAAGTGTTATATCCAATAGAAACCTTTGAAACATTCAAAGAAAAGGGAATCTTCTTAACTTGTTCACTCCTTTCTTTTCAGAGGACACAAAAATATTAGAAGGCAACCATCTGGGCTGACCAAAGAGGTAATGTATCCTCTCATATAAGTTATTTTTGTTAAAGACGTGATTGATTAGCTTTCATCAGGTCATTGTTGACAGCCAGATGAAAATGTGCTTGTCAGGACTTGGCAGATGTGTGTCGGAGAGAAGATGTAGATGGTGAGGAAAGAAATGTGGATCGTGTTTCAGGTCTTGGAAGTTCCAGGTAAAAGCTCCCAAATTTAGAGGGCATTTATCATAAGCCACTAGTTTTCCACCAGTTTTGCATATTTTATTGACTACCGTATGTGTATGTATTTCCTGGGTCCTCTTAGATGTTGACATTGTAGGGTTTTAATGATTCATATTTTCATCTCCAGTGCAGGATCACGGAAACTCATGATGTCCCAACAAGAAAAGGAGGCTGCCAAGATTGGGTTGTCCGTCTTCACTGTAAGATACTTTTGTTTTGTAAGGCGATGGTTCTGTCAGTCTAAATGAAACGTTTCTGGGTGGAGCTCTAAACACACAAGAAACTCCCCAAATTAGTTTTGTTTGCCAGATGTTGATGTGTTTAGTTTTTGGATTAAAAGATTCATTGTGTACTTTTTTCCCACAGCACCATAAACCTGAAGTACATCCAGAAAGTTCCATCAAAAAGGCATCTGAGAATACTGAAAAACAGGATGTAAACATAACGTGAGAAACACTGATACTTATAGTCCGCAAAAAGATAATTTACTTGTGTCTGTTTTGGATGCTAATCCTCCTAATCTGTCACCCTTATATTTCTTAGCCATGAAAAGAAAAAGAAGAAGAAGGAAAAGAAGAGTAAAAAGGAGAAAAGGAAGAAAGAAAAGAAGAAGAAAAGACAGCGACAAGACTCTTCGTCATCTTCAGAATCCAACTTAGACAGCAAAAGGTCAGCAAAATATTGCCAGTGTCTTGTCTGACCACTAGAGGGCTTCAAAGCTCTGTTTTATTCACTTAGTCTATCCATTTCACCAAAACATTGCCATCATATCAGAAAGCAATGACCCCAATGAAATATACTCAATCCATTGTGGAGTGTCTGTATGCCTCATTATGATAATTGCCTATAGAGGAACTCACATGTTTAGTAATATAGAAATTATAAACAGGTATTTTAACCTCTCTGACAAAACATGAAATTATAGAAGAAATTATGTGTATTATCCCTGGTAAGATCTCACACTGCCTCACTCAACCCCATCTTTTCTTTTCCAATCATTTACCGACTGTGTGTGTGCTTAGACGCAGAAAGGACCACCATCATCATAATCCATCATGCCGCAGTCAGAGCGGAGCCAGACCCCATGACAGCCATTCAAGGGGGGGGGCAAAGGCCGAGCACTACCCCCATTCTCCCCAACGACGCCATCAGCGGCATGACACAGACTCCTCCGACGGGGAGTCCCCTGTCCCCCGTAACCGTGCCAGCCACAAGGCGGCCCCTGCTGCTCCAACACAAAGCCACAGGCGGCGCCATGACACAGATTCAGACAACTAATGTCTACCCCCCCCTCCCTCCCCAATCAGGCACACGCAGAGGCAGCGCTTCACACCACAGCATAGCAGCCTGGTCTGCATGACCAGCCTGGACCCACTGCTCTGGGTCTGGAAACCAGTCAGTTGACTGTCTCAAATACATCTCTTTTGTACGGTCCTGTAACAGATTCATATTTGGAACTAACAGGACGTTGTTTATTTGAGTCTTTTTGATGACTGTATACTTTTTATGTTATGGTCAAATTCAAAAATGCAAAATGTATTTGTGTCTTTGTAATGGATTTCTGAATTGCTTTCTGTATTTGTATTGATGTTGTACATACCACATGACCAAGGAGGAAGATCATGTACAGTTTCTAAATAAACTTTTGTGTTAAAAAGTATAAAAAGTCCACTTGGTAGTGATTGCTTGAAACACATTTTCAGCCACTTTTTAGGTCAAAAAGTGGCTGAAAATGTGTTCTACCGTCCGGTTAGGCCTGACTTGATGTGTACGTGTCTATTATATATCCTCTGAGATGCTTCTCAATTATTTTCTGTCTCTTCCATTCTACTATGCATCTCACTGCTCAGCAGCTCTGCTCCTTTTATTTCCTGTCAACCTAGCACCCCTTTGTCCCTCTCTGTTCTAGGTTCGGCTCCCTGGCTGTTGAGATACCATTGGAATGCACTCTACTGATCATAATGGACTGTAGTGTTTGCATTTGCCCTGAATTGGTCTGAAAGGGGACATTCTGCTGGCTGGCACCTGGGGGTGCACTAAAAAGAGCAAGGCATTCACAAAAGAGAGTGCAAAAAAAAACAGGCGGGTTCTTCATATGGCTGAATACCGTTAGGGCTACCACACACACAAACCAAGCTGATGGACCAGCAGGAGAGATCATTAGACAAAGCCACCCTGTAAGGGACCCAAGATGCACCCTCCCCTTCTATGACCACCATACTCTCCTGTCATGTTTTACAGGCTTGACTGCGTTAACCATAGCAGCCCTGATCAACCTGAGAAACTGTTTGAAATTGCACCCCTCAACTCTACAGCCTCTGGGTAGGCTCAATCCACAATCCCCGCAAGCCAATTGTGACTAATTGAACACCAAGTTTGTGTGGTTACCATCACCTTCCCAGGTCAAGCAGAGTGAGAGCATTTGGGTGTTGCTGGAAATTTTCAGTCAATGTGCAGACGAGGCTGTTGTACATTTAGGGCGTTATCTGATGTGGAAGTAAGGTCATGTTTATAATACTGAAATGACTACAACAACTTGTCACTTGATGAGTGATGAGGGCAGAAACCTTCTCAAACTTTGTGCCATGGATGCGAGAAAAAAGGTCCACTCACCATGGAAGGGGAACAGATATGACGTCCAACAATTACTAGGCCTATATTTTCTCCAATCTCTTTTATTACAGTGCTTTTTCTCACAAAATGAAAGATGACATAACTTTACATGAAAAAACATTTAGACAAAGTTTCATGATAGATTAATATACTTTTTCAAACAAAGGTTTAGGCATTTAGATATCAAACATGGTTTTAATGCACCACTTTGCTTTATAGACTAAAATGATTTCAGAGCATACAACACCCGGACCTTTAGATAAGAATAAAGGCAAGGAACAGCATCTTTGACAAGAGGACTGCAGCACCCCAAAGAATTAAGCAAAGGACATGGTTAAAAACAAAGAAAAACTAGCACTATGTTAAACATAGCTCATCATACAGATTTTGTATTGCCATCAAAATGCCTGGCTCCAAAAGATAAATATATATTTTACCATTCTCCTTAAAAAGGCATGGCAGAATGTCTTAATGGAGGCTATTCTGAGCACTCAGACGACATCAGTGAGTGACTGCTTTCGGTCCCTCATCAGTACAGCCCAACCCTTGGGCACCAGCTGACAGTAAGGTGACAGGATGCTTGTGCAGGCTTAAAATGTAAACAATCAATTAGCCAGTCCCATTAGACAATCAATTGCATGTCAGACAAGCCCAACAAACCACATCATGCGTTTTTGCTAATTCAGGCTCATGGCGAAGGCAGAACACGTTTAACCTGAGATGCTGTCAGCCTAAACACAGACAGGATCTCTGCCAATTAAAAAGGCGTGTGAATGAGATATTTAATATGAATACACGGTTTATGGCATCTACTTATAAATTGAAGCTATAACATCTGACACACCACAAAGGCTGGTAAATGCTGACCAGACTTCTCTTTGATGCAGGCGGACTGACTTTGAAGCCAACTTTTATCGTTCATCTTGTACTTTCACAGTTCAAACAACACAACTTGGTAACGCCAGTGTTTGCTCAATTGTACGCTGGAACAGGATACAGTCACAATTTAAGGTATCCAAAAGTAGTTGCAAGTAGTGCGCCGTTCAGAATAGTTAGCCTGCAATGATTCTTTGCTCCTCAGTACAGTACAAACGACCAGCTTACATACAGATCGAAGTAAATACTCCTCCGGCGGGGACCGGGCTATCTCACATGTCACATGACAGCTGGTTACATCATTATGTTTTAGCCTCCCTTTCCCACTTATGTGTGCCTATGGGCCAGGAAGGGACACAACAATGGAAGGGTTTAGGTTTGTGTGTGAGTATGTATGCGTGTGTGTGTGTGTGTGTGAGTGTGCAATAAGCTGCCTCATAACCAGAACATGAGTATTTACATTAAATAAGAAACCTGACAGCTTTCCGAGATCGGATAATCCCACCCGGGCTGTTGTATACGTTGTAACTAGAGATGGATGTAAGGAGGGCAGCTTCCAGTACTTTTTTAAGTTTCATTTTTTTGACAGAGTAGCTCAATTTGCAACATCAGAAGGGGTACAGAGCAGGGTAGTGAGGGGACAGGATGGAAGTTTAGAGCTGAAGTTAGTTATTTCTGGTTCTTCAACTGATTAGACAACCAATCCAGTCCTTCATAGAGCCCATCCCCACTGGTGGCACAGGTGGCTTGGATGTACCAGTTTCTATGGCGGAGGGAATGAAGTCCCAACTTGTCTGTGATCTCAGCTGCGTCCATTGCGTTTGGGAGGTCCTAGAAATAAATTAAATGTTTTTAAAAACGTGAGTAAGATTAGGGTGAGTGTCACCGGCCAATTTCCACAGAACACATGCTTTATTTTTGACTGGCACATGCAGAAGAAGATTCATCAACATTTACCTGTTTGTTTGCGAAGACTAATAGCACAGCCTCTCTCAACTCGTCTTCAGCCAACATCCTCATTAGCTCCTCTCTGGCTTCGTTCACTCGCTCTCTGTCGTTGCTGTCCACGACAAAGATGAGACCTGTAAACGCAGGCCGACATGGTGAGGAATAGTTTGGGCGAAAAAATGCAAGTATTACACACGCTTGTTCTTTTCACAAAACCTACCCTGTGTGTTCTGAAAGTAGTGACGCCACAAAGGTCGAATTTTGTCTTGACCGCCAACATCCCACACAGTAAAACTTATACTCTTGTACTCGACCGTTTCCACGTTAAAACCTACAAGACAAACCCATTTCACAAAATATCACACTTACAAAGAGGAAGTTGACTCAAATTTTTGCAGTAGGAGTAGGGCTCATGTTGAACACAAGCCTTAAATGAAGAATGCATTATCAACTTGAGCAAAATGCTCACCTATGGTTGGGATGGTAGTCACAATTTCTCCAAGTTTGAGCTTGTAAAGAATTGTCGTTTTCCCTGCGGCGTCGAGACCCACCATTAGAATCCTCATCTCTTTCTTGCCGAACATTTTAAACAGGCCCGAAAACATATTCCCCATGACGCCGGTGATGGTGGTCAACTATGGTCAAGAGAAAACTGCGGCACACAGATGCATAAAGTATTAACGCTGTCAGTCTGCTGGTTAACCATGATGCACTGAAAAGGTCGGAGGTGACGGCAAACTTCCTCATGCATAGCAATACAGATTTGTTGAATTGGTGCTGAACTGCTTGATGGAATGACATGAAAAACCAACTACACGTAATGGACTGGTTAACGACCTAGTATATAGGCCTGTCCAATTACATGAAATGCTGGCAGAATTGCTGCCAAAGTTTGCTAATCAGTCCATTAGACGGTGAGCCAGATTGATACCCGTGAGTCATTCTGACGCCGGTAACCTCACCGAAGGATGCAGAAGATATGAGATGTCACATCGAAGCTAAAAATGAAACTTGGCTATATTGTTGGTTCCAGCACCGGGATGGTACCGGTGTACCTAGCAAAATAGCTAACTTCCTAATGGCTAGCAAAGTTAGCGACGCTAACATTCCATATTTCAAGTTTCCTCAGAGTCTTGCTAAGATAGCATGCTTACCTACTTTACATTTCAGACAGATACATGTACTGCATTGCTCATAGCTCGTTAAACCTGTAGGAATACTCAACGCCAGAGTACAAAATAAAAAGTGTAGAGATTGTTTTGTTTTTTTCTTACAGTTGTTAGTTGGCTGTCAAGACTTTCCTCATCAAGGCGTTTCCTACCTCAAGATGGCGATTGTTTTTTGGCCACGTCAGACAACAGGTTCCAATGAAACTTCAGTGTTCGAGCCAGGGCGTCTCTATGGACGGGAGTGGAATTACATGTAATGCAGTCCATTTTTCTGACTAAATGTTACGGGACGACTCGAATTGAATACTATGGGCGGCTTCTTGATACTACTCCTTTCAAATGCAAACCCCTTTTACACCCTGTTAAACGGTTGGACAAAGTCAAAAAGTAATTAAAACTGCTGAGAGCAAGTGAACGGACCATTCCTGGCTACAGTTATACCTTAATGTTTACTTTTACATGGGACTTGGATTACATGTTATCTGATCCGGTATCAAAACAAATATCTGTGATAAAATATATGTTTTGTTTGAAAAACATGACAATCAAACACACACACACATCCATATGAGTTGCCTATGTCCCTTATGTCTGCTGTTTCATACACTAACACATATTCATATACACAGACAGGCAGTTGAAGGGTGACTGACAACCAAAGACGTGTCTTTTCATCATTTCTCCTTTCACAATCTCAGACTAGCTGTTGTTACTATGGGGGTGGAAGGCAGAGACCTGTCCTGCCCAACAATTCCTCTCTCTACTAATGCCTCTCCTTCATTACTCCACAACAAAGTCCTCTGTGTTCTAAGGAAACAGGTGTCCACTGACAAAGATGACTAACATTCAGTTGGTAGCCTACTATTTGAATTATAGGAGGACCCACAGAGTCATGCAATGGTGGGGCATGCTTATATATAGATACCATAAATATGTTCCCTAAACATCATTCTTTTGGTGGTGGTGGGGGGTTGTGTAAGACCACGCAGGCAAGGTTCAAAATGATGTTCAACTACGGAATCATTTGTGAGTTTGCCTTGCCAAATGAACCTTCACATAAGTTCAGTCAGGCAAGACAGACCACTATGCGCTCTGGCCATACACATTATGTTACACTGCACAATGTCACCGCTACGCACGCTTTCTCTTTTCCCTCTTCCTCAATGTCTGGGCGGTCATCAGGATTCTATCATTTAGTACAGTGACATCTATTCTCTGCTAGCCAATCACACCACTGCCATGCCTTTAAATGTATTTCAATCCCTGTTGAGCTTGTCCTCCGCCGCTCCCACATGCATCATGTGCTGTGCGTAGGGCACCAAGTGCTGAGGTGGCACCAAAAATAGCCAAATTCAAAATAATCATAGGCATAGAAATATTAGGCACTTTTAGGCATGTATATTACAAAACAAGAACAGATCTATTTACAGAAATTGCTCAAGAAAGTAAAAATGGTGGCCCCACCTCAAAACACTAACTTGACTTTCCAAGCTCCCCGTGGGTGCTCTTCCCTATCTCGGTGGTCTGTTGGATTACTGAGGTATTTTTTCTCAGGGTGGTGTGGGCAGGTGGACGGGGGGGCATCATAAGGAATTATGCTGAGGGAATCAAAATGGCTAGCAGCAGTACTGTCCATGCTACCACTGTGCCGCTTTGTCCATTCTGACTAGGTTGTCGGCCGCCACCAGTGCCATGGACTTCATGTGGGATTTACCTTCTGCTCTGTTGCTGACAAATATTTATCGCTGATTTCCCCAAGGGGTCAAAGAGCCAAACACCTGTTGTTAAATCCAGCAACTTTTGTCAAATTCACTCACTCTGGGTCTCCCCTGGTTTCAGCATATGTTTTTACAGTAACTGTTGTCCTTTCTTGTGGAAAGGTGCTGTGTTTTCTTAGCAAGATGCTTTATATAATGTGAAATTCATGGGTTTTTTGCCATAGCAAGTCCAAATTATATTTTTATTTTCCTCCTAACCACCCTCTTTGCACCATTTCATACTCAAATCTACAAAGTTTCAGATATTGTTTAGCTCCTCAAATAATCAAGTCAGGCCAAATGTTCGCACATGCACACAATGAGGGCTACCTTCTCATTGTACAGAATGTCTGGGCCACACACTAGTTAGGTTGGACTGTCCCTTTTCCTACTGACTTCTGAACTGACAGAAATCCATCGCCCTCTACAGGATAAAGGCAGACCAGACAGATTCTGAAGTGCTGGTGTCAGATGTCAATGACATCAAGTTGATATTCAAAGGATAGACGATTATATAAACATGCTTCAATACAACATACTGAAACTGTCCAACCTTGTCTCCATGTAATAGAAAGACAGCCTTCCTTGCTGCTGTGTGGTCTGCACACCTTGGTTGGAGAGACTGCTAAGAACAGCAACGAAAACAATAGGTGCTCTTGGAGTTTGGATGATGTCTTACATCCCCAGCCCATGTTGGAGGACCATGTTAATAAATTGCAGGTAACAAGACCAAGTTAAGCATATCTAGTAGCAAAGGTAACTTGGAACTTGCTACCAAGTTAAACTCAAGGGACCACACAGAGATCCACAGGGAGGAAAGCACGGATGCAGCTGATGAAGTCTGACAAGTTGGGTTGAGGGAAACACCTGCCCGGCATCTTGAGAAATCAACACTTGATTATGGTTTTATTTGATCTTTTATCAACAGTAATTCAGCTGTGAGACTCAGACAAGTAGGCAATCTGTTTCAAAACCATGACAAAATAACAGGTTTAGAACAGATTTCTTTTTTTTCAGGAGACCATACAGATATTTGGTTTGCCTGTGTTACTCTTACAAATCTAGGGTTTAGAGACAATTGTTAATTTCCTGTTGTCAGGTGTTGTCATGTACTATTATGTACAGTCTATGTTGCCGGATCACAAACTCACCCAGTGTCACATAAAAAACATAAGGACATGTGTATCAAACACTAGAGATAGCATGAGAAATAGCGACATGTAATAACCAGGTACAAATCCATCCGCAAACAGTCACTAAAAGTGGGTGAAATGCTTCCAAAGAAACAGCAGCTGTAACATTATTGGTAGATACACCATACCATGTTGTAAGCGTTGCAGTGGAGGTCCTTGTGGATAAGGATTAGGGTTAATCCACTGTCCCATCTTCCAGGTTTGTCTGCTCTTGGACTTCTTGTTCTCATCTTCATATCTGAGGAGTGACAGTTGTGAGGAAAGATGGGACAGTAGGTGGGTATTTATTACACTCTATTCCCACCCCACCCTCCTCCCCCATCACGAACACAACCACGCAAACAAATACAAAAGCTTGCACACGTGTGCATGAACGTAGGCACATACTCTTGAACTCGCAGACACAAACGCACTCACAATCGTGAATCAACTGCAACGCTTTCTCACTTCAGATTTCGATTTTTAGCCCTACCTGAAACATGAAGACAGAAGGTGCATTTCACAAAAAAGACAGTGTCTGGAAATGTTGAGGTAATGTCCGAGGTTTAGGTCATCACCGTTTAGTGTGTTATTCATGTAGCTGAGTCAGTCATGGCCAAATAAATGATTTATAGATATCAAGCTGGGAGTTGGGCTTGTCGATGCAGGCTGAATGGAGGAAGGCCGCCAACAGACTTAGCAAGCCTCACTGTTGGAAGCGGGTCTGGGACTCAGTAGGGGGCAGCCGTACTCCCCTCTGAGTTGAGGCCTACAGAGGATAAAACCACTCGGTCAGGGGCTGGAGAACACTGGGTTGTGGTGTGAGTGTGTAAGTGAGTGGGTTTGTGCGTATATATGTGTGTGTGTGTCTTGCTGCATGAGTGTCTGTCAACAGGGGGAAGCCATCAATGCGAGTGTGCTAGTGTGTCCTGTCTGCTGGGCGGACAGGAGTCGTAGGGAAAGGGACCACATAGTCATAATCAGAGGAAGGATGACAATGGGAACACATTGTGGAGCAGGCCTTAGGGGACCCATAGGCCCCACTGTGAGCCTTACAATACAGCAAAATTGTGCCAATGCAAGGCTGGAACATAGGCAGACAGGCATGGATGTCTCCCTCTGCGCCTGATGTGCTGGGTTACAGCTCAGGCCAAATCCCCAAGGAGGTGTGGGATAGGAAACAGACCAGACATTATTACAACAACCCACATTGTGCCATGAGAAGACCAATGCTGGCTTCACCCATTGGCAGATGCTACCACTGGGCACTCTACCCCACGCCTCTCACAGTAGGGGGCGCTATAGAGAAAGATGAGCTGGGGCAAAGGATAAATGTGCACCACGGTGTCGGCTGCCAATCACCTTTGTGCGCCGATTGTCAGCGCTCTGAAAAGGTCGTTAAGGGGATTTACATAACATTTTGCACTCCATCTTAGGCACATAAGCAAGTGTTGAAGGTTACCCATACGAAATGTACCCTCATCTCTTGAATGAGATTTCAACGTGTATGTTACAATGAAGCAAACCTACGGCATCACAAAATTTCCCCTTGAATCTACTTGAAAATCTAGTTCATTGTCTCAAAGATCTATATGACTGTAATAGTCCTCCGAGTCAGTACTGGGATGAGTTTCATCCAACCTTCGTCCATCTCCTTGTATTTCATCCAACCTTCGTCCACCTCCTCGTATCAGCTTGGCAAGTTCGGTGCGACCCACTTTGAAGCCATGCTGGTGATGATGTAAGGGGAGGTGACAAGGACCGTACTGGGCCAGGCGTGACAGATGGTAGAGACAGGTGCTGTGGGAAGGCACTTCCTCTACAAGTGCTGTGATTAGTGTATGAGACATTGCAAGGTGTGATGGTGAGATGGGAGCAGTCACGTGGCATGTTGTCCATGCCAGGGAGTTGGATTTTTATGACAAAATTTGGATGTGAGGTTTTCCACATTGCGGTTCTTCCAGTACGTGTACTGTTATGACATTGTATCTTGTTGAATTGATGATGTGTTCTGGGTGAGATTCAATCATTCTGGAAAGTGACTTGATTTAATTTACCCTGTATTCTTCATGTACTTGTAGTATTGATGTGTGTATGTGTGTATGAACAGTGATACATGTGTAGGATTGTACCTGCTTTAGGACAAATCTCTCTTGAACATCACCTGCATAAATGAAAGGAAAACTATAAAAGGAAGCCACACCCTCTTCTCTTCAAGGTTTGAATCCAGCTTTATCCCTCTGGAGTAGGCATCAAAGATAACCTGTTAACCTGTTCCACCTTGGGTTAGATAATTGGTTGGAATGTGGAGCATGTCCAAGCACAGACCTGAGGAGACCCTGGGCCAAACGAAACCAGTGGCATCAAAGGTGCCTTCTCTTGGCATGGCCTCAGCCATTGTCATCGTAATGCCAAAATGCTTTGTTTGCCACTCTCATTCCTGTTCTCCAGCTCTCAAAGAGCAAAGACTTCCAGGAGATTGACAGGCTGCCTGTCAGTGGTCCTGTGGGGCCTACCAGGAAGCTACATGCTGACAGAGCCAACATGCCCAGAGTGTATCTCCAAGGTGGTCTAGGCAAGAGTCGAGGGAAGGGCTTCAGTTGTCGCCGATACCTCTCCAAAAGGTCCTACATCTCCATCTGCCCATCTCTCTTGAAGACCCATGTAGCTTATGGACGATGTGTTCCGTTTCAAAAATAGATACCATAATTATCACTCAGTTGATGTTAGCTAGCTGGGTACCTGGGCAGTTAGCCATGATGAAACACCTTGATGCTGTAATTATGTAATTGTGAGAAGACTGTAACTGTGTCAAATGAGGAGATCAACACATATTTTCTTCTGTTTCCATTTACAATTAGCTTCTGGTCATGGCTTTTTGGTTTGTCTCTCCCAGTTAGTGTTGTGACGGCCAGGCCTCCTCTTTAACACCTGCGCTTGCACTAAGTTGTCTGATGCATTCTTCCCCCTGTATGCGATGTTCCAGAGCGCACCTGTCTGCCTCCAGGGCGAGCTAGGCTGTGGCCTCTCATTTCTGACTGCACACAGCTCGTGTGGTAAAGCATTAGTGGACTTGTCATTTTGCTTTATTGAAGCCGTCTGACAACCCATTTGACACTCTCTGTGGGTCAAAGGTGTCAGCCTGCACTGACTGACAGAGAGATGGACACATTATGACCCACACCAGTTGGCTTGCTCCATGAGTCGATCACCAGAGGCTCCCTCGGGGCACCTCAACATGCTGTCTGTGGAGGTAGACATCATTAGGTTTGATGGGTAACACTGGAGCATTCATTTGACATTATTGCACAGCACATAGAAACAAGTGGTCATTTAAGAATTTATGTTGAGGATTTCACAATTTGAAACTCTGTACCAAATTACAGAGTAATGTTTCCTGTTGTTAGTCCAATAAGAACAAATGGGCACATGCAAGGTGTGAGTGTATGTTTGCGTGAGCATGCATGTGCTTAAGCTGGGGGGCTAAAACAGGCATGGGCCACCAAACTGGAGACAATTTTGATGAAACTGCAATGGATGGAAATAATGGCACAAAGCCCTCTAAAGTCTCAAATCCTTCCTAAGACCCTCCACCTTTCAAACTAAACTGGATCACACCAAGAATCTCTTATCCTTTTATCCTGTTGGGATCCTCTAATCCTCTGGCCACTTTCTGTCCTTTCTCCTGTCCTTTTCTCATTTCAAACGCCAACTGCTTGGTTGTCCGGTGTCGGAACACAGAGAATTTGTGCTCTCTATGAAAGGAAAGTAACTATGTTGAAGAAAAGACGACCAGCTTGAGGGAACCGAGAATTCCAGTGGATCCTCTCTAAGTCCTGTAATGAGATGTTTTCTCTGCCTTGAGCTTGTATTGACATGGAGAGTAATGATTACCACATAGGAAGGACATTGAGGAAATTATGTGAAGGGGTGGGAAAGACTACACGATAATTCAAGTTGTAGAGAAGCCAAGAAGCCTTCTTTTTGCAAGCCAGGGCCCTCACTGATATTTATGTACGGAGGTAAAGCATTGAGATGCAGGAAAAATTGGTTTTAAGAACAAAAATGCACATAGGATCTTGGAAGACATAACAAATAAATATGCTTGGGGCCAAATAACCTTTTGACAAAACTGGGAGTCATGAGTAGACAATGGACAACACCAAGGCAAATGAATCCAATTTTCAATCCACATTTCCACCACATTTTATCTTTAGAAAAACAGGTTATACTAAATATATTAACCCCTCTCCCTCCTCCCCAACTAGCCATAGAGTGGGAGGGTAAAGAGGGGGACGGGGGGGCACCTCAATAAAAACAGCACTAAAATGCAATTACAGTGCTGTGAAGAATGGGACTTGTCAGTAATTTGCTGGCTAAAACCAAGGAGATTGTAGGTCTGGGGCCGCTTGGAATTCTGAGCCTGCAGTGCAGTGTGGGAAAAGCAGTGGGAAGGCAAGCAGCACCCTTTGTGAGGTAATTACTGGAACTACCAGAGGCCAGCGCCAGGCCCAGCTAATGATAACCCCTCTCCTCTCCCCTGCTAGTCACCTTGTAATTGATATACTCTATTTGGCACACACGCACACACACACAACCACCCTCATGCATGCCTGCACACACACGCATACACACACACAAGCATACCCACACATACACAAGCAGGCGCGCATGACACAACCTCATGCGCTCAAACACACACACACATGCACACACACACTATCAATGTGCGACATGACACTGTCAAACATTTGAACGGAAAGACATTTTCAACTCAAGTCAATCACCCTTTCCTCCATTTTATTTTAAAAGAGGGTGACTTTCCATTTCTCGTTCGTTTCTGCACGTTTTTGACTTTCCATCATACAAGAGCTCTTGATTTTGATGCCACTAATTTTCAACAAGAAAACGGTTTCTGTTGACCTGGTAGCCATCACTATACTAGCGATCGGGATGTGTGTGGGACACAAATGTGTGTCATACCTGCCAAACAGCTTTGAGGTAGAGAGAGTTGAAAAGCTGAATGACTGATCATGTCTGCTCCTACTTTACCACTCTGTCCCATCATCCTTTGTAACCTCCCCCTTCAACCCCCACACACATCCCCCACTACACACACTCACACACATACACACACGCAAACCATCACCAAAGCTTATACAGAGATATACTCAAAGTTGAAATTGTATTTGATATTCCTGCTTAGGTTGTCTTTTTTCCATAGGAGGATTAGTAAGGATTTGGGATAAATAGCTGCTTGCGGTCACACTGCGTCTTAGTGGTCACGCTGCATTTTAGACCTGAAGTACAACTAGGATGTCTAACAGTTGTTACAACCTGTTCCTCCAATTGACCCAATCAACACTGATGAAATCACACAAACTCACACACACTCACAGGCAAACACACACTCACACACCTCGCACAGAGTCATTAGCATGTTCCCCCTGCTATTATCCTCCACGTCTTACTAATGTTCTCTTGTAAGTACAAAGGTGGCAACATTCTTTTGTTCACTTCAACAATACAAACAAGCACTTCAAAAGGAAAGAGATTGCTTCACAGGTGCCACAGCCATTTTGATGATTGGTCTCGTGTATAGAAAGCCAGGGGATCCTCAAAGGTCACCCATTTAAGCCATTCAGAGCAGGTGACACACTTCTCACATTTCAATCCTTTGGTGCAGAGACTAAAAAGCTGGAGACTAAGAGCTGCCCAGGTATAATCATACACTGGACGCAATCACCGATGTGACTGTGTTATATAGACTATGATTGGTGTGTTCAGTAGAGGAGCAGCAGAACTGACAGACATGCTAAATTCCCTTTACCGTCGGTAATCTGTGGTGTGTGAAAAGAAACACATTTACAAATCTCTACCGTCAAATCCTGATCTCGCAATTTGATTAAAGTGTGTATCTTCACAAGGCTCATTTGGCAATGGAATTGTGATAGATTACCACTTCCTTGGCATAGCTACTACAAGGTGAACATGTGATTTAAGATACTAACATCGAAGACCCTATATCTTCTGTGTGGTTACTGAGTGTTCCTCACTTCTAAAAACGCCAACAGTTAGCTAGAAATGTTCCATTCAATTCATGAAATCAAGACTTAAACCTTTAGTGCCCAAGTTGGGAGAGGTACAGTGCCATGGAAGAGACTGAACCACACATGCACATCAAAAGATTCACTTCAAAGTTAGCTACATAATAATGGGCCCACACAGAGAAGTAGATGTGTGGATCCATTTTAGTTTTGGTCTGTCATACACAAGCAGTTCTTTCAGGACTACATTTGCCTTGCTCGGTTTTTCAAATTTAAAGCAATCTGACTTCTGTAACTTCTCTATGCCTAGACTGTAGAAGGACAATGCTGCTCAGTTTCAACAAAACTTGTCCCCATACTAATACGAGCCACACTTCATGTAAATATGATATCAGGATTCCCATTTTCCATTGTTTGGACTTCAAAAGATTAAGGAAGCGTGAAAAAGTAAAGTAGGAGTGCAACTGCTCCGCGTCCCTTGGGAAATCGTTTTTTTTTTTTTACCACATCACTACATGTATTTAGCCTCAGTTTGCCTCTCAAAAACTTAGTTTTATTGAATACATAAGGTGTTCCATAAAACTATGCATAAGGACTCTATTGTGGAAGCCAGAGTCTGCCTCTCCCTCTCCAACACCAGCCAAAACAGGACATAAAAAGAGGCGGAGGGAACTGATTGCAATTAGGTCCATTGTGTCCCATTTATATGGTTATTGGGAATAGTCACTTGCGCTCTGGTCGTGTTAAAGTTCTCACAGTCAGGATGCCATCTCCCTCCCTGGAGCCGCCATAGCCTCCTCTGGCAACTATCTGCTAACAAGGCCAGTCTCACCACAGTGACAATGCTACTGGGTCGGTCTAGATGCAGGGAAGGGCCCATTTCCTTCAGCTGAGAGCAGCGTCGCTTCAACGCTGGGCCTCTGTCCATCATCCTGTGATCTGTTTCAAGCTTCGTACTTTTCTCATTCAGCTGGTAGGAAAAGTGGAAGGGCCGATGCGTGGAATGAGCTTCTGGCTGTCCACTGACCAGCAAACCTGCTTCCGTCCCCCAGAGTTGACCGACAACCATATTTGAAATGGAAATATTTCAGAAAACTCATTAAACTGTGTTTATCTCTTGTTCTCCTGGGGCCCATTTCTGCAGTTTGAAGTAAAGTTTGAGGTGATGGGCGGTGGTGAACTACTCTACTTGAATAAGAAGGGTATTATTATTGTGGTGCTTCCACTCTGAGGGGTGTGTTTATCAATCTTTCTTTGTGGTAATGGGGTTCGATAGCTGAGAGACCTGGCCTCTGGTGGTGACATTGTTGCAGGTCTGAAAGAGTATTGGGGGTCCCAAGACTGAGCCCCAGTACTGGTGGGCTCCATTCACATCCCCTAATCCTGCCCCCCCCTCCTCCCCAGATCCGCATCCGACCCACCCCATCCCCCAAAACTCCGTCTCACTCTCATCGCTCAGAATTTTTCTGCTGTTATTGTTTCTTAAAGAGCTCAGGCGGCTTCTTGGGTCTCTCAAAAGAATCAAATTATGACTGCAGGTTTATTTTTCACCCTCTCCCTTTGCTAAATCCAAGGACAACAATACCATTGTCCATCCTTGTAGACTATTCCCAGACTCTAATTGTGGTCACAACTGACAACTCATCCGGATTTTAATCTCGGCATTCTTAAGTATTATACTATAGTAATTAGTTTTCTTTTTGCCAGGCAGTTTATCCGTGGTGGGCGAGAGTTTGTGTTGTCTATGCTCTTCCCCATCAGCAGGAGATGGCCATGGCTTGTACAATGACCTCTAAGCATATAAAAGGGCAGCTAAAAGGATTATGTCTATTCAGTGGCAATTGTACTTTTGCCTGCCTGTTGTGATAGTTATTGTGAAGGACCCACCGAGCCAGGCTCTATCTGGCCAAGGCACTGATGCGGTGAGGTGCCTTTACCAGTGAACAGGTAGGATGGCACGCCAATAGGCTGTCTTACACAATGTATCCAGCAAGGGTGACAAACATGGTAACGTCCGTCTAACTTTAAGAAGCGCTTGCTGCATTTGCAGTGATAACTGAAGGAAGTTGGACCAGAAATGGGTTGTTTCTGTTCGCAAGCTGTTCATGCAAAATACTTCTAATTCAAAAGTGTTCTTATGTCATGTTACAGCCCTTCTGTTTTTGAACACATTTCTTGTAAGAATACATCCTACTGTCTGTTGCTTATTCCATTTTTAAATGAATCTCATGGTAGCAAAAGTTAAGGCAAACAAGACTGTCAGCAGTTAGAACTTCTAGTAGTAAGAGACATAGTTCAGCTGCAGTTCCAGACAGTAAAAGTTGGGGTAAGTTGAACTGAAAGAAATAACTTTTTGTGTACCTGGGATGCTTGTATTACAAGGGTAGCATTGTCATTATCCTTCTACATCAAACCTGTGTGGTTTTAGTAAACAGTCAGCTCCGTTGAAAACAACAATGAAGCACTTTGATACACAAAGCCTCTGTATCTGTGGTTTTCCAAATAGTAGGACAAGCTGGTCTTACATTAAGTGGCGGTAAACTGATAAACAGCCAAACCAAAGGTGGTGTATGATGATGCATGTTAGATTCCCATACGTAGATGCATACTTTACTTGAAGAAGAGGGAGATCTACAATCAGACAGAAAACAGAATTACCACACCTGGAAAAGGAATTAAGTTTGCTGGCCAGGGTACAATATTGTTTCCCCCCCCTATGTTATTAGAGTTGTCATCAGTTGAGCATGAGTTAATTTCTTTGTGTGGTTAAATAAACATCATTAATCAGGGAGAAAATGGCAAGACAAGTTTTCTTTAACTTTTCCCGTCCGTGATAGAGAATGAAGATTTACTAGATTATTTGGCCTATATGCGAAGACTGAAGGGAAAGATATATTTAATCATGAATGTATCTGCAGAAGTTATAGAAAATGCCACACAGTTCATTGGAATGATTAAAGCAATGTTTGATGTTTGTCATTTATTTTGTTGTTATAAAGTTAACATCTATTCATCTAAAACAGGCAGGCATTATATCCTGTTTACAGTCAGTGGAAACAACTTTGAGGTAAAACTGTTACAGTGTTACACGTCACAACACTGTCACAAAAACACATCTCATCTGCAAATATATACTCTTACTTACTAATATGTACATTTAGCGTAAAATAAATAGTCATAAAAACCATCCAATGTTTAGACATCCATAGCAACATAAAATGAGTTTGTACAAAACTTTGGATTGAAAGAACACAACAACATTCTAGAACAGAAGCAAATGTCTCGACATGTTTAGACACTTAAAACAAACAAGCAAACAATCAACATTAAATGAATAAATGCTGAGAAACACGTGCGAAATTGCAGTTGGCTGCTCAGTAGTATTATGTGAAACATGCAGTCAGTTAGGGTCATGAGTCAAAGGAGGGAAATAACAGTAGGAAAAGATGGTCAGAATGATACGAGCCTGAATTGAGAATGGAATCACGTTGATACTTAAAACTGTCAGAGCAGGAACCTCAGTATAGTAGCCATGCTTGTCCGTTTTAATTTTGTTTCACAAATATATAAATACTGTAGTATTTTATCTTCTCCTGAAACAAGTGATCTTGTATTTATGTCCCTATTATCACTGTATTTAAGTTGGACCCCACTGGTTACAGAGAAGCTGAGAATAGTAGCTAAAAATATACCGTATATAAAATTCAGCCTATGATTAATATGTGCATGCCTGTGCAGTCTATATGCAAATGTAATTAGTAAAAATAAACTTCACATTTTTTTGTTCATACTATGACTAAATGTTGTCTTTCATAGAAAGAATACCAAAGCACAGTGCATACAGAGCACACATACAAACATACTGTACACACAAACGAAGAAAAAAAAACAGAAAAAAACATTGAGAAATAAAAAAAAACACATACAAATGATCTTTATTTAGCAGCGTACAAGGGTAGTCTTGAACATTTCCGAGATTGCTGCTGTTATGATGGTTTTGGGAAAAGAAATATGCCTGCTATCATTCTGATCATATGCACAGGTTTTGGTCATGTTTTAGCTGATACTGCATAGTATGACACAGCTCATATGATACAGCTTAGTTAGTGGTCAATTCCATTTGCTGACACAAAGCATATTTTAGAGTCTTTCAAACCAATGTCCAAGGACAGGAAACTGAAAATAAACATGCATGGGTTTTTTCTGAAACATAGCTCTAGTGAGTAAGTCCCTTTAGTATCCTTAAATTTTAAATACAATATACAGTAGCATGGATCCACCAAGTCACATGTCACATTCGGTGAACATTACTAACACTGATAGCAACAAGAGGAGCAAGCTTCATATTCCTTAATTTGACAGAAGTGCTGATCTATCAAACTCAGACTTACAATTCCTTTACCATTCCACGCACAGGCTGAATTGAAACTAATTAGTCTTTGGGAAAAACATTGTTTTTCCATTGTTCTGTAGCGGAAATCCTTTTGACCACTTTGTTCAAAGAGCTTCCAGTTATTTGTCAATGCTTTTTGTAGCTAACATTTTATTTGGTTGATGCACTCTTAGATTGACCCAATTTTTATTTTACTACAACATCAATAATATCAGAATACTCATTTACACTCATGTGAAAGTGCAGTCTTATTGACAAAACAGGAAGAGGTTAACACTAAAACACCTGTTGATCTGGTTTAAAGGTTAGTTTCCATTAGCTTACTATTAAATGAATAGGATATGCTGTATGGTTTTGATTGTACTGGTCAGACACTGCTGTGAGCACTTATTATGGGATGAGCTACGTCGAGCAGAGAGCGAGGTTATCACAAAAATATTTGGATTAAGATGTTTATGGGAGGGATGGCGCACCACTGACTGAAAGGCTTTGACAGTGCTGCGATTCTACAACAATAACGCCACTACTCACAACACACAGAGTCCACCAAAACTACTACCAGATACTCACCAATATGGTGCTTACAGACCACATATGTTCATACAAATCAACACCGCTCATTTCTTACATCAAGATACCAAGGCTTTTAAACTCATCTGGCAACGTAAGTCACCCCCAGTTTGCGCCCTGCACATCCCAGGCCAACCCAGCCCATTCTGCCCTGGTTTCTTCGTCTCCCCCTTTAGACTAGAGAGTGGTCATCACCATTATGCATTTCTTTGACAGCGGTGCCTATTTAAGTCAACCTCATATTATTCACTTCTATATTCTTTCATCACAAGTGGCCATTTTGTCTGTCTTTGTCTGTGGTTGACTGTAAGTGAACTCACAAACTAGTCAGCAATAGTTGAAAGTCTGGAAAATTGTTTTCTTATCTAATTTGGTAGACATGGGAAGAGTGACAGAGCCTCCTCTATTTGCAGGTGTGGACATCGTACACGCGTACGCACTCCTGGCAGCTGACATAACAGCACCAGTGGAAGATACAGTGACACTTCTCCTTGCGTTTCTCAGTCCGGGTGTTGTGGCCCCGCCCGCAGCACAGCAGGTCGCAGCCATCGATGCCATGGGATGTGAGGTTGCAGGCACGGTCGCGAGTCCCGAAGGAGCCTGTTTCAGCGTTGGGCTCGCAGAAGTTGGGCGAGCTCTCGTAGTACACCAGGTCACGCTCTGTGGGGGGTTTGAAGAAAGTGTATCTGGGTCGTAGGGTCTCCACCCAGCCCCTGGACTCCTTGTGCTTTTCCACCACCATCTCGGAGGCGCTGTCGTACTTGTCCTTCATGTAGTCCCCAATGACCCGGAAGTCAGGCTGCGACCACCAGCAGGTCTTCACCTCGCAGCTGCCTGACAGGCCGTGGCACTTGCACTTCAGGAACATGTTGTCATTCAGGGACTGGCAGGAGAGAGAGACAAATATAAACGTCAAACTATAGTTAAAGCTTTGCTGCTGTTTACATCGTATAATGTACACCAACGGGATGTTAGGTATACGAGGCTCCCATTGAAACTGAGCAAAGAACTGTCTCACCGTTCTCCCTGCCTCGTTGTTGTGGCGGTTCATGGCTGAACGGGCGTCGGGCCTGTTCTCCCTGGCGTCTGCAAACTCCCTTGACACCATGCTGCCAAACTCCACATCCTCGCTGCAGCCGCCCCACTTCCAGCCCTCCCCCGGCGGGCCCTTGTGACGGGTGTCACAGCCACAGATGGTGGCAGATCCGTCCGCGCATGAGCGGGTTACCGCAAATGCCACCCCGGCTGAGGCGATGGCGTGGACAAAAGCGGACTCTCGCGTGGCTGAGGGGAGACAATTTCATGTCAGAAAATGGCAAACAATAAACAAACCATTGATATTCAACCCATGTAAGCATACATTATCTGGCTTCAGGGTTATGAGAAGATGCAAGGATCTGATGTTGATACAGGAATGAATGTTATACATTGATAAAAGCCAAAAACAACATGTATCTCAACAAGATGCTGGTAATCTGTTAAGGCAGATGCTTGCTATTTCTGTCTTTCCTGCAGACACCACTCTTTTCTGTACCATCTTGCATGCAGTCAATATCACAGCCCATCCAGGGGAAACTCAAACAATTAGGTTAGGTCGGAGTTAGGTCTGGCAAAACAATTGCCAGACCTATCTCTATCCAACAATACAATAATCCAGACATGAATTGGATCTGTCCCTTATGGGCGGTGAGATTTTGTCTATCTACTGAGCCATGCAGATTTGTGGGAGATAAATTGTTGAGTGAAGGAAACATTTTTTTTAGAAGTAGTTAAAGGTTAAAGGTGGTAAGATGGTGGGTGTATGGATTCATTGAGCCCAGCCCAGACTCCGTCCTGCCCTCTGCCTGTCTGAATATAGGGCTTGCCAGAGAGGTTTTACTGCTGCACTTGTCTGTCTGGCATAGCTTACTGATGATTCAGAGAGGATCAGGGACTACCTGGGAGATGACAGGGACAGACACGTCTGACAGGCCTATGATTAAGAGAATCAATTAAGCTTTAGATAGGTTAGGATGTGATGCTGTGGCACCCTCAGATACGTAAGGAGAGTAACCTGAACCTGCGAACGAAATGATTTTGGAACATCCATTGAAGAATAGTAAAAGTCTGACATAGAGTTGCTTATCAAACGTTCCTGTTCCCTAAGCTTCTCTTCTCAGGAACTCCATTATGACACCAAGGTTTCCCTGCATTGGTGTACTTAAGTCTTGTATGGTCTTGTACACCAACAAGAACAGAGCGAGATATACAAAGAGAAGTAGTGGGAGAGAGGGATGACAAGAGTGAAGTAGAAAAAGTGAGTGTGAATATAGAATACATATGATATGGACAAAAGAGTAAATAGAACGTTGACCAAGACACTGAGAGATTTGTTGGGGAGTGCAAGCAATGGAGGAGGAGAGAGTAAAAGGGACTGAAAGACAAAGAAAGAGAGAGAATAGAAGGAGTGCAAGGTTAAGAGGAGGGTGAACTGCTCCCTTGAAACAGGTTTCAACCAGTCTGAGGACGAAAGGGCACAAAGAACAATGATGCAAAAGAAGTTTACTGGCTTCCTCCATCGCACATGTCTTTGGCATGACTGTAGCAGGGCTGTCACATGCCTGCACGCTTTCCTCATTCTCTGCCTGAGGCAACCACAAATCATGGCCAAATTAAATCACAATGACATGAATCATTTGTTGCACCCTAGAAGTCCCTTCCCTTCACTGCAACTTTGGACCAGCCAGCCTGACTAGTGGAACTTCCCGCGGAACTCATTAGGTGGTCAGTGGCGAGAGGTGTGAAGGAGCGCTCCCTTTCTCTGTCAATTTAAAACCCACTGACTCTCCCACTTTTATGATCAGGAAGCCAATAAAGTGTAGGTCAAACCCTTCAGCCCGACTGACCACGGTGCTGTGAAGCCAAGGAAGTTGGGGGTAGGGGTGAAGAGAGAGGGAGGGGGGCTAGGGGAGAGAGGGCAAGTGAGGAGAAGTAGATTATCCAAAGACAAGATGAGAGAAAAGGAGTGTGTGTGTGAGTGTGTGTGTGTGTTTGTGTGTGTGTGTGTGTGTGGGGGCGGGGGTGTTCTGTTTCTGTCACCTTGGGTTGAGTCTAGCAGAGTTTACCTGGGAACATAATGTGTTGGGCATGGTGTGAGTTTGAGTTGTTGATGTACTGGTGGTGTGTGGTGTGCGTGTGTGTGGAGGTGTGTGTGTGTCTGAAGAGGGGGGGGGTCTGAGTGGACTGACCGCTTGTGATAGCCCCACCTCCGCCCAGCTCTGCCGGACCCTGGCATGGCAAGTGGTCCCTGCAACCTGCTGGGGGGCTGAATTCCCTATTGTGCCTCCACTGTCACGCTACGTTAGCCCGACAATGGCCCAAGATATTTTATATGAAATTTGCCTTGGCCAGTGATTAGTGGGGACCAAGTTAAGTCATAGCAACAGAGAACTATGTGTTGGTTGGACCCCACTTGTCGGCAGACAGGGAAATCCCTATTCAAATGGTTTAATAAAACAATCTAAAGGGCGTGTGAATGGGGAAAAGCGCTTTCTCTCCAGCTTAATCTCATGGTTGCGGAGATATTGTGCCCCTTGCGGTGCCCAGCAGGGGCTGGAGCTAAGGTCCCCCCATCAACTCCCTTAACCACACCCCTTCTTTCTTTCTTAGCCAGAGTTAATGATACACCAGAACACTAACCTCCCTCCCTCCTGCATGAAGAAACATGCATTTAATGAAAAGCGAGGACCTCTTAGCACATCCTAAATTATATCACTTTCTCATCCTGAGGTCAGGGGTCATAACCTGCATCCCCTGACCTTTTTCCTGGTTGCTTTAGTCTCAAGGAGCAAGTGGATTCTTATGGATCTGAAATATATCTTATGAGACAGAATACACCATGTTTGGCCTCACACTTCTCAATGACACCATTCACCACAATATTATTCCAGTCAAACTGAATCTCCTCTTGAAGTGAATGACTAACCGTGCATGTTTCTACACGTGTGACTGCCCACTGTCAGTGCTGGTCCTGAGCAGTGCTAGTTAGGCGTCATCCTGGAGCTGCCGTGTTTCAGCCACAGCCATTCACAGCCATCCTTGTCCTAGTGTAGCCCTCTCATGGGCCCTGGCGGTCTGCGAACACCTGCATGGCCTCCTGCCCTCTGCCTTTCCTTATGGCCAGATTCCAGCAGCACTTGTTGTTACACTTTGCACTCTACGCTTATGTAAATGAATGAGTGCTGACACAGACATAATCTGCAGAAGAGCCTGTGTCGGGTTGGATAGGGAGAGAGGGAGGAATAGATAGAGGGAAAGAGGGAGATGGAAATAGAGAGAGGAAGAGAGAGATTGAGGAAGAGAGGGAAGGAGAGAGGGATAGACAGAGGGAGAGAGAGATAGAGTGAAGGAGAGAAGGAGAAAGAGGTTGCATGAAAGAGAGGGAGAGGTGATCATTACCACAGGTTGTTGCCACAACCTGCAATGAAATGTTTTACTGCATGTGTTCTGTGTGGTATATTTAGAGCCAGGACACACATTCACAAAATGATCTCTGCCACACTGTACTCCATCAAGTACCAACACAGCACACAAGGCTTCAAACACAGGATCTGATTTGTGTACCCATCTCCAAGTTGTTTTGTGTGCAAAATGTAATTTCCTAGCTCATAATGACATCTGACCTGGAGTATCGTATTGCCATACCTTTGAAATGTTGAAATCAAACCAGCAATCTAGCTGTTACGGGACACATGCAACCCATGATGTTATGGATGCAGTTTTAGGGAGGGATGGGAGGGTGGTGAGGTGAGGGTGGTGGTGAGGTGAGGGTGGTGGTGAGGTGGGGGGTGGTGGTGAGGTGAGGGTGGTGGTGTGGTGGGGGTGGTGGTGAGGTGAGGGTGGTGGTGAGGTGAGGGTGGTGGTGGTGAGGGTGTGGTGGTGAGGTAGGTTTAGTTATGGGCTGAGAGATAGGCAAAAGGCCTCTGTTCTCTTCTCCCCCCGCTCCTTAGAGAAGCATAAGGACTAACACACATCCGTCTGTGCTGCAGACAAACATACACTGGCAGGGACAACAGGCCTCATGCACACAGACAAACACGAGCATCAATCACAACAGACAAAATGAGAGTCCTCTCCTATTAAGCCCTAACAAAGGGCTCTGAGCCCTCGAGTCACTCTCTCTCTGGACCCTGACAAAGACACTTAATCCAGCCACTTTGACCTCTCACATTATTAAGGGCTTCAGTGACCTTAATCCAATCAAAATGATTTACTAAAGCTCAGACCCTAAGAGTAGCCATCTCCTCTTTCCACTTGGTGCCCCTGCAATTTAGACTAGGGAGGGGAAAGCAATGGGGAAGATGTGATGGTATTTTACATCACAATGGGGTGGGGAGTATGAACCCACATCTTTTACCCACCTACAGGATCTGAGGTCTTCTCCATCAGTGGAATATCAGGGTCAGGAGTTTTTAAAAAGTGATTACCCCAACTAACCCTGTCTTGGTACACGTTGGTCCTCTCCACAGTCCTTGGCAGGTTAAGAACCCCCTTGATGCACAAACACACACACACACACACACCACAACCTGCCTCACCCCCTCAGACCCCTCCACCCCCCTCCACAGCCCTTCCCTCAACCCAGGCCTGCTCTCTACCTGTCCCCATGTCCCTGACATGTAGCTGGTCCTGAGTCCTGGTCATGCAGCTGCTTGGACAAGTATCCGCACAGCAAATAGCCTACCCTGAACAGCATGTGTGGATGGTTCAAATGAATTCCATGTTGGCGAGATACAGAAGTCCCAGAAACTGTTCTAACTCGCCTTGGTGAAGTAGCCAACTCCTTTTTTAATAAAAAAAAAAAGTGCCCGTGAATAACTTCGCCTATGAGTGTACTTCCGAAATAGATGCTGAGGGCGATAGAGTGCAGTCAGTGGTTTGGGTTTGGAACCATGTTCTCTGAAGAGCTTCAGATGGAATCAAACACATAGGTAACACAATGCCAGGGGATTCCCTTCTTGAGAACCCCCCCCCCCACCATGGACTGTTGCGCATTCTGTACAACAGCCCATGCGTACAGACTACTCGCAGCTCAGAGACTGTTTAAACAAGGATTTGAGAACAGTTCTTGAGACATTCAAAGGCAACAGAATGTTGACCGTGAGCATCGGATTGCACTGCGTGGAACATCTAATAGAAACATTGATCAATGTTGTTGACTAGTTTGTGATGAAGGAACTGGGCTTCTGTGGTCGTGGACAAAGAAACTATACCTGCTTGCTCTCATCTAGTCCGCATAAACAACAGCTGAACCCTAAGTATACTGGGTGGTATGGTATGGGGAGAGGCAATGATAGTTTTTCATTCAGCATGCCAAGCATAACCAAGGTTGAGAGCCAAGTCCATGATTATACACTAAAACCCAAGAAGCCCAAGAACACAAAAGCAGGTATGAGGAAAAACTTCAGGCGTGCATGTCATACAGGAGAATCTTTTTTAATGTCAGGTTTAGAAAACAGAGGTTGACTGCAATTCAGACAGCCACCACTTGTAACAAGTTCTATGTACTTTGGCTTGTCACAAAAAGATGCTTCAATTTTGTCTTCAAAAACGGAGACAGGCAGTCTCCAATCCAAAGCTATCATGATGAGCATAATTCAGTTCCAGAAATAACATGCAAATGACGGTACAAAAATCTATTTTGTGTTCTGTGGCAGTTTACCTTTATCCAACACTGGTCCAAATATGGCCAGGTTGTCATTGATGGTGGTGCAGTTCCAGCGCCGGCCCCTGAACTGGTGCTGGCACTCCTGGATGCCAATCTTCACCCCTTCCGCCACACTCGGCATGATCTCCACATAGTTCCGGCAGAAACGCAGCTGTTTGGGCACCAGGCCGGGAATGCTGCCACAGAGGATGGGATGTGAACCCAAGGAAGAGTACTGGTGGCCCACTGCTAAGGACCTAGAGCGGAAAACACAAGGAAATAGAGGAAACTCTGTATTATATAACTACCAATTCCCTTTGGTTGTCCCCTTTGTATATAGATACTTTGGGATGAGCTCCTGGGTTTCAGGTTAGGTTAGTACAAAGATGCACCTCATCCCTCCATCTAACCCTGTCCTCAGCCACCTGTCCTTTGTGTGGATAGAGCGCTCAAAGGCAAGACGGGTGACAGAAAAAGATGAAAGACCCCACGATGAACCTCAGAGGGTTCGCAGACCTTTAGGTCGACCGCTTGGAAGCAGCGCCTTGTTATTAACTGTGCTACACACGTTGAACAGGCTCGTGGCTCAGTGTTGAGGGAGGGACAGCTAACCCTGCAATGGAACTTCAGAGAGAACATCAAGTAAATCTCCAAAGCCCTCCCCCTTCTTTGAGGAGGGGTTGTGGGAGGCAACAAGTGCAAACACGATCATTCCCCGATTACATCTGTGTGTATGTGCGTCTCTCGCTCTCAATTAAGATGTTTACACCACGTAGCCATGGTTACCTGGCTAGTCTGCTGTTTCCTAACCGTGGCCTATTCGGCTGGACAACTCTGTGTTATGTAACGGTGTCGATTGTGCTGTCATTGGAATGGTTCGATCCGTAGGCAGTAGTGGACAGGGCTCAAGTAAGGTTCATTTGAACTTTGCAAAGATGCAAGGTATTATCTTTTATTATGCACAATGGTGCGTTGTTAGGAAGTCCAGAGTTTGTTCGAGTGACATTATCACCCATTTTATCTTCTGGGTGATTTCCCACTGTCATTCAGCTACATGGTAGCAGGACATGGCTGGTTGGGTTTTCTTTCTGCAGTAACCTTAGTTCCCGTTTGAGCTGACAAAATTCATGACAGTAATCTGATGATCCTTTTATGAGTGATCAAGTCAAAATAACAGGAACTTGAGTGTTTTTGTAGGTCAGCCAAAACAACACCCAGGTGGAAAAGAACTGTACTGCTCAAATAACCCTGCTCCCTGTCTGTTGACAAGTAAAGAATGTCCCAGGTACTAATCACTGACCACAACAGGAGAACCCAGCCCTCTAGACCACAACTGGATATCCCTTCCAGCCTCTCGTGGTGCGTAATTGTCAACTACTACTACTACTACTACTACTACTACAATTACTACAATCCCTGAATTACTCCTCTTTGGTCAAGACTGCATCTTCAAAAATGATGCTGACATTGAAAATAATTTGTGAATGAATATGTCAGCCGATGTTTACCATGCTCAGCAGGTGTGGTTTAACTTGCCTTTTGCATTTCCTTATGTATCGACTTTCAACCTCTTGTCTGTCCTTCATTGTCTACTTGTCTAGTACTTTCCAAGAAATATCCCCAAGCAAATGGTAAGGCTATGAGCAGAGATTTTGCTATATTTGCCAACTAGAACACAATTTGGCCCCCAGTTATTAATTTACAGGAAACGCAAAATGCAAGAGCTGACAGGTTAAGTTAAAATGACTAAGAGGAAATCATATTGGATTGAATTCTGCCACACCATGTCTGGGCAAATCAGTAAACAAGAAAATTCCATTTACACATTGACCTCTGTTTGGCCCCTTGTCAATCCACAACCTGAGGCAAAAAATTGAGCAGACCTTTCACAACAGACATTTAAGTCACAAGGCAGCACAGACACTTGTCCCTAATACGCATACAGTAGCAGAACGAATAAGAATGCAAGGAGTCTACCAGTTGATGGTGAAACCAACCAAAACGAAAGCTTTGCAGGTGTGGGCAGATAAGATTGCGCTTGTTAAATAGGCGTGAAGTGAAACAAGGGCTTCCATTTTGCATTTATTCTTGAAGCAGCTTGGGATTTCTCGTTGAGTGAGACCAACAACAGGTGTCACATTTCCACCTGTTCAACATTGTTTCACTGATGCTCTGTGATAAACATCTCTCGAGACGGAGAGTGGCGTGGAACCTTTAACCAGGATGATTTGTGATGACTTCTAGAAGTATGCCTTGGAGTATGTGGAGTACAGCATCAGAGATACATTTTAGTAGCACTGTTCCTTGACAACCATGAAATTAGTGGGCTGAGGTTTTTGTCTATCTTTGGCGCATTTCTATGACAAGAACTCATCTGAGAATATTCCAAATTCTACGTATCACATTCCACATGCGTAAAGACACACTTTACAACTTGTTCCTAGATTTTGTCATCACATTAGGATGAGTGAAACTAAGCCAAAGTAAAACGGTGTTAGATTCTTTCATTGCTATAGCCAATTAACTGTCTCCATGGTTTTACAATAAAACAATTCAAATGGGAGGGAAACACATTTCCTGTTTGTTTCTATGTGGATCTTTTCTCCTCTCATCTAAGTGTATCCAGACCAGGTTTAATGCATATTTCAGCAAGTCCATGCAGGATACCTTAGAATTACCACTTTACTTTTGGACCCTGGGGCGTTGGAGCCGACTTTGACATCAAGAGAGCATGTTTTGGAAAAGGAATGTGCGGCAAGCTTTCACCTCCAGGTATTTATCTTTTAAGGCGGGGTGGACTAGGTTGGGGGGGGGGTGGAACGAGTTGGTGGGTGGAGCCCTGTGGGGTAGGAGAGGGGTAGGTGGCAGCTTGGCTGGAGAGGAGGGTGCAGTCAGGCTATGTCACGGCAGGTCGGGAATAGACAGACATGGTTGTGTAAAGGTACCGATCCATATCCTGAACGTCTTCCAAACTGACTGCTGTCGCACAGTAGTGAAGTCTAAACCGTGAATGGCACAGGTGGCATGGCTATCAGAGGCTGCGTTGCCAGCTTCCGTCAACACCACCTAGCAACTCTTCCCAACACTGCTTGACAGCTCTTGGAAGGTTGACAAGTTATGTACATGTACCGAGAAGAAGAAAGAGAAAGAGGGTTGTTCAACTGCACAACAACAGATTTTGAACAGGGTTGAATCTTCTTGGGACACTTTTCTATTTTATGCCTCCTTTGGTTAGTGAGAATTTAAACAGATCTCTATATTACATAAGCTTAGTGGTGACTTAACATCAGCTCCCCCAGCTGGTTTCACAGGGAGGCTGTGTTCATACTAGTACTGTGGGACACATACAGTACAAAAAGCCTAAAACAGCAGTTTTGACTTGCATGGAACTCTAGCCCACGTTGAATCAGCACCCACCCTCCATAACCAAAGCATACATTCAAATTGATTACTCATCTCTTTGTCAGTGTCTGACCATGTGTAAGCCTGCCATCCTCTGAAATAGTAATGGCAGAAATCTGACATTTGGATTCTAACATGGTCCAACGGGAAGAAACCAAAAATATAGCTATTGACAATCCAAAAGAGATTGGGCCTTTACTTTCAGTACTGTGCTAACCCAAATCATGAGAATCACCTTTGAGAGTTAAAGGTGCTGAGCTCTCATGGCAGGTCACTTCCCTCTGGAACCAAGTAATTGAACCATCAGCACTATACTATGACTGTATGTATTACTGCAAGTAAATAAAAACGTTAATCAGAACAACATCTCACACTCAGTGACCCAAGACCTGAGAGTGAACTCATCATGATTATTGAGTCAGTGTCTCTCAGCGCTGTTCTTTCTCTCCAACTCCTTTAGTAAGATTTCACTCCAGCTGAGCATGTAATTAGATTCTCATCAGCATTACCACCAGGGAACATATTATCTGGATGAAATTTGGAGACCTGACCTCAATCAGGGAGTAAAGGAGTAAACCTGGTTGATTTTAAGACCGATGCTGCATGAACCTGACCAGTCAATAAATCACAGATTAAAATATTATAACCTTATAAATATTGTTAGTGGACCTACTACTAATAATTGTAATTGAGATTTATGCTATGACAAATATGCATTATTGATCCATATCGTACATGTTAATGATAAGAATAATGAGAATAATATAAGCCTGACAAATATGTTTAATAATTTACCTAACTAATTGTCGCATTTCATTATTTGAATACAAGAACGTTCTAGTAAATATAAGATCAAATAACCTTACTTGTAATATGTAAAATAAATATTTACAGAAATGCACAGGAAAAATCCCCGTAAAATCTTTGCATAATTAACCTTACAGCCTGAGCTTTCCGGCTCTGAGCTTTTGAAATCAATAGCGTCATTGACTCACGTGCTGTCTATTCTTCTAGAATTTCACTTGTCTGGCTATTTACTCGAGCTCACAAGTCCGCCTCAGCTGGTTAACTTCAATATTGTATCACGTCAATATCGCTACAGCATAACTTAAATGGCAGGTGTCCACAACTTAATGTATTCCACCTGACAACTGTACAAAACGAATAATAACATAAACTGAAATATGGGTTAGGCCTATACTAAACATGTGCAACTATATCATATTAATCTGTTACAAGAAGGTAAGAAGGGTATCGATAAACTAAACTTACCACCAAATGGGATAACTTCCCAGAACATGCGTGAGACCACAAAGAAACAGGAAATATCCAATACATATCATCCTTAAAAAAGTTTCGCAAAACATCTTCATGCAGATACGCGCGCACATATGCGCACACACGTCTTCGATGAGAGACAAAAAATCTGTGCAGACCAATAATTCTCTTATTGTCGTAAAACAAGTAATGGAGAAACTATGTTTTACGTCTAGTCGTGGCAGAACAAGGGAGCCAAATATTAAAAGTTTAAAGCAGCTTGCTTTTTAGGACCCAATCAGCAGGTATTGCCAAAGGGGAAATTCTGATGATACTGTTCCTTGCGCGCACAGTTTCTGAGTCAGGCTGAAGCCACACAAGAGAATGAGCTAATTTTAAGAAGATAGTGTTTTAGTGCTCATTGAGACTTGGTCGCATTGGCATGCTGTGTGTGATATATAATGTTGTTTAAAGGAGAGAGGGAGGGCCCGAGGGGTTTTAAATAGACATCGGAACCCCTGTGGATTGGGTAGCTATAACAACCTGTCCGGATTTCACTCCTCGGTTTGAAGCTGCTAAAATGCAGAAATAAATATGTGTGAATTGCGAAGGCCTACCATTCCGTTTTCTAATTCTTTATTTGTCTCACTATCCTATTAGGTAGACATTTCAACTTAACCTCGCAAGTTACTGATAAGTTGCAAATAGCTCGAACTATAACCTGACAGATGCAGTTCCTTGATAAACATGACAGTAGTCTAATTAACAATCACTATTGCATCCATATAATATAGTGAACGAACAATGCATTCCAAACAGTTAAGCAAACGAAAAATATGTAGTCAGACACTTTTCCGGACACATTGTTTTTCATTACTTATGTTTCATGTTAACTGATGTCATATCAATGCCATAACAATAATCATATATAGGCTGAGAATTACACTCTTCTTTCAACAGAAGTCTGATGTGTATTCCTAATTGTTACTTAAGAATTAGTCCTTTGTATCCCAGTTACAATCTTAAATTACCAAAATGTATAATTACCTCTTCCCAAAACATGAAACAATATACGTAACCTTATGTTCAACTGAGGCAAACAAATGAAAAGCATTATATTTGATCACATATTTATTTCTTTGGTGTCAGAATGTCAGTGTTCGGTGTCAAGATTATAATCTTAAACGATCGTATGATGCGGATCAGTACGGTTCCATCTCTCTCGTGCAGCCCGCGCCACTGAGTGGCAGCGTATTGGGTCTTCCTTTCTCAATGTCAAGAGGCTGTTGATAGGTGATCTAATAGAATGTGGACCAGTCGTTTTCATTGACATCAGAAAGAAATGCCTTGCATGCTACATAATCACCATCTTGAGTGATGTAATTTACCATGTATATCAGAATCAATTAACGAGTTCAATAAATAAAGCAAATCAAATGTGTGGATAGGTAATCCAAATATTGTTTTCACCTCAAAATAATCTTTCATTCATTATCGTTTCTTGTATTTCCTGTCCAGATGTGTGCAGCAGTCTCTCTTTGTGTATTTAGTGAGTGCAAAATGAGTACAAAGTAGCCATCAAGCCAGTTTAAAAATGTTTATAACATATGAACAGACAAATCCATCCTGTCCAGTTCACACGATATCTGATCATGTGGAATGTTTTGTTAGTGTCTTATTGTGTGACACACTTTCTATCTCTCATCCATTCATTTTAAAATAGTTGTGTGTGCTTGTGAGATGTATTTTATGGGTCTACCAATGGGCAGGGTCAGAGACAGTAATGGAAGCAAGGCAAAGATTCTCACCTTCCAGCAAGCCTCTGAAGTTTGTAGTTTTACTGCTATCTGGTGGACATCATACGTTAGTTGTCCAGATGTTTTTATAAAATAAAGACAAGAGCACATTTGTGTTTGCTTAATCTGTCTACGATGACTAAGACAAGAAGTAAGTCCTCACTTCTTAGGTATGGTATTTTTATGTCTTTGAAACAAATAAACATTGTCAAAGGACCACACATACAAGCGTTCCAGATCAGCTCTGAAAAAGAGTTGAGGATTTGTTAACAGATGTCAAGACTAGCATCAAGGTGGTGTCAGAGAAGAATCCTACCTTGTGTCTATGTTTACTGGCATGATTATTTCTACAGGATTTGACTGTTGCACACACAGTAACACCATATGTCTACGTTGTGTCTTAACATCGTTGTGACACATTGTGAACCTTGAAAATGTGACAAAAGGTCTAATTAATTGAACAAATGTCAGTCTATACTTAACCATTTTACTTTTCCAGATGCTAATACAGAGAAAAGTGTTCTAAAAAAACCATGTTCCTCAGTCACTTGACAGCTGATAGCCGACGGTACAGCAAGACATGACTTCAAAGGTTTTCATTACCCAAATCACCAGATAAAAAAATGTAACGTCTGTCTTATTTGTGTGATATTTGTATTTGACATAATTTTAGAGTCGTTATATTTATTTACCACTAGATGTCAGTCTAGTAACAGTCGATTGCCATGGCTGACCATAATAGATTATTACAGTAACATGGGGCGTTTTAAAGCGATCTGAAGGACGGGTAGATAAAAGCTTTGTACTATTTTACAATTTAGACATTTAATGTACATTATTCTTAGCATTGAATGTTGATAATCAACCTACAATTTGGCAGTAGGCTATTGTCCATACATCTCAGTGTTAATGCAAGACAGAGTTTAATATGACTGCATTGTACTCTCTGAGGGCTCTTTTCTAAGTTTTCTTGCACATAGTCATGAAAATAAAATAGTTGAACTCTTAACTTCAATTCTGTCAACAAAAATATTTGACAGAAAACAGCATTGGCAGCTGCGAGGACACAACCTGTTGATTAAACACTGGCCGTTGGTCCGCTGGAGCTCTGTTTGCATTACCAAGTTTCCAGGGAAAAAGGGAGTGAGCTGTGCCTCGATAAGTGTAAGTCGGGTCACACCCCAAGAGCTCACACCTGGAAACTGCTCATCACTTTTCCTTGGCCGGCAGCCTCTGAGACTGAGCTCATTTACTCCAAAGACATGGAAAAAGGGCGATGCCCCCCCCCCTTTCTCTCTTCAACCTATCTTCCAGGATGGGCATTGCCACAGGCATTGACACCTCTATCAATTTCTCTTCCTACTTATCAATACTGGGTGTCATATTCTATTGATAAGTCGTTGGTGACATGCAGGCTGGGAGGTTGGAAGTGCTAGCCTGTAAAGCTTCATTCCGCCCATAGCTCAGTTCTGTATCTCAGACCGGCTATAGACTTTGATCACAGTGATTCTTTTCGCTTGAGCAGTGGTGTCAGCCTTGAGGTCATAAGAGACCTGGGTCAGAGCAGAGGAGTCCCCAAGCAGGAGGCAGACAGAGGAGCCCCTAACATGACAGGAAAACACCGCTCCCTCTCCGGCCTGAGCGTTCAGTGGCTTTCATCCGCTGCTTCTTGGCAGAACATAGACAGACCCCATCTCTGCTACTACGATCCCTCTTTCAGTTTTTTTGTCCCTTCCTCTTTCTCTTACCAACTCCTTCCAGGCAACACTTTTTGTAGGTCATGCCAGGTCATCATCTGAATGAGATGCTGACCACAACACTATCTCCTTGTCTACCAATTGGACGCAGATTGCATCCCTCCATTGACACACAATTACCACTGAACAAAGTAGTTATCTGTAATCGAAATTAACTCATACGGGGAAAGGTTTGACTTGACTGGAGAAACTTCATAAACGTGCGTGTCTCAGAAAAGGTTTTGACAAAAGGCAAATAGAGGTTTGTCACTGTATACACAGTATGCAGGGTGTTGTCAGGTTCCTCAGCAACCAATACGCTTGATCATACATTTGTGGTTTTTCGTGTAGTTGAAAAACTGGAAATGAATGTACAGTCCACATCAGGACTGTAAAGACATATATATATATATAACTAATTTAATTAGACTGTGCATGCTGTTTGTAAACTCAAGTTTATTGGTTAAAGTCACCGGATATCCATACCATGAGAGATATCGCCCCTTGACCAGAACACATTTGCAAATATTGAAATGTTTCATGCTAGAAATTTTTGCTTTTGTGAATGAGGCTTTTCCTACTTCTACCAGGCCCATTCGATCCCTCCGGCTCCTTATTGGAGGTGCGTCCATTGCAAGATGACTTAAACAGAGGCTTTCAAGAACGGACATGCCATAACATGCACACATGCAATTTGGCTCAAGAATGTCATAACATTTCACTAGAAAATGTGCATGGACCATAGGTTACATGCCACAAATGAAGTCTTGGTTTTACGTTCCACTGGGGCATTCTTTCACACCAGAGAACTCCCTCTAATAATTTGAACTCCAGATACCTGTAACAATATGTAAAATCAGAGCTATTGACCAATACGCACTTGCAAAGCTTGCTTATCTATCCATATATTTTTAAGACAGTACCTCTAAACAATGAACATGGTAAAATAGCAAACTAAACACTACATCTATTGCTTGTCTGTGTGTACCAAATCCATATTCCACTTACAAAAAAAGTTGCAAGAATATTGGTCATGGTATTCCATAATTTCAAGACAGACAATGAACTAGGCCATATAAAGTTATTGCCCTCCCTCTCCCACACTTTATTCTCAATCCATTTGTTGCTTGGCTTGCTGTGCTCTTTCAATTATCTAGCACTCTTTTACACGAAAGTGGTTGCATGTCAATGTACTGTGGTTCCTAAGAAGAACAGTAACCCTCTCCGCCTTTTCTGAGAGGGACTTCTCCTTAAACTGCACATGGTGCGCCCGACGCCTGAAACAGCAGAGCGGGGCAGACGCATCGTCAGCCTCCAAACCCAAGCCACAAATGATGTCTGGACCGTGGAAAAGATCATGTGGCTCTGCAATGGAGCAGGGCTGGTGAGAACGAGGAGGTTGGCGGTGGTAGGGCTGAGATTGGACGGATACGATTTACATTCCTCTCCAGGGATGTGATATCAAGACAAGGTCAATGCAAGGCTAGTACCACAGGGGCAATGGTAGAAGCAGCAACAGCTGCAGTAGTGGTAGTAGTAGCAGGACCAATAGTGGTGCCCTATTTTTGGTTCTTCTTCTTGATACACTGGTTCATGTTAGGTGAGACACCAAGGTGGCTATCCTAACCCCTGTTTCAATCTCCAAAACCTAAGAGTTTCAGGAGTCGGTCTTCTTGACAAACAACTTGAAAGCATAACCGTGTACTCAATAGTATGTTGAGAGATGTATAGGGAGGCGGCATTGTCAAACGTCTGCATCGCTGAAGGAAATACCTGGAACATCGTACTGCAACTTCTATCTCATTTGAATAGTCTGTGTTCAGAAGAGCTCATAACCTCAGGGCCCAAAGGAACCTCATTGTAATTGCAAAGAAATATTACACTGCAGGCTAACGGCTAATCCTGTCTGAGTATTCTAGTCACACTATTGACTGGTTGAACAGGGTTAACAAAAAGGTAAGACTGTCTATCTGCTTGGAGAAAGAAAGCACGAGTGGTGTTGAGGAACAAAAAGTTGTGTGTGCGTGTGTGTGCGTGTGTGTGTGTGTGTGTGTGTGTGGGGGGGGGTGGCGGTTGTGGAGGGGTGTGAAGAGCAAGAGGGGGGAAATGTCCTTGACAGCCATCACAGATTAGTGTCCCATTACCAGACTAATGAGGTACCACCAACATGTACATGAGACAACCCCCTAGTCCAACATAACCCTTTATTTCTTTGTAGGGCGCAGGGGGGAAATGCTTGTTGTCTTGCTGGACGCCTAGCGTAATGGGTGTTGAGGGGGAACATTTAAGACGGGTGTGGAAATCAATTATCCCACTCACCAGACATTTAGGACCAGTAGGCGTTGCTGGGATTAGTGTCCATTCCTGTCATGTACTGACAACCCCTCTAGCTGATCTCTTTTAAACCAGGTGTTATTAAGCAGGAAGGTTCTGCTCGGGCCTCCATCCACACTCACTGCACTTTTAGAATTGACTGACTATTGTGAGGGCCTACTGTAACTCTGTAAAATACATTCCTCGGCTTTCAAGTAGATACCTGTGTGGATTAGTTCCAATATTCGGCTCAGTGTGAGCAGGTAAGCACTGTTGAAAAGAATTTATGAGACACTGGGAGGCCCTCATTTATAAGATAGTGACTTATACAGCACATAAGAGGTCCTACTCATGAAAAGATGTATGGGTTCCTAACTCAGGCATGGCTTTTATCAGCTAGTTCACTCACCATATCCATCCATCGTTAGTGGTGCTCTCTTGCACAACTGGCCACACAGTCAACAGAAATTTGGCCCGGAGTGTTTGCAGGCTGCTGTGTCTGGTGATGTTGCTGTGATCTGAGTGATGAATGAGTGGATGTTGTTTAATATCGGAAATGAATAGACCTCTTGGATGAATGTGGCAACAATGTTCCACAGGTGTATCCCATGATACCCATATCCATTGCCAGACTGAAATACCTGTCTTTCACTCTTTCCAATCCAGACAGAAGTTAACACGTCAAAAGTTGATGTGTGAGGACTGCATTTCATTTGCATTCAATTGTTTTAAAAATGCCCAGTGTTCATTTCCTTAATGGGCCGTGAACACACAGTGCCATTAAGTCTGAAAATCTACATCTGCTGAAAAACAGTTTATCATTTTTTAAGGTACAAATGTACTGAGCCAGAACTTGCTTCAGTGCTCATGGTCGTTCTGCTGCTCTAATGTAAACAATACATGCCTCTCTGATTTAACAGGACTGTCTCCAATAAAGTGACTGATAGAACACTTCAATTAACTTCAAGTATCGATGGTATGATATGATGCTTTCGTTTGTTGTTCAAACAGCAACTATAACATACTCTATAATGCTGGGCACTCACTTCAGCTGGAGTCATTTAATGCGGGTAATGACACATGGAATTTCCCAATAGAGGAGTTAAGCTCGTACATGTCAATCAGGTGTTGTTGAGAAGATTACTGGTGCTCATAATTAATCTAGACAGTTGATATTCTCAGAAAAGAGCAACAAGGAGTGGTGGTGTGTGTATGTGTGCGTGTGTGTAATAAATCAGTTGCCATAGGATATATACAAGTGACAACAAGTTACTCATTCATTCATGACACAGTTTTACGCAAACTATTAGTTTATGGAATAACCTAAAGTTTTTTCTATTTCAATATCTCTTCCTCTCTCTCTTTCCCTCACACTCTCCCTCCGCTAATGGGAGGAGCGCAGAATTCCTCTCCGTATAAGAAGTGACGACCGTTCAACAAGGGATTTTATACAGCTACTCAGGAGAAACGAAATGATCTGCCCTGGAGCCGCAGCAAAATGCTGGATGGACACCTACTCCTGGGATGGTTATCGTTCACAGTTATAGTGTACCTTCTCAATTTGCCGGGACCGACAACAGCTTATTTCGGGTAAGCACTGGATTTTAATTTCATAGGACATGATTATGTTAGTACATAATCTGAGCAAAACGGTTTAAATTATTATTAAACGTTGTGCATAAATATTTCAGGTTCATATTATAACGAATGCATTGCCTGTTGCAAAATGACCTACTGTTCATTCAACGTTTGCACATAGCCTGTAGCATCCTGTAGATTGGGCAACAACGTTTATGTATTGTCATTCTGAACGATATGATATTTAGTATAAACACGTGCACAAGGTTGTCTTTTAGAGTAAGATGCAGCCCTTAGCCTTCTGAATACGAACTGTGCTGCGCTGTGGACCTCAGCGGGTGGTGGTAACAGGTTGACAAAGACTATTCCGCAGCATTAAAACAGCGCTGATTAAATGCGCCTGGTAAAATAAGTAGGCAACCAGTTAACTGGCTATTCACTTGAATGATGGAGGATCGTATGAATTTAGTTGACTTGATAGCCTGTACACATGGTAATATTCACTCTTTGAAAAGTATGACAACATAAATTTATTCAAATAGTAGTCCCCTGACAGGTAAGCACGGGAAATTACACAAGAGGTTACTTGGCATGTTTGACTTATTGAGTTGTGCGATGACTTTGTCGAAACACTTGTAACATCACACAGTAAGTCGGCTCAGAAAACTGACATGGAGCTAAAGGTGAGTGTAGCTGTAGTCTGAACAGCTGGTAACAATAAAGCTATCGTAGCTCACTGAACTGGTGGCCGAAACGTCTGCTTAGCTTGCACAGAAAATTCCCCATCCAGCATAAACATAGGACAGGGAATTCTGGCATAGACTTTGACGCTCCCACTACGTTTAAAAACAGTTTTAACATGTGTAAGACTTTATCCAGAATTTACGGTTTCCCAATCATATCAGTAATATCTCGTCAACATCTGTAGTTCAGTGTATAATATAGTGGACATGAGGTTACGTTTCAAAGAAAGTAATTTTACGGGAACGCCTGAGTTTTAAAGTGTAGTCTACATGACCTCCACCTCAGGGTAACAGGCGTTACTTTTTCATTTCCACAGGAATCCTTCCATTTTTTATGGACTCATTAATGATGACATTTTATTGTAAACCTTTCAATGGACAGATAAAGTTGAAGATGAAGTACTTAAGTTTTCACATTAACAAATCAAGAGGCTTACTCCAGACATGGTATAGCTTTGGAATGCAATTACAGAAGACTGCTGACCAGCATGTGGTTTATATATTACTGATCTGTGCAAAGATGGTCATAGTTTTTCTCAGTGGGACCTGCAAATGTATAGTAAAGGTCTAATCCAGGTAGAGCTGTTCGCAATCTAGCAACATGTCTGTTTCTAAAAACAAAACTATGCTGTTCTTAACTCAAGGTTTGTTTTACAGACAATACCCCATAATTAAATAGATAATTCTGTTTGTTGACACCTGCTGTAGTTCCAGTAGAGGCCTGTAAGTGGATCTGTGTGGCTGTGAGCTCCTGGAGTATTAGGTGATAAGGCCATTGTTAGCTGTGAATCTGTAGGGGAACTCAGGGAGTGGCCCCCTAGGACCTGTTGCACATTATGAAGCTGTAAAATGTTTATTAGACCTTAGGGATTGTTGAATTAGGTCCAGTCTTTTCAGATCTCATATAAGGAAACTAATAAATTAGAAACAACCGGACAAAGCAACTGTATCTTCAGATTCTTGATAACGATCACGCTAGTTATGCCAGAAATATTTGGAGATGTCTTGGAGCGTCCATTACAGACCGAATGTGTCACCTCTCTGAAGTTAACCTCCTCTGGGATGTTGTTCAAGGAAACTGTCACTCTAAATCAGTTTTTATCAGTTTAGTCCTCAGATGATATCTCAATATAATAAGCGTATCTGGACAGAAAGTTGACCGCTTTATTTGAGAGTACATGTTTTTGAGCTGTGCGATATTGCTCTCATCCTCTGTCGTAGACATGTATTTCAGCCTAATTATCTAACCAAACTGCCCTTGGCCCACAGAACCTACTGTTCCAACTTGTATGTATTGAGGATGACATGCCAAATTGGCTTTCTCCTAGACTCTAATGGTAATGTATATTTACTTTTTCAGTCAGTGAGCACTTGCTTTCTCTTCTCCTAGTCAATCTGGTCTCTATCTGCGGTCTCTGAAGTGCAATGAGACATATGGTATTACGATACTAAGCATTACAATTCCATGACCCTAGGAGAGGACAATATGAATGAGTGTCAAAGAATGATTTAGCCCTGTAGCCAAGGAACATGAGACAAGCTGAAAGACCCAGGACCAGGTGACATAGATACACATGCAAAATGCTATCTTCCCTAAAGCTAACTTCTCAGAAACCTGACACTTCTGACACTGCAAGCATACAGCCCAGCGTGACACTGAGTGGAGTATACACTAACACAAACTTGTTTAAATAAATACATGCCATGAACACAAGGCTTCGCTGGGCTTCCTGGGTACTGATTTACCCAAAATAAAATCAATGTTGCATACTCAATTTCCAGAGTTCAGTGGAGCGCAAGTGTAACATAAACACCATCCCAGTTGGCCATAGTTTGCGCACAAGAGGGCGGGGTGGGATTCCTAGCGTAGTCAAGCACCCGCTCAAATTGTCATCCTTTGCCACAAGAATGTTTGCAGTGTTTTTACCTTCCTTCAGCTTGTTGTGGCAGGTGCTGGTCCTCAACCAAATCGACCATCATTAAGTTTACTGTTGGTAATGGTCACATTTGTACATTCTGAAGATCAATGCATTCCTGCTGACAGGGTGTTTGATATCGTCCTAAAGAACTGCCGCTAAATATCTTTCAGAGTTCACCTCAAGGAGTTTCAGGAATTTGTTAAAGAGAGTTTCGTTCATTTAAATTGTTATTGTGGTACTTGGATGCTTTATTCGGTAGCCTTGTAAACTGTGATGCATGACAGCCCAATCTTTGAGTCAGAAAGTGTTTGTTGTCTTCTTTGTGCGCTTTACAGTAAACTAACCGCAGCCATGCAATGTTCTTCAACCCGTCACTTTAAGCACTTTACTTCTGTTCTAATGACAACCTTATCAAGGATATATGTAGAATATCCTATATTCACAGGTGTAAATATGCAATAGAAAGCTTGAAATATTGTGTACTGTCTCTTAATACAATGTTGTATTCCAGAGGTACAGCACGGTCATTGCAAAAAAGATGAGGGACTTTCAAATGTTTTGGAGATCACCTCTCCGCCTACCCGAATGAGATGCAGAGATGAAACAAGAGATAGGGCCTAACTGTAGGGGCCTCCATGTAAACATTTCCCCTGGCTCTGTCCCACCGACGCAGTTCCCCCCAGCACCCCCTCTCTCTGTCCCCTCCCTCACCCCTCACTCCTCCACCCCTCTCTCCACCACTGACACCCCCGCCCCATCCCCCCCACGTGCCCCATGTGCGTGCTGCGATCTTTGCCGCAGTTTGGTTTGTGGGGGGAGACGCAGGGTGATTACCAGTCATTAGGGGAGGAGAAGGCGATGTGGGCTCAGGCTGGCGTTGTCTGGCACACAGTGGTGGCGGGCGTCTCATTACGAGGCCTTAAGCACTGATTAGCACTGACGCTCAGGCAGTGCAGGGAAGGCCGAGGATAGAGGGATTTCCCAACTTTAGAGGATATCCTGTGGCTAGAGCCACACCTCAGAGGGTATCACTTTACAGCAAGCCAAGAAGATAGACTACTCTCACTGCTGTTGATGATCTTGTAGCTGGGTGAGAGCACGCTAACCTGAGGGCATAGATAGAAGGCCACATGCTCTTTGTAAGAGCTTGCTTTGTTTGTCTTTCTGTTTCCGTTCTGATATATTTGGCTTGGTTTTCAGCTCGAGCTTCGGGGTTTTTGATGTCAATGTAGTCCTATCATCGTGTGAAAAGGATGCTGTACTCCGAGGCTCCACAGGGGGGGGCAGTCTCATGTATTAGTGTGGGATGGTTCTCAATCAGCACTTTCTGGTCCCTTTGTGTAACTCAAGGAGAGTGGGAAATGAAATGTAAAAACAGCCAAATCTAAAGGCAGTGGCGCTGTTTGAATGCAATCAAAAAAGAAATGTCTGCTATGTATGACCAGTTGTGGTCAAAGTGGATCATAATTACAGCATATTTTGTATCATATTTTTTATCAACTTGTATGCTTGATTTCTTCCAACTTAATCTGACAGAGCCTTCTATAGAAATGATTTGATTTATTCACATATACATCTTTGGGTTTTAGGACAGTCTACCTGCAAACATAGTCTCTCTACCAAAATGTTGGTCAGATTAGCAAGACCAATATGTGTTAGGCTATTTCAAGTTATTTACCATTTGGTAGACACCTTGGTTGTGATGGTTTTTGCGGTGTGTGTAGTATCCTGCTACTGGATCTGTACTATATAATGATATGGTTGTATTGTATGTCTTGAAGATTACATGGTGTTATTGCATTTGGGAAGGTCTTTAAAATGTGTTTGGCTCACTCACATGCGAAGGGCTGAAGTTTCTGCTATAATCAAATTGCTGGATTGACCACAGTAAAGACACATTGGTTTTAAAAGGAGGGCGTATCCTCTCCAATCCTATTCGTCCGCTCTGAAGTTCATGGGTGGATAGCCGGCAGATATGGTTGCTAAGAAGGTACATGCGTGATGTTCTTCACAGATGGGTCTCTGGGCATGGGCTATTTACAAAACAGGAAAGCCAATATAGACTCATGATCCTTTTAGTGGTCAACGATTGATGAGATGATGTTAATTAGTGGGATCGACATCGTTTGTAGTCTGTCCCAAACTGCAGGACTGGTTTTTCCCTGCCCTGGGCTGTGGGAACACTGGAAAAATTGCACTTGTCTCAAGCCAAGATTAGCAGATGGAGCAATGCTGGCTTTGGAGTTTGGCCCTCAGAAGTCAGCTACCTCACGTCTCCCTCCTGGGTCATGAAAGGTCAGAGGTCAGATGCAGCGAGACTCCATACACAGCTCAGTCCAGCTTAGTGTCACATTGACTCGCAGCATACAGTATCAGGACTGCATCCAACTAAGCATGCACTCCTACAAAATACTCCTACAAGCATACATGAATGTAGAACAAATAAACACCACATGATTGACACACATGATACTTGTGATTGTTTACTAGCCAGAGGTGTCCATTATTACATTATTCTTATCACTGTGTCATACCACCATCACCATCAGGCTCTTATCTGTGTAGGATTTTACTGTGTGTGTGTTACACTAAAAGTGGAATAAAGCTTTTTCTTTCAAGCATTGTTCTAAAATAATCATTTTTACATATACTTTTGGCCTATGGAAAGATTCCCCAGTAAGAACACAAAGTCTTCTCATGTCAGTATAGTTAAATGTAAAGCCATAAAGTTGTAGAAGCAATTACCTATTGCTATAAACTACAAGTACAATGACGACCGTAAATCATTTGGTTATTGGGTATTAAAGAACCAGACCTTTTTGATTCAGCTGGAGGATAACGATAGCCTTGCTATCTAACTGCAAGGGTACATTTGTAAGATGAGCCAGAGAACCATTCCTAATGTTGTGAGCGTTACTGTACCTTGACATAACCCAGTGGGCAGGTACAGTCCTGTAGTTCTTTCACATTGACCTCAGACGGCAAACAATATATCACCCTTTGTGGCCTCCGATATTGAATTTCACTTTCTCATGGCCCTTCAGAATTTCCTTTTCAGTTCCCAGAGAAGAAAACCTTGTAATCTCTCAGTAGCAACAGTAAATAACCGTTAATAATATGCCTCAACTCAGCCTCTTGTATTTGCTGATGCATGGGTGAAAGCAGCTACTGTTATTTGGACGGTGGTTCAATAATGACATGTTTGGCTAACCTACAGAAGTGCATTTTACTCACTGAAAAACAAATGAATGTAAAGCGTGTGTTAATGACGCGCTCCAAATCTGGAGTACGGATGCTGAAACATTTGCCGTTCAAAAACGACCCAATACTTGTACTGTAAGAGCACCAGTGCTCTCTCTCCCACCAAATAATGGTGGTCCGATTTTCGTGTCAGCATGTTTAAACAGGCAAGTAGGAGTGCCTGAATGTGTTTGGTCCGTCCGTACGCTGGTACAGGGGTGCTCTGTGCCATGGCGTAGGCTAGGACAGGGGAGTCATGCGGACACTGTTGCGCACCCAATCTGTGCCAGTCACACAGTGACTACAACTGAGCTGCTGACCCTGGAAGGCTTGAGTTCTCGCATAGCAGTTAAACCTCTTACCCGGCTCCCTGCTCCCATTCCTAAACCCAGGTCTTTTACTTCTGAAGATCAACTCGAGCAGCAGCAACGCAGCCCGTTTAGACAACAGTTTAGCTCAGACCAAACTTCATAGGTAAAACAATGAAATGAAATGGAAATAGAGTGGCAGTCATTTCAACCATTTTTAATCAAACGATTTAGTACTTAACACACATAAGGCAGTCTGCACTTCAATGCAGACAGAACTCTGGCAAATTGAACCTGTGAGCGTGGGAATTCTGACGTGTTTTACAGGAAACTGGTTGCAAAGGACCAGAAGGGACAGGGATGACCTCATGGTTGGTCACATCCTGTCTCTGTCAGCTGTTGGAGATAGGGGGGACTTTCCTCGGTGAACAGGACTGTATAGTGTTTGCAGCCCATGCATCATATCCTTACTATGTGGGGAGTTTCATTGCTCCAATAATAATGACCAACTGAGCTGCTGGCATTACTGTGTTTTTCATCGGGTTCTGTTACGTTACTGTGATGTGTTAGAGGTAGTCATATCACTCAGTGCTTTCAACTAACAGCTAATCTTAGCTTTGCCTCCTACATAACCTTTCACTCTTTCGCTATTTCTGTCTTAAATTACATGCATAATGAACAGTGTCACTGCAAGTGATGAAAGATGTCCCTATATTTCAACGGGGTGTATCATAGGCTTTTTCAACCCCCAACCTTCAATACCCATCTACAATGGGCCAGAGACTCAGTCTTCCACAGAGTCATTTGAGACTGAACCATTGGCTTGTCCAATTATTCAGCTCTCAGTCTGTTGTAGTGGCAAGACAGCCACTGGTTTCAGACAGGGCTACATAGAGAATACCACACTCACATTCCAGCTTCCCCTGGCAGGGCTTGGCCTGTCACAGCAGATGGGCAGGGTGGTCTGAGTTTCAGCCAACATTTCTGGGTCACTTTTTTTTCTTCCCAAAGGGAGACGTTTAGAGTGTACCATGAATCAGGGAGTTTAAGGAGAAAAGGGAAAACATATATTATGTGTGTTCACATATATTTATTATACATATTAGATCTATTTTCTATATCCTTAGACTTTCATTCTAAAAATACCGGTATTGAGTTTGGTCTTGACATGATATTCTAAGCGAGAGTGGTGATTTGTTCTACCAACAAAGAGGAAAGGTAAATGGTTGTGTAAACGTTAATGGTTGTGTCTGCTGAAACACTTGCCAAAGAACCTCTGTTCAGATAGCTGCTGTTTTTAAGGCTAGCTGCCTTTGTAGACAGCAGGTTTTTTTTTTCCTGGGTACAACCTTTGTTTTTTGGCCAACAGCTGGTGGGAATGGAAGGCAATTGTAAAAAGCAATTGGCCAATCGGTGGAGGGGATAGTGGAAGTACTGCCCTATGAGGGGTGGGGTTGATCCAAGAGACACAAGGCCAAACAACTAGCAAGTCCAGACTGATCGCAAAACTGTCCTTGTTTCGTGCTTGCTGTATGGGGTGGGTTAAGCTATGGGTGACATGTAAATGTATCGACTTTAGGTAACACTGAGGGCTATGTTCATACCTACACACACAGGTACACATACACACACATCTATGCATACAGCACCTGATGGTAAAGTGGATTGAATAAAATGGAAGGGGGGACACAGGTTAGACAATAGAAACACCTACACATTGCAACAGCTGAGTGATTTTGGCACGTTCTGCTGAAGCAGTTGTGCTTTAGTCTTTCCCAAAGCTTCAATGTAGGTGCTAATCAGAACATGCAACAAGAGAGACACAAAGAAAAGGCTAAGATGTGATGACAAGGTGAGAGTGATTGCTGATTTGTGTCACAAGCGTTGATCCCTATTGACATAATTCCCAAGAGAACCAAAAGGAAACAAAGATATTGAACAAGTTGATGGTGATAACTGTGGCTGTCCTTCCTTTATTGAACAGAAATTCACACAACTGCTGCATGTGCTACAGTCAGATCCGCCAGTTTGCTGCACTGAGTGGTGCCATATGGCCCGCCAGACCCTTGTCACTGAGTAACTGATCACAACTGGCAGACTGGAGTTGGAGAGCACACATCAATACTACAGTTGCTGCCGTGCACATCCATTGATTGCACATTCACGAGTGCTGTCAATTTTGGTTGAAGAATGAAGAGGTACAGTCAGCATTTCCAGAGTTGGCTTCAAGTACCCTGGCCTTGCACAGAGTGACCCTCAGCTGTCCATAAAGCCTCAGTGAAGAATGACATGTGGCTCTGTAAAATGTTGCAGCACCTGGGGTCACAGTAGGGACTCCGAAACAAAGCCAGGGGAGTGATGACGGCAACGTTTATTGGGAATAAATGATTTCCTCTTGGGACTGGCTCTGAGACTCTGCAGTATGTAATGAGCCATTTTCACTCAGCCCGTGCGTCGGAAAATGTATATATAGTAAATGTCGCGGGCAATGAGAGGCGTTGACAGGTAGAGAGAAAGAACTAAACAAACTCCTCCACTGCTCTGTGAAAGGCTGGAGAGAAGGCAACGAAAGAGATTAGCCTTGAATGAGGGCTGCTGATGCATGTGAGGAGTGTGTGAGTGAGTGTGTGTGTGGAAAAAGCAAAGCTGAGCAAACAGCAGCAAGGATCCCACCTCACGTAGGATAATAGTGAACTTTATTATGTCTCTGTTGGTGTTATGTTCCATGTGTGTTGCTGTGCCAACACCTCAAACAAAAACAGCTTCAGAAAATGGTTCGTGATATGAAAACAGAAGCCTACATGCTCTTACATTCTAATACGTAGCCTAGCAATAGCTGGCAGCACTTTCCCCTACTCCCTGGATTGTAAACATGTACACACATCTCAACTGGGCTTATAAAGGCCACAGAGGCTAAGACTTGGTGGTTTGGCTTCGCTCTGTTTCTACCAGAATATATAGAAGACTAATCAGAGTAATGACTGTCAAACCAATGGGATGAATTTCTTCATCCTTGTCTACTCCAGTCATGATTCTACAGGCATCCAATGCTCTGGTCTGGTCTCTAAGCGAGTTGAATGAGTTTGCTCTGCCGCAAAGAACAGGCTTCCCCTTTCCTGGGAGAGAGAGAGAGATGGAGAGAGAGAAGGAGTCCAGACGTTTTGAGTAAAGGATACTGGTATGGGGATGTTATGACTATGATAATCTGGTCATTAGCGATTTGGATCATTTTAAAATTTCAGACCTAGTCTAAAGGCAAACTGAGTCAAATTTCTTACTGTCACTGGGCTTCATCTCAAGTCCGCTGACTTCTAAATAGTTGTGACCACTGGGTGGAACAATGCTTTAGCCCCTGAATGTGTAGTGATTCTTGAGCATTATGTTTCAACTGAGGAGTTAGACGACAGCCAATCAGTTAACTGTGAAGATACTATTTTATAAAATGTCAAAAAACAACACCAAAGGTTTGAAATGGACTATGTTTTACAATCACATACAGGTAGCCTCCAAATAGCTTCTGTAAGCATAAGAAATGCATTACAACTGGGAAAATTATATTAAAGCACATCTGTGATAGCGTTTTACTGTTCACCAGTCTGCCACAGAGCGGAAACATAGAAGACATGAACGAGCCCCGGTAGCTTCTTCTCTTGAAACATGAAGCGTTTCTCCATTCTCTCCTATCAACGCTTCCCCCATCTAAGTTCTCTTAGTAACAAAAAAACAAACATTTTTGTGGAAGTCACAACCGCAGTGCCTTAGAGAATACCTTTTCTCTGGAAACCGTGCTGGCCTTGGTAGACTTGCTGTGTCAGAGACAAGGCAACATACAGAAACAAACTGCATGTAGACAGATGCTTTTGAGGATTAGCCATCTATTGGCACCTCTTTTGTGGAGTGCTAGGAGGCTGGATATGACACTGTCTGTGACTTGGCAGTGGCAGTCTCAGGACCTAATGGACACCAACAAAAAGAGTCATCTTAATGGTACTGAAGTTGTAAAGATGCCTCTTTATTTGATCTGATAACTGTGCCTAATGATCACAAAACAAGTCAGTCCAAATACATTTTTTCACAATATTTTAGAATGTGACCAATTGTATGGCAGTCATGTGAATATGTATTAACACTTGTTTTTGACAAAATACAATAAGGCAGGTTAGCTTCTGATACCATCATTAAACATTGCATCTCAGCCCACTGCAGAGATGCGATGGGACAGTCGATCATACTTCTTGACTTAATGCCAGATGAACTGGCATACTAAAGTATGTTGCTTACTGTCCTCTAGCTGTTTTGACCTTCAACTGTAATCTGCATCAGTATGTGGTTAAGAGTGAATGTATGTACTATTCAGTGAACCAGGGTCTGTTTCAATCCAAACTGACATTGTATGTACCAACTCCCTGCAGCCCTTTTTTAAAGAACCATTTTTGTCAAGCCACAGCTTGCCAGGGGAGAATCAGTCACCAGACAAGTTGAGAAAGGCAAACATGTCTGAGAAAAAAGAAGAACCATTTGACCTGATCTGAATACATATTTCAAAGAATGCCCTCGAACAAACTTTTACACCATTCAAATCACCCTCTGCATGGCATTCCGTAACTGTGATTTGTGTGGTATAAACAGTAAAAGCAAAGTGTATCATTAGTCAGGCAGTGAGAGTGTCAGCATCAGTATTCTGCATGGAGTCCATATCCAGCTGCTTTCTTTAAACACTCCAGCGGAAACACGTATTACTATTGCTTTTTCATTGTGAAAGATGTCTCTGTAACCGGTATGACCTCTTCATCCACACTGTGAAAGAGTTGACTATAGCATGACATAGACAGATTAAGTCATCGTTGATGGTATGGCACCAATTACCAGAGGAATATACAGTAATTACCCTGAGGTGCAGTTCATCAACACTACTGACACCCAGGCTATAACACAATCTAAGTTGAATTGAAGGATGGTTTTGTGGTAGAGTACTGAATCAATTTTCCCTTGAAACAGTCCTGAACAGGAACCCTTATACATAACAGCGATGCTTTTGTTTTTATTGTCATACAATTCCAATCTCTGTAAAGTGTGACTTGGATGATCTTAATTATGTGTTAAAGCTTCTCCCATCATCAGAGATATCATGTGGTCTTGTCTCAACAATCAAACCAGTGAAACACCCCAAAACCTTAATTTGGAAGATCTGCAAAAGCAATTAACTGAGGCTTTTGTATTTTCTATTTGTACCTGAAGTTCCAGTCAGCGAAAGGCTGTAGTATATGCCAACTTTTTGATGCCAGAGGCGTGGGACAGGTAAAGCACAAAATAGTCAAATTTGAATACTGCAAATTATTTTTGAGGACATGTTCAGTGTTTGTCCGTTGTTGATGTTTGTTGTCAGGACAACCAGATCAAGTAGAGTAGGTATCAATATTAGTGGATGCAAGTGACATGTAAAGGCACATTTTTTCAGTAATGGCATATATCCCTTTGGAATCAAGTGTTTGTGAGTTCTGTAAATCCATTTATTTCTCAGTTTTACTTTAACAGTGTAAAAGAGGCCCAGAAATTGCACATAATGAACAACTACCCTGCCAATCCTGTCAGTTGGTGTGACCAAAATGGTCGCAAGCTGACAGTCATGTCCCCTGTGTGTGTTTTGCGAAAGTAATGCTCTGCTTTCCCCATTGTAACCTCAAAACGCTGGTCATTGGTTTTGCCAGCTATGTGGCAGACTCCGCAAGCGTGTTTTATATACACCTCCTTTAAATAAACTGACGAAAGGAGCGCGCCTCCACCACATGTTCTCTACACCGTGTTTATAACCAAAGCTCACGCTCATTATATTTTAAATGAATTGTAGCTTTAAGGTCCTGAACACTTTGTATGGGGAATTCTAAAGGGAGACTGTAAATCTTTTGCTTTGTAATCATGTTTATATTTCTACAAAGCAAGAGTGAGTGGCATCCCTCCCACGCAAGAATATGATATAAATATTAAACCAAGTCGCTGCTGGGTACGGTTCAGCATTTCTGTGGTGTGACTGTCCCATCTTGTATGGGGCTGTTATTTTCAAATCCGCCCACCAATACAATGCATTCACACCCCTTAAACTCCAAGCTAGCTAGCAAGGCAGTGACAAGTGCCCACAAACCAGTGAAGCAATGAACAGATCCCTTCTTTTAATTTGAATCTGCTTTATACACACACACGCCTATGCTGCAGGTTGATCGCAATCTCTAGCAAATGTTGAATTCCCCTGAACATTAACTACTGAACTTGCTATTGACCTTCTGAGATGGAAGCAGAATTCACTTGAACATTAACCAAACAGACTACGTAAGCTCCCATGGAAGTTTAAGTGCTCTATGGATAGTTAGGATTATTATTATTCTGCATATGTTACTTCAGCAATGGTCTATGTTCTTTGATGTTGCTCTCCCTTTTAACGCCTGTGCCCCTAGCCCCACCCACACAACTCTGTCTGCTCATAGACTTTGAGTGATATCTCCCCACTCATAGTGTACTGTATATCTCTGCTATCCCCCCCTCCTCGCCCCCCAACTGTCCCACTGCAGATTGACAGGTAATGAACCCCTGTCCATCCTTCCGCTGAGCTCTCACCCGGAGGAGAACGTGGGCAGGGCCCACTACAAGCTGTGTGACCGGCTCAAACTGGAAAAGAAGCAGCGCAGGATGTGCAGACGAGACCCGGGGGTGGCTGAGACCCTGATGGAGGCCATCAGCATGAGCGCCCTGGAGTGCCAGTATCAGTTCCGCTTTGAGAGATGGAATTGCACCCTGGAGGGGCGCCACAGAGCAAACATTCTAAAACGAGGTAGGCGAACATCCCAACGTCTTTACAGAGGGTTTAGTTGGGAGCAGACGTTCGGGTTGAGCTGCTTCCTGCCTGAGGTACATTTTTCACTGCAATGGTTTCTTCTCATGACGACAGGCTTCAAGGAGACGGCTTTCCTGTACGCCGTCTCTTCCGCGGGGCTGACCCACGCCATGGCCAAGGCCTGTAGCGCTGGGCGGATGGAGCGCTGCACCTGTGACGAGGCCCCAGACCTGGAAAACCGGAAGGCCTGGCAGTGGGGAGGCTGCGGTGACAACCTGAAATACAGCAACAAGTTTGTCAAGGACTTCTTGGGCAAACGCTCCAACAAGGATCTACGTGCACGCGTAGACATGCACAACACCAACGTGGGCATGAAGGTGGGGTTTTATTCTCCCTTTGTCCAGTATCTGGCCCTTGTAGTGGCTGGACTGCACATGTACTCATCATGCAGGTAGCTTGTTATGTGTCATGCCATGTGTTTTCTCAAAGTTAGGCTGTTCTGGGTTGAATGTTGAACATTCTACATGACCCAAACGCTTGTATTGGTCAGGGTTGATTGGTTGATCGTCATCATCAGTCCAAGAGACAGCCAAGTGACCATAGTAGTTGTTAAACTGACCATAGTGGAATTCAATGTGACCACGAATAAAAAACAAAGACACTAAGTTTTATGGGCATTCCAGTGGTCTTCGGGATTCGTTTACCACATGCTGTGGTTCTTAAGCAAATACTATAGATTTTCAAGCAAAGGCTTAATAATAAGATAAAAGCCCAGCCTAAATATCTTAAATTGACTGCTAAATATGGTAAAATCCAAATACGGTCATTAATCAATGTTCGGTTTTCCCTCTTAAATTAGAGGGAGAATTACTTTCGTTTGTGCCTCGGCGAGGCTCTGCAGTTGTTTGTGGTGAGGGAGCTGGGACCTTTTTCATCTTGGAAGTGATTTTAATTGCAAAAACAAAAAGAGGGGAGAATGGTCTTAAACTGTCAAGCCAAAGCAAACTTAAGGTCTGGCATCCACTTTATTCTGAGTTTCGTCTATTGTAGCCATTTTTATTTTGGTAGGAATATAAATTATCCCAGAAGCACACTTCCTAAATGTTACCAGACACAAACGTCTCCCTTAAGGCTGATGTGTGCTCTTCCTCTGAGCTTGAAATATATTCCCTCCAGATATTTTATTTGTGATAAAAGATTTACAACACTGTTTTTGTTCATCCTTTCTCTTTTTTTTGCACATGTAGTAAGGTGTACCACGTATGGGGTGAAATCCCACATGAAGCACAAATATTGGAATGTGCTAGCCTCTGCATCCTCCAACATTTTAAAGCTGACATTTCACATTTTCTTGAACTGCAGCTTTGGTGGATATGCACTTCTTATCCACCAATCTGTTTCCCAGTGTGAGAAAGGAACAGTTGAGACTCTCCGAGCTTTCTTTGGACAATAAGTACTATGGATTTTCACACAAAATCTTTTTACGTTGTGGTTGCTTCTGAGCCACACAGGAAAATTAACAATTCCAGCCACAGAGAGTTCAGGCAATATGACAATGTGTACTATTGACTAGTGTGTGAAGCTCTTGTCTAGCATTGGTATGAGTAAAAAAAAAACCTTCTACAGTATTTATCTATAATGTACGGTACTGTTGATTACGTGTTACCTTTTGACATATGGTTGACATACTTACGGCATACGGTTGTATTGCTTTCCTGTACAAGTTGTTGACTAGCTTGTGTAACCACGGATGCTGATGATAGTTGGCCTAAGAGATCATCCATGGGTCATTCTCCTGCATGTACATTTGAACAACCCAAGCACAGGGGCTCGAGTGTGGCTGAACTGTCTCCCTCTTTCCCATGGACACGTCAATGGGCCTTTTATTCAACAGATGGCTCCTCAGTTCTCTTATTGTAATAGCAGTGATTGACTTTAATCAAACGTCATTATCTGTGGTTATCAATCACTGCTGTCGACCAACAAAGATCCTATAGATGTGTTCATGTTTTCATAGACTGTACTACCCTTTTTAAAAAGCCTCGTACGTAAGGACACATAGTTGTTTTTTCATATAATGTTACTGAGAGTTTACCAAATTAGATAGTTAGGCCAGTGATACCAGTAAGTAACATCCCTGCGGCTCCTTTGTGTGGACCAAATTGCGATGGATTATGGATATGGTTTACATCAGACAACCCATGATTTAAAAACACTGACATAAAAAGAATTCGGTGCCCTTCAAGTTGTTTAAGTAATTTCGTTCCTCTTTGAAATACAGTTTACCCCACAAATGTTAGAGTATCTTTAATTATATGTGTCAGTCAGTTTATGGACTTATCAGGGTGTGTCTTTTATTTCCCAACTTAATTTACATTCTGTCCTCTCTGTCAACCAGGTGATTAAGGCTGGGGTGGAGACCACTTGTAAGTGCCATGGGGTTTCAGGCTCCTGCACCGTTCAGACCTGCTGGAGGCAGCTGTCTCCCTTCCATGAGATTGGTAAGCAGTTGAAACAGCGCTACGAGACATCCATGAAGGTGGGCAGCTCCACCAACGAAGCCACCGGGGAGGGGGACATATCCCCTGGCAGAGCCCAGCAGCAGCAGCCTGTGCCGGGACCCAGCGACCAGATCCCTCGTACCATGGACCTGCTCCACATCGAGGACTCTCCCAGTTTCTGCCGGCCCAGTAAATACTCGCCGGGCACATCGGCTCGCAAGTGCTATAAAGACAAGAACTGTGACGCCATCTGCTGTGGGCGGGGCCACAATACCCAGAGCCGAGTGGTGACAAGGCCCTGTCAGTGCCAAGTGCGCTGGTGCTGCTACGTAGAATGCAAGCAGTGCACACAGAGAGAAGAGGTCTACACCTGCAAAGGGTAGTCCCAGGCACAGTGCCCTGGCTATCCAAGGGTAGCCCTGTGAGGGTGGTGGTGGTGGAGTTGGTGGTGGTGATGAATAGATGAATGGACGAATGGAGGATGGTTGCAGGTCATTTTGTTTTTGGACAAATGTCTTGCAGAAGTGGACAATGGACAGTGGAAGTGGAGAGGAGACCAATGGAGGAGCCATAAGCACTTTGAGGGATTTCCGGGGTTGTTTCTGACGTGCTGTGGCCCTGACTCAAGAGGTTGCAGAAGAGATTGCCCATGCCAGACAACAGGGTCAGTGTCCCATGCTTTTTGTGGCTGAGTTGCCTTGGAGAGAGACTACCTCCCCCATTCAGCATTCAGTCAGACCTGTCAGTGAGAAAACACAGGGCTTGGCAGCTGTCTCCAGCGAGCACGCTGTTAATGAGGATCCGATACATGGACAATAATAGCAAAAGACTGGTTTTCAGGCCTTGCCTAAAGTAGTGTGTGTGTTGGCAGAGTGAATGGGTGCGGGTGGGGGGTCAAATGACAACTTATATGGCAATCAGGACCATACTCTGAAACTGTTGAGAAGACAGGGTGCAAGCTTTATTTTACACGCACATATTTACACTCACACGCAAATGTGTGTATGCATATGTATGTAAATAGATTCAATTGTATTATACTGATATTATTATACAAGCCACTTATCTGAATATGCTATGACAAACCACTAACCACACAAATGTTTTGTTTGTGTGTTCGCTCTCTTTATTTTTCTGAATTAACTTTGACAAAGCAGCACATTTTGTGTTTTTTCTCTCTCGCTGTGGATAAAAAATTGATCCTTTTGGGACAGATTTTCACAAAGAGAGAACACTTGTTCACTTTTCTTTGTCTCTCTTTACACTTTAGTCAAACTGTTTGTGAATGCATGAACAGAAGATTTGATCTTTGCCAGCTAATTTAGGCTATTTTTGGCCTTGAGCTACAATGTTCAGGGAATAATTGAAACCACTATAACTATTTGGACTAAAGAAAGAATGAAAAAATCAGTGAATCTGTATTCAATTGTAGTTTGAGGAGGGATTGGCCTAGAGTTTAGTCTGCTACCATCCACATGACAACATCTCTAACCAGCAGAGTTTGTCTTCTAAAATTGCTGACTTGATGCAAACCCCTTTAGCGAATGGAGATGCAGTATGGTGTTATTTGTTAAGAATTTAGTTTTCATCGTTGCTTTTGTCTGGGGTTTTGGTTCCCGTCTGATATAAAATATTATAATCAAAACTGGAGACCAGAGGAACTGTAGCCCCTACTATCTTCTATCTTTCCTGCCTCTCTCTCTACATCCACAATTTGAACGAGCCTCATGCAGAAAGTATACATGCTTCGCCCTCGTATTGTTGGGTTGGTTAGATTGAACAGCATGACGCAAAAAGATTGAAATCTAAGTTGACATGTCTGCAAAACTGTTCAAATGACCAGCAGCAGAGTGGATCCAACCGTGCAAAACTACAGCACGAGACAACACCCAGACCACCTGCCCTATGCAATTGTGTATGACCGTAGACACCTGGCAAGCAATTACTTGCATTACCAATCACTTTAACATTTTATTAGATATCCAGCATAATTCAGCCTTATTTTAGATGGTTGTGAATTAACTACTGAGTGAGGATCCGACATGTATGATAGCCCCATTCACGCACTGAAGCCTGGAAACCTTCCATTTCCCTTAATATTTAAAGTCCTGTATTTATAAATATCTACAGTGCAGAATTTATTTCTTCTTGTTTGTAAATAAAAATAAATAAAGTAAGGTTTATTCTCCTGTGGTATAGGGACAAGAGTGAGGCATATGGATAAATCTCACCGGCAATTGAAAAGGAAATTGGTAGCAAGACAGAGGTTGGACCGAGACATTTAAAGCTGGGAAGTCTGGTGGTAGACTGTTGATGATTTGTCGACGAAGGCTAACCATGACTATTGAGTAATTGCTGCTGTAAACTTGTGATTGTAGGAGGTTGTAATCATCAGTAAGTGAAACCTGACTGTTGTCAGTAGGTCGCGTGCCAGCCAAAGATGTCCCAGACCTCAACTATGTCCGAAAGACATATTTTGCCTGTATTTTAAATGGTGACACTAAAAGAGTCGAAATTAGAGTTAAACCACCTACACCGATACAAGAAAATCCTTTGCTCTGGAGAGAGAGCCTGGGGGAAGTTGTTCGTCCCTTGTCGTTGAATTCCAAACATTTCAAATGAGGATGCATGCCAAATAAAGAATGGTCAAAACATATACATAGAACTTTGCAAGCCTCATGGAAACCATAATGGCTATGCTGAGAGGCCTGCCTCCCACAGCTTTTGGTGTGTGTATTCTACACATTTCACTGCCCATGACTGTGGTTCTCTATAGTGGTAATTTATTGAATGGATATAAAATGGTAAACAGTCATGAGAGAAACACATTATGCACATTGTGTGCTTTATAGGCTTCATATTGTACATATACACTATATTATTTTCAAGACAAAGGACAGCATGATACAACAGTCAGTTTTTTATGTCAGTGTCTTAGTCCTCCATAATCTATTTTTGAACCAATAGCTGCACTCTGCACTGTTGTCAGTGGATCATGTATACAAATAAATCTATTTTGTAGGAAAAATGAAAATAAAAGAAAGATAAATTATTTTCAAATATATTATGAGCATTTGTTCAGTGTAAATAACGTCAAGTCAGAACAGATTTTTTACCCTTTATTTTTTATTCTGTTCTTTTGGCGCAATGGGTGTTTGCTTCATGGGGTTGCAGTGACAAGAGGCAGTTTACACTTTGCTTTTAGGTCATATAATTTCTTCTTATCTAACAATCACAATTGTGAATAATATAATTGTTTTAATTTCAAAGTAAATCCAACAAATTTATTTCATTTATATTTGACACAAGATACATTTCTGAAGGTATTTAAAATGGTTGATACTTAAGATAGCTGAATCTGAAATTTGACGTGGCGCAGCCCTGTGCAAATAGTTTGTCTTTGTATGATTCATGGTTTAGAACAATTGTAAAAAAAAAAAACATTGGTGGGTTTGTAGATGGCTGAACGTATATGTATACTGCTAAACTATACAGAACCTGATATTTGTGTTTGGATTAATTGATCCTATTTTCTGCCAGGCCTTTAAATTATTTCCCCCCAAATAAAATTAACAAGGTTTCCGTTAACCATGCCAATTTGTCCCAAGATTTGTCCTGTGCCTGTAAATAAACACAACAAACATGTGTTGCCCTTTTGTGATGATACTATACCAACAAAGATTTATCTGTGTTCACTTATTCATGTCTTATGGGAACCCTAAATTATTTTCCTCTACCTCATGTGTATAGCTTGTCGGTATAAACAGATCACAAATGACTGGTAAGAATGTATTTAAGTTATTTAACATCTTTGTATAACAAAGGCAAGAAAATCTGAAATAATAAAATAATTTTTTTAATTACTTAATGTTTTTGTCTCCTGTTAGTGTCATAGAGTAGGCCTTACCCATCAGTGTTGTGCTGAATGCACAGCTAACAGTCAAACAACGGAAGGAGCATGATGTTACATCTAATAGATGCACCTGGGCAACAACTCAATCTTTCATAGAAACAGACACACAGAACTGAAAGCTCTCTGGAGCAACACAATCCCAGACCACACCATCATAGACAACACAATACCAAACTAAATCCCATTGATAAATAGACCTAATCTGTGACAAATGTTCTCTACGAGGGTCAACAGTGAGACACATAAGGGCGAGGTATACATTTCTGTCATCACAATGAGAGACTGCAGTTGTGTGATGTTTATAAATACTGTACCTTCCAATGGAGAGGGTGGACCTAGTCTAGTCTACTCTGAGGTGATGTCATAGACATGGCAGGTCTGGAATAATGAGCGGTAATCACAATGTACAGGAACTTTTGGTGTACTACTCACAATAGAGACTCGCACACCATGACTGTTGCTAGGACATTATGACATGAAGCAGTTGTTTATCTGACTCATAAGGGGAGCATTTTAAATTGATTATCTACCCTCTCTTCTGTCATCTTAGGACTTACAGTACTTTTGCAATATTGTTCTATAACCACAAAGTCTAACACAGTTTGTATCTCATTATTATAATGAGTTCAATGTTGAACATGTTTTGGTCTTATGCAGTTTGGAAATGTTTGCCAGTGCAAAACTGATAAAATCTCTCTTGTTGAACTACTATTTTTCCAACCAGCTTCAATTCCCCCTCCAGATGTGTAAAGAATTAAGGGAATTTACTTTCTCAACAACCAAGCAGGCTTCTCATGGCCTCATCACACAAGCCTGGAAGCCCCACTAATCCCGGAGAAAGTGGCCTGGAGACTTGAGCCTGTGAAAAAGAACCTCACATCAGATTGCGAAAACAAAACACAATTAAGGGTGTATCTCTCCTGATACCCAAAACATCACTGGGAAAGCCTGTCATATCCCCTACACGTGTACGTGAATTACCAATACCCGGGCTGCTGCCCCCCTGCTGTTACTGAGCCCTCCCTAGGGGCCTGCTGGTCTGGCCTTGAGGAATGGAGTGGCCTGAATAGCCTCTGCTCACTCGACCCCTCCTAACTTCCTGCCCAGTGCCAGGCATCAATACGAGCCGTAACTTTGCGGTGGGCTATAATCCTGCAACGTTTTGACAGCTGTTACCATAGAGGAAGTGGCCACAACTAGAGTGCAGGCCCAAGAAAAAGAAGAGGAAGAAAAAACACACACTTTTACCCCATTTCTCCTCTCTTCCACCTGGTCTGCTTCTAAACACAATAGGCTGGCTGAGACTGAGCACGGTGAAATGATAGTGAGGCAATGTTCACATGAATGCTTCCTCAGACAGCAAAACGAGGTGTAGCACAGTCAAATGCTTGCCTCCCCTCACACCAACTGTACTCAACAGAGATGTTTGCCCTTTTATGTGCGGATGCTTTGCTAAGTAGCTTGAACTGTGGTGTAGCTGGATCAATGACAGTCAGCTACAGCCATAACTGAGGGTGTTGTATATGACCACTGAGTGGGGACACTGCTGTTGCCTCTTAACCAACAAAATAAGTCCACAATACCAGATGCTTCATTATGAGGATCCGCCTAAATGAGTTTGCACCAATTATATGGTACCAAAGAGAGTTTTACTTGTCCATGTATCAAGAGTTTGCTGCCCTAAGACAGTTGTGCCAGTTCTGTGAAAACACCTTAACTCATGGTGCGGGTCAATGGAATGCTATGATTTTTTCGATTTATTTCATTCATTTGGGAAGTTCCTGTCTGGAAAGTGTGACAATGGTCTGTAGACTGCATGTGACTTGCTTGAACGCTTCCTGTGCCCTGCTCAACGTGGCCTGTTTACAACTGTGTTTGATTGTTGTTAAGTACCTGTCAAGGTCCCGACGTGTTCCTCCCTCCTCGGAAAACACCCGAGCTCAGCATCTCTCGAATCAGGAGCAAAATTGTATCCGAGACGTGGGAGAGAGGGAAAAATACTTTGCATCATTGCGTGAAAAGGTATCTGAGATTAAGACAAGAACCACTTTGTTCAAATTCTAGCAGGTATGCAATACCATGTGACAGTCTTGCTGTCTATCAAACTGACTTGACCTGAAAAGTTGCTTGATTGCAACATTTAGCTGTAATTCCTGCTAAACGTATTCTGCACTAAAATTAATTTTGCTAGATATTTTGCTTGTTTTTTATTGAATACAGTTAATTAGGAAAAGGAAATCTATAAGTAATCGACAGTAACCACAATACTACGAATCTGTCTGTCTGACTGTCTGTCCATCTGTGGCAAGATTATCTCGCGAAAGGTGCATTGTATGAGGTTGAAAAGTGGTAGGTGTGTGGCACAGGCCTCAAGGACACAACAAACAAATAAACATTCATATAAAAACAGATTTTTCATACATGGTTTCTGTTTAAGTGGAGGAACCAGGTCTTCTCCACAGTGGTCAGGTCATCCACAGTGGGGTAGGAATACAAATATTGACGTGCACCCCCAAGCTCTGTCTAATGGAGTCGTGGTGCAAGTCCTTCGCCTTGGGGCTTACTACCACTAGATTGGCAATGTCAGTACAGGTTTGCAAGACGAAAAATCCTTGAAGACCTTGTTGGAGGTCTCCTCACTAGATGCAATGGCTAATGATCATACCTGTCTCAGGAGGTTTTCAACACTTGCTTGAAATCATCATAAAAATGTCAACTTCACATAACGAAGCTCATTTTTGACCAACTCCACCCTGATCTCTTAGAAACTGCTACCATCCTCTAAGAGAATAATTGAATATGACACATAGATTCTAATCAATTAGAATATCCTAATATTCAGATGGCCTAAGACAAGGAAAATAGAATGATAATAAATAAACAAATGATTCTATAAATAATAACGGAGCATGTGTTTCTTTCATTCACGTACATATTTGCAGAGTGAGGAAAGCCCTGGAGATCCCATAGCGGGGTTTCTAGGGGGATGGGATAAACATAGATCTATGTGGAGGCTTCAGCTCTTGGCAGGGCTGAAGTGCTCGTGATTGCACCAGGGGAATTGCTGCACTTGCCAGGAGAGGTGCAGGGTTAGCAACATTTTATCCTGAGAGGAAATTCCTTCTATTAGTCCATTATTCATGTGATCCTCAGAGGGCTTGAATGCTGTAAATGCTATACCAGAGATGAGTTTGAAATAAAATGCTTCTTCTTCGTATATGGAGTCGTGGCCAGAAGGATTCAAATCTAAAACTCGGATGGATCCACAGGATATGTGAGATGAACCTTTTCACTTGAATCCATCAATTCTGCGGTTGACAGCAAGTTGCTGATGGACACAAAATAAAAAAGACTTACCATGGTGTATTCAGTTCGTATAGAGTAACAAGGTCGGATTGAAATAAATGTTTGCCATCGTGATCACAAATTTTCCCCAAACCAGATCTCCACCTGCTACTTGCATCAGCGATGCATGAAATATTGACTGCGTGGAAAAGTGAGGGCCTCTGTTTTCTCACAAACTCCACAAGTACGTTTGCTGAATTACATTGCTGACTGGATGGAGGAAAGGTTTAACATGAGGACAAGTCAACAGCAAAACATTTCACGTTGATGAAAATAACACTCGCTAGAAGATGTCCAACCCTTCTATGATTATTGCGGGGGAATAAACTTTCCTGTTGGCGCTGCAACATACTCTACAAGAACACCACATCTAAATCACCATGTGATTAAGTAATGACCACCGCTGTGTATGCATGATCAGGGCTAATGCCTGTGGATGTGTTGGACACCAGTTTGTGTTATCTGATGTCTGTTGGGGGCAGCTTGATGAAAGAGACAGGCTTGAGAGAGACACGAGGCCCTGAGACTGCCGTCCTGCCGGATCATGCCCCGATTGTGCTGTAAAGATTTCCCAGCTGTCCTGTGGATTAGCCTGTGTGCTTATGTGATTAGGCCGCATGGCACCGTGGCTAGACCAGGCGCCTCTTGCCTGGGGAATGTGGGATTGGACTGGGCTGGATGAGGATGGTGATGATGCCAGGGCCGAGGTTTACACCACGCCCGGACTTAGGCGAAGCAGGCTAGGTCCATGCCCAACCTGGGGGACAATGTGAGGCCTGAGAAATTAGCAGCTAATGTACAGTACAAACCAGGTGATATCAGCCACATTAAAAACAAGTCTTTCTCTATTCTTTGACTCTCATTAAAGGTGGCTGTTCGAGAGCAGCTATTTATTTTCTCCCAAGGACAGCGTACAATGTCTGCAAGCTTGAGAAAGCTTTAATACATGGGAAACTTTGACGTTAACAGGAAGAACTCAACCCCCCACCCACTCCAACCCCCCTGTATCCTCTTACAAAAATGTGTTCATGTTGGCTGGGGAGTGTTGGACATGACTGACATGTGGAATGACAAACAGTGTGACAGCATGGTGTGTGTGAGAGGCCTTCCAATCCAGAGCCCTGCACAGCTGCACTAGGCCGAGTTCGCTCCACCAGACACTGTGGCACTGAGTCAAGAGCAACGCTGACCTCATGGGTCACAACCAGCGCTGGCGAAAAATGTCTGGATAGCTGTTAAAGCTGACACAACTAGACTAAATCCTAACCGCAAAGTTAGTTAAACCTAACTAACCTAATTTACTAGCGGTTAACAGGGAACCCATGCTTGCAAGCTGGCTTTCTCCAATAGCTTTTTTTGTCTGCGGTTCAATGATTGTGTTTAATACAAAAGGTAGTAAATATGACAATGTGTGTAGGGAATGCACTAAACCCAGGTTGCTATAATCCCATCAACAAATGCAAGAATGTTTCCCTTCGTCAGATTCCCACCCTCCCTGGTTTTGTAATAAGTGTTTGCCAACCAAATTGAATCCCAGTGGAAGGGGGTCTTGTTGAACTGAGGGCCACTTAAACATCTGTCACCAACAAGTGTGGCTTGTCGATGGTGGGCGGGGAGGGGAAGGGGGTCTCCATTTTGTGTGAATTTGATCATTTTAAGATTAGAATGGTAAAATAGTTAATCCATTGATTTTGCTAGAGTTAACAGACTGGCTTGCATCCAAGTGAGACTTAAGTCACAATTGGAGTGAGGTAGAGACATGGAGAAGAAACGGTGGGAAAGTTGAAATGGCTCTTTTCTTTGACAAAACAAGGGAATTTGAAGATCAGACTGTGAAGGAAATTGAAACAGTGGTCTGTGGTAGACTTCTGTGGAACTCCTACACTTGATTAGTTGAATCTAATTGAAGCTTACTGGGTAGGCAAATGTACTGAACACATCCAATAGGATGGAATAAGTGCACTTTACTTAAGAAAATCTCTACTTACTGGTCGCGCTACTCTTTTGATTCGGACAAGTATCACAGGCATAACAACAAACTAGTTTGTCTATTTAGTTAAATCTATCAAAACTGTCATGAAGACAAATTGTCTGACAGAAAACAACAATATCAAACATTTAAACATTGACTGTCAAAACATAACATTTAAAACACTTTTTTTCCCCACAGCAATGCCAACATTCCAAAAATGTTCATCATCTGTTTATATCAAACACAACCATAGTGATGAACAATTTCATTTTTGAGTCTCGCTAACAAGGGGTCCATTGTCAGACACATTGACCTGCAGACGGATACAGAGATTCTTGCAACGTGTTAAAACAGGACAGCGGGCACACAGCAAAGCCGGACAAAGAAACATTCCTTGTGTCAGAGGTTGTTGTTTTTTTTTACTCAGTGTTTTCAATTACGTTAGCAGACCTGTTGAGAGAAACAGGCAAGATTATAACAAAAAAACACAAAAAAAGAAAACTTGACAGCTATTTATGCAGTTGCAGAAACCACACAGGAATGGTCCCCCACCTTGACTCATTGAATTATGGAGAGTCTGTCGACAGCTTGAGCAACTGTCTCTCCCTCTCTGTGTGTCCTGTGTATTCTCTTTACTCATCGCTGTTCCACAGCTGTCAGAGCATGCTGTCCGGTAGGGCTGTCCACTGGGGCCTGGGGAGCACGGTGCACCTTGCATTCTCTAATCACAATGACAGCAGCTCATGATTTGTCCTACTCCAGGCAACACCAGTCAAATGAATCCTTTGACAAACCGGCCCAGTGAGAGTCATCCTGCTATTTTTTAGAATTGAAGTGATTCTTCGGTTGTAACAAACAATGTAGTTTTGAAGCTGGGCTGATGTTTGTACCCTGGATAGTCAAAAGTTACATTGAAAGCAAAAAATGTCACTTAAAGGGCATTTAAAGCCTTCATAAGCCCTTTTACAAAGCCTAGAAATGTCACAAGAAATCATAAATAATAATATTTTCTGCTATGGATGTGTGATGGATTTTGAGACTAAGCTGACAACCACTATACTTAACTTAATCTCAAAATCCACAACTTTTCAGGTGGCAACTTACAAATTCAAGAACTAGGAAGGTGTCAGTTTCGTCTGCCAATGGTGACTTGATTTAATTCAGTTAATAATATTCTTAACAAATCGGTCATTCCTTTTTGGCTGATATACTTTAAAGATCCTGTAGTTTAGGAATCATAGTTCTTTAAATTATTAATATTTTCAACATATAAATTTTGCACATAAAATATTTGTAACCTTTCGTAGGGACACTGAAAGTAGATGATCTAGTTTGAGACAACTTGAGTAAAGGAGTAGTCTCATGAACATGGGGTAGGCAGTGTGAAGTGTGGGTTCTTTCAAAGGGAACATAAGCACAAGGTCTGACTCTGCAGTAGGAAACAATGACGTTGAGTGAGCTGGAGAGGAGGGAGGTTGGTGAGAACCAATCCCATGCATGGACAACTTCCAGAGCCATACCAGTCGAAGAGTATGGAGGTGTTTGAGTCAAGCCAAGTGGGCAAGGCACCTGCCAAGATGGCAGATTCGTGTGAAACGGATCTGGCAGCTCTTTAGTTTCCCCCTTGCAGCCCCAATCGTCTCTGTATCACTAGCGTGGAGACCGAACATACCTCAACCCCCACAGAGGACCAAGTGGCAGAGTCCCTGAAGGGCAGGAGGGAGAAATGGGGTCCATCTGATGTCCATGTTCTCATGTTAACTAGGCGTATCTGGCAGTAGGGGTTGTTAGAGATTAATTTGCAGCAGGTGTTGGGTGTCTAGACCAGGGGAGAGGAGGAACACTCGCTGAGTAATTGAATGTGCAGGTGCATCTTGGGCCCGTGCCGGAGCTTGAGTCTGCTGTAATGTTTTTAACATCATGACATCTCACTTTTTAGGCTCAGGCGATTACATAAAGAGCCTCGGAGCCCTGTTTAAAAACATGCCGCTGTGAGGAATTCCAGATTTGCTTGTAAAAACATCTCACAGCTATTAAAGACTTTTGTTTCCCTTACATTGAAAGCTATTAATGTTAGTTACTTCATTTTTTTCTTCTTTGGCTCGTTTGAGTGATATAAAATGACTTGGCAAGGTGTCTGGAATAGAACCCTCACCAAATTTGTCCATTTAATCATAAAAACCTGGTGGGTTTGGCTTCCTGTATTGACACGAGGGACATCGGAGCCAAAGTATACAATCAAATGTTCTTGAAAAAGTAACTCCTGGCGGTAACTTTGATGGGACAATGTCACCCAATATCTATGCTGAACGGTAATGGTTTGTAGTAACAAGAAGATACTAATTTTGTTTCTGTTATATTGTGTTACTATATACAAATTACTGTATTAACACTGTCATTAATAACTGTACAACAAACACCAATAAATCTGACACAGCTCTGGCCAATTAATGGTGCCAGTCAGTTTCACATCGATAGACCTGTCAAAATGTGGTGAGGTTGATAGTTTGAGTTTGAATGGGTCAACAAGTGTGCATAAAATATCTGATTTGCGACCAATTGACTGTTGCTGTAATTGTGACGCCTGTCCTATTTACTGGCTTCTACGGCTGCTGCTGGCTACAGGCCTTCATGGGCTATCAGTCTCCAGGGCTAAGAGGATAATGTGTTAGCTGATATCTCAGCTCAGGGTGGTGGTGAAATAGGAAAAGGGGGGAAGCAGAGGTAATGATGGACCACTTTGGTTTCTCCTGAGAAAGAGGAATTCAGCCCCACCCTGACAGGTGAACTAGCACTGAGAGCTGGACACACTGAACCAACCAGAGGGATTACAAATCAAACACATATTGACTGTAACCTGCTCTGTGTATGTCAAGACATGTTATAATTTGGTTGTCTAGTCTGCTCCTGGAGTGGCCTTTAAAATTGAACATGGGTTTCATCAGGTATGGGTCTTGATTTTAACAGTGAGGCATTGAATTAACTCTATAACAACAAACACATACTAAATGAAATGACAGTCATGGGCAATTTGAGATAAACTGTGTGAATCATTGATTAATATTTTCTGCATGGAGTTCCAGGAAGCAGTTAAATGGACTGTTTGTAACTGCAAGTGAGGATCGCACAAAACATGAGTCCACCAGCAGCTCGGTGCCTGCTGGCTTGAGTGAGCTGACACTATGGAAGCAGTGCCAGGCTTGAGGTCCCCTTTCTCCCCTCACACTGAGCCTCTCCAGTCATGGATCACAGAGCTGGAGAAGCAACTAATAGCTCTTTCTAGCTGGGCCTGTGCTAAACTCTCCCTCCACTAAAATGATTCCTCAGGGAATCAATGGGCCCATTCTTTTGTAAGCTGCAGTTTGCTCCATGGTCCCAACCTGGATGTGAAACAGTAGACAGTAATGGGTAAAACATAAAACATAATACTTGTGTGACCAGCTTGTCATTGGCTGTTCAGTGGCTGTGTTAAGAATGTGCCCAAGATAGAAGATTCGGTGAGGGAGAAATTACCCAGGGTAACAAGCCTTGCTACACTAAGATGGAATCACAGGAACCAATTCATTCTGCTGCAGCCAGGGAACACATGAAAGATGTTTGGACATGGGAGTGATGGGGAGGGGATTCTGATGGGTGTCACATTCAGTAAACACTGATGTCATCAGTTACAATCAATTACTGATTATTAGTTTTTTCTTATTAAGCACACAAACACATATGAGGAGTAATGCCAAGCCCTTGAAGTATGGAATGCACATGTAATGGCAAGAAGACAATGACAATTGTAAAAATAATTTTATAATTGAGTCATAATAATTTCATAATAATTTGTCAAATGTAGTGTGCAAGCACCTTGAAAGACAGGAGCAAGATCAACAAGAGGTGCAGTCTTTTCTGCGTCCCCTTCTTGATCGTGATCCACAAAAATGTCTGACATCTAAAACAGACTCTAGCGTCTTCAACTTTGTAACACTTTGAACCCTTTATAAATCCTCCAGTAATTGTTCCTGAGTCAACTGCGGCGATGGCTACGCTTCACCCGAGTATCTTAGCCTAGCCCTTCACCACAACATCTCCGCTGTCTCACCACAAGAACCTTGTATTGGTTCACTGTTCAACCCTTAAGCCAACCTTTGCCTGCATTTCTAGTCTCTATGGCTCCTCAGATCAATTATGTCAGATCTGCCCAGACGTTTTCAGCCTACGATAGGAGCCTATTCTCATATGATACCTCCGAAAACACCAGACCTAGCTCCAAGCAATAGCAAGCTGTGTACAGTATTAATACAGTCGCCAGACCAGAGTCAGAAATCCTCATAAAATCATAAAAAGTCTATAAATCCCATATTAAATAAAAAGGAATCCACGATGATGCAACTTGCCAAACCAAGTATTTATATTGTCCTGGGGAAATGTGAAGCTTGCGCAGAGTGGCACAGTACGAATTAAAGGATATTTAGTCTCAAGTGTTCATGGCAGACCAGCAGAGTAAAGTACCTAAATCAGCTTAATGTGGCTAAGCCTAAATATTTACAAAATCAGTCTTAATGGGCTTCTCCCCTGGCAGTACCATCCTTCCCAGTGACAATGTGCATTTAATCACACAAATCAACTGCAATGACTGTCCAGGAAACGTAGATGTTGAACCGATCGAGTGGATAAAATGTGTAGACACGGATGTATTACAAGAAATTCTGCTCAGTGACAACTATGCCTACTTGTGCCTTTGGGCTTTGGGAAAGAATAAAAAATGTTTTTGAACAAATCATCATTTAGAGATCATCACAAATGCTTGTTTGTATTGGTCTTTGCTTGGTTGCAAACGATGCTTGTTCTTGAAATCAGGTTTTGCGTCATGGCAATGTTCACATATTTCCCAGTGTCTAATTGTTTCCTAGCTCTTATGGTAGGGCACCTACCCAAAGCTCCTGTCTCTTATTTAGTTACTGCTACTGAGGTTTTGTTTGGACTTAAACGGAAGCTGATATGAGTCGTAAGAGGAGACTGTTGGTACAAGAGTCTCTGAAAAGGTCAAATACTGTGGTTTGTTTTTCAAGGATCCCTTCGGGATGTACCGCATGTGAATAACTTGTAGGTCTTTTACCTGTGGACAATAAGGTGAAATAGCACCCCTGCCAGTTGGTCAATTAAAAAGAGACCTGCCTTCATGGGCCTGCCAATCTGGACAGTGTCAACAAGTCATAACAATGAATTGTTCAAATGAGACCCCAAGAGGTTGACTAGAGGCATATCATTAATCACAATTTAGGGAAGTCTGAGTATTGCTAATGCACTTGTTACAATCTCACCTGTTCATTGTCAAGGATACATTATAAGCCCCACACTGTAAATATGCACAGTGTGCATCCAACCATGACTTGCTTTTACAGTATATTGGGAAACAATATCACACACTGAAATAGCAAAACCTAACAAGGATTTGCACTGTAGTCTAAGACAAAGTACTTATTTCAGAGAGTTTTGAACTAGTGACACAAATCCTCTGTTTACTTTCACTTATGATATGACAAGAGAGAAGTTCACAGATTATTTCCATCCATGGCCATGAACCTGCTTGAACTTCCCCTCTATGTTTTCAAGGTGTTACTTATGCGAGAGTCAGAAGTGGACAGACTCCCTCATGTATTTCTCATTCAGACACATCAAAGAGTAATCATACCTCAATGTGCTCTGGTATTCGGTCAAGTGAACTGGTTTGTCTTTTATAAGTGCATGTACTGTAACATGCATGCAAACCTATTTTTTGCTCCAACTCAGTAACTAGAGGTACATGGAATGCCAAGTGAAGTGAAAACATCAAAGGATGTATTGAGCCATAGGGAACAAGTAAAATTAATGATCCGGTCTCCCTTCAAGACAACACGGAGGGTAGGGAAGACAGACTACTGCATGGAGAGGTCACATCACAGGTTGAGTGTGTTTTACGGTTGACTGGCTCAAAAAATTATTCACCTGGTTCAAACGAGGCTTACTTGATTCCGGACAAAGAAATAAAAATGGGAAGTTGCTTTGATAATGTCCTCATTCAATATGACCACATTCCACACAAAACCCTTTAAGATGTGAATAGTCCTAAAGGAGAGCATGACTCGTAGCACCACTTGTTCTACATGTGGTGTTCGGTATGAGCTTCACAAAGTGAGGAAGGCATGCACTCACACTAGAATGGTTCTCCAACGACTGCTAATATGCAATAATCATATTGTGAAAAATAACCTGATTCAGGTTAAATGTCCTCATTATTCCAATGGTGCTATCTCAGACTTCATAGCTTGATAGCTTGAGTAATTAAGGTGAGCACAACCTATAGTGATCTCAAAAATACATGTATTATTATTTTGGGGTGAACTTATGTTCTCTCGTCATTTTTGAAACATTTAAGGTTTGCCATATAACGCATGCTCTCATAGGAGAAATCCAGCGCGATTTTACTTCCGTTTCTCAAGGTCACCGGGTACTGGCGGTATGGAAAAAACCCACAAAATCAACAGGTTTTACATGTGGCGATAGCATTTGTATAGATTTGTATGGATTTATATAGTTTTTTTCTTCAATTAAAAACAAAATAGTTTTGGTTTTATGATACCTTGTTCTATTTTCATTAGATGGGAGAGATGCATCAGCCTGTTTTACAGTTTTTTATGTAACAATGTAGCTTTAACTCAAAACAAAGTTTTAATTAACTACTTATTACATTTACTTGAGTCATTTTTGAGATAGGTAATTTCACTTGTGCTTGAGTAATATTTAATCAAAGCATTGGTACTTTTACTTGAGTAGAATATTTTAGTATATTTTCAATCTCAGCCTGAGGGTGTTGTCTAAAGTTCTTTGGCCATCAGTTATCATTATTATCATTTAAAATGTGGGCCTAAAAAGTAGTGTATTACTTTTGCAATTGATTGCATTGATTTGCTGTATGTTACAATATGACTCTGAAGTATCATACATCTCTGGCCCTTGTTAATTTCAACCCATAAAGATTTGCAGTCAGGTCCTGGCTATGAGCTGTTACTCTGCCCATATTGCTAGTTAGGTAGATTGGTTGTTGTTGTTGTTGTTGAACAAATGTGTTATTGTGTGCACAGCCTATTCACTTCTCCATGACCAAAATTCAGTAGGCTGAACAATGTACCTACTGTCATAGGACAAGGCATGCAACTTTATATCAATACTCTGTTGTTTGGATTGACTTTTATGGATAGAATGTTCCAGGTTAAGATCCACATTATGTCAACCTAATCTACCACCAGGGTTTCCTGAAATTCACTCTGTGTGACTGTATTTTTTCCATCAAGGCACTAAACTGCCTTGAAAGGCTTGATTAGTCAACCGTTACATCTGCTTGGAGACGGGTGTGCACAAGCGATCGCTTCTAGAACAATCTGTTGTAACTTTTAACCACACAGTACAATTCTACACACTGACATGAAATAATGACTTTGATGTGACCAAGCTACTGATTTAGCTTCTGCTTTGCTCAACGCACTATGTTTGGTGTTGTGCTGACTACTTATTTAAAATAGGTTCAAGCACAGTCTATGGTGGCTAATGAAACAATAACCTTTGTCAATAAACTAACTTGTCTAATCAGATCATGTTTAGGTTTTACAGGTTTTACAGCTTTTTAATGTAATTGTAATCTAAGACACATTGACCTGAAAATGACCAGGAACAGCTCAATTGAGAGTGCTGGAGCGACAGGGCCCCTTCTGAGGGTGTTGGGTCCTTTCAGTCAATGGAGGAGAATAAATACACCGGGACCATCTAACCCTCCGTCCATGGTTGAGCAGCAGCGAGGTGGCTCTTGGCTGCCCTCAGCATGTGGCACTGTGACAGCCCCTGACCCCCAGGGCCGAAGAGAAGCCAGCGACCCAGCAGCAGCCTGGGGGAGTTGCGGGCCCATCGGCGCCCGTGGAAGAGGGCGATAAATCTGTGCTGCTTTGAAAGTAATTAGCGGTGGGATCAGGGCTAGCGGGGCAGTCTCCCCGGCCTGGCGCTGAAGAGGAGACAGGTGCCACCAGTGGCCTAAGCCCATAAGAGGCCAGCAGGCGCTGGAGCTGCCCCCTTGCAGTACGAAGCCCAGTCTGGGAAACTGAATGCCAGCCTTGACACTGAACTGAGCCCCGCTGATCCGGCACTTTCTTTTCTTTCATTCTACTCTCTCTCTTTCTCCTTTCTTCTTTCTTTCCTCACTTGGTATGTTTGCATTGTGAACTCTGGGAGGCTCCGCTAAGTGGGAAGGGGGATGGGGGTCTTAGAGAGGGAGTGGGAGGAGTTGCTGGTCGAGGGGTGAGCTGTTTGTATCCACATCATGACCAAGCTGCTCTGATCCAATGACACCATACTGGCTGGCTGATGAAAAGACCTACAGAATTGACTTCCGCATGATCATGGACTTTGACAGAAACAATAAATGTGAAGACTGTTCAATAACACACAACATGAAAGATTCAATTTCAGACAATCGGAATCTTGAAGCTGAAGTTAGTAAAAAAAAAATGTCAAGGGACATTTTCCAGTGTAAATGTTCCTCAAATGTCATGAATGTCATAAAAACAAGACAGCTTACATTTATTGGCACAGCAGTGAAAGTATTTTCACAGCCACAACAGCCTGAAGACCACCTAATGAGAAGCGAGGAGGTATTTGTGTGCACTCTCTGTGCCAGTTATGGTTTCAACAAGTTCTTACTCCCAGGAGTTGTTGTGGGAACCGGGGGGGGAGGGGGGGTCAGAGTTCAGGTAGCAGACATGGAAGGTTGGAAAGGGTCACGGCTACCCAGTCAGATAACTGGAAATTTCAGGGGTGGTTTACTTATTAGGTTTCATGTGAACAAACTGACAGCAAACTCATTGGGAATTCAGTAACCAGGCTGTTCAAACAATGTGATACCTGTTTTATTGTTAATTTGATAAGGATTGCAGCATTGAAAATTGTTTTGACTGGATCCTTCGCTTGTAGAAAGAGAACGTTTAAGGAATCCCCTTATGATAAAGCAGCAGATAGATTTGTGGATTGGTGGATCTTTAAGGCCAGGGCCTGTTGTGTTTCAGAGTATCCTGCCCCAGGCGAGACCGGGGCTTCCCCTGTCTGCTTAGCCTTTGGAATTTCTCTTTCCCATCACGCCTTGGGACCAGCCGAAGGGACTCCGGATTGTGTGAGAAATTGACAGAAGGCCGTCGTTTTCCACCCTTGAACGTGTGGTTCCCTGGTAGCGGAGACCCGGAGAAGAGAAAGAAAAAACAGGATGAGGGGCAGCGAGGCAAGGGCACGGTCATAACACACTCATGTGAAATGCTACCCCACCCCTGCACCCTCAAAACCCCGTTTGTCTGTCTGATGGCAGGAGCTGGGTTGGGCCCAAGTCTCCCCTTGCAGACCTGACTCACGGTGGTCCAGTGTTAGAGAGACAGACAGCTGACATGTTCCCATGTCATGCTTTCTATTGTCCTTGGCACTGCCATCTAGGATTCCTTTTCAGTGGAAGAGAGGTTGGGGTGAGCTGTGCGTCACTGTGCTACTGTCTTCTCTAACTGTGGGTGTCAGTCTGGGTACAGATTCAGCATAAGCTAAACTTGATAGCAAGACAACTGGTTATCCTGCAAAGGTACCCGTGAAATGTCTGAACACATGCTGTAGAATTCAGTAGAAAGTTTAAAGAGCTGCATTGTTTGCTAAACCTGCTACTGTTTTTTCCAGAAAAGGCCATGGTAAACCAGAACTCTTTGAGCTCCTTGTCCTCTCTCAAGAACAAGGCATGGGAAAAAAAATTGTACATCCGAAATAACCTGTGTAGCAAGCACCACCACAGTGTCTGTTTTTAGCTTGCAGAGGTGACATCTGTCACAGGGATATGAAAGGTATTTGGATCCCTCATGCCAACACCCTGACATTTTTTATGTCACCAGAGGTGACATTTGCTGGGAGCCGGACCTGCAAAGTGACCTGCAGAGGCCGGGACGTATCTGAGTTATGGTGTGGAATCCTGGACGTGACGCAACCGCAGAACTGTGCTAGAACAACTGAACTGATGACGTCTCCACTTGCGCTCTACATGGCTAAGCCACTGACTCCATCCAGCCACAAGGTCAGTCTCTATTATAAACCAGGGAAAAAATCTAACACTCAGTTGCTAAATATCATGCGGAAACATAACTACCTTTGACAGTGCCAACTGAACAGTCTGCTGCCCAGATTCTTTTAAGTGACAGAAGAGCAGCACCTGGCATATCACAGTGGGTGCAGGCCATACATGCTTTCCTCTCATTAACCATGGATGAATGGTAATACAATGTGTTTTGTTGATGTAATGAGATAGAATTGATTATTTATTGTCAAAACAAGAAACGGGAACCCTCATGAAACACGTTCAGATCCTGTTTTTTTAGTCTAACATCAAGCTTGGTGTGGAGGAAGAAACAGGGGGAGTGGAGATTAGCAGTCAGTCAGAGCATGTGACATTTTACATTTGACATTGCACCAACCATTTTACAGATGCCTTTTCTTTGTACTTAGCCAGACAAACACTCAGAAAGTCAGCCAGCCATTTAGCCGGCCAGCCAGATAAACAAACTAACCACCCAGCAAGACAACTAACCAGCCAGTCAACTAAGCAGCCAGTGAGCCAGCCAACAAACTAAATAACTACCTATCCAGCGGGTCATTCAGTCAGTCAACCACTCAGACAGGACGGATGGGATGTGTGGCATGGTGAGGTCAGACTTGAAAAGAACACCTCTAACCTACAAACGAAAACCAGACCAGAGAACGTGAATCACTTTCGATATACTCTTGTATGGTCCTTATGACTCTTGCATCAGAAAAACATGTTGAAGTCCAGAAACCCATTTGGCTGACTTCATGTCTGTTGCAGACATGTATGTCAACATTGTTCAATACATTTCTGTTACTAAGTTTGACTTTGTTTCACTTTGTACAGGTAACCTCGCTATGGCAAAGACACAAGTCACTGACTTAGAAATAATTTGATTTACGTACTTCCTGACAAGTAGGGCACCACATTGTAATTTCAAAGATTTAGATATTGCATTCTCTGTCACATTAGAAAAGAATAATGTTCTGTATGCATGTGTACATCTCGTATTTTGTCCCATTGGGTAAGCCTTCTACTCTTAACCTTAACCTTTAAGGGTTTTGGCCAGGTTTACTGGAACAAAGATCATCACACACAAATGTTTTCATAAATGGAACAGTCTGGATAACCTGAAAGGCATTATTAAGCATGCTTTCATCTCTGACCTCACACAAAATGTGTCTCTTTGCAAAAAAACACAATTGTTTTTGACAAATTGAATCTGAATGCATTTATTTGTTTTACCCACTTCACAATGATTTAAGTAATTTGTTTAATGAATAAATTAAGTGCTGATGGGTACCGTTCCACACCAAATTACTTATTAACAACACAGACTGTTCTTTTGACATGGTTTCAAAACAGTATCGACGAAACCACACAAAACCTGTCATTTCTGGTATTGATTTTTAGAAAAGAAAGATTAAGCACATGAGAGGAATACTTGGTTAATCCTTGTCTTGAAAATCATATTTTGTCACTCTGACCACAAAGGTCTAATTTCTCATTTGTTTTAAAAGCCCCATGCTTCACATAGTGATTGAAACTGTGTGTGTTGGAGTCAAGCCATGGTTCCACAACATGTGGAGTAAGGATATCTGCAGTAGCAGTTCTTTAATGGTTTCCTCTCGTGGATTAAAGAGAGGAGGGGAAGAGAAAAGAGAGAAAGAGAAAGAAGAGAAAAGGATGGGCCATTGAGTTTATGTATCCACTGACATCAGCCAACAACCAAGACTGTCAAGCAGACACCCAAACATGCACTTAGGCGAACAGCACACTCCCTTCTCCCACATCCTATCCCAGAGCCCTTTATGTTGTCCGCACAATGGAAACCCAAACACACAAGAAAGATTTTTCCATGCAAATGTGAAATACATACGGTAAAAAGACAAAATATGCAGCTCAAAATCCACCATGCGCCCAAAGAAAATAACAGTGTATACCACTGGAGCTGACAATCTGATGAGCTGCTGCCTTTCAATTAGTCTCCCTTCACTACAGTATATCAGTTTGACAAATATGGAAGGAAGTGACTTCTTGATTTGAGTTGAACCTGACCCTTCCTGTAAATGTTTCTCAGACTGCACTAAAACCAACAAAAGTTCAAAGCCACAAGGTTATTTGAATTAAAACAGCAGCCAAATACAATTGTTCACAACTGTACATCCAAGGGTATAACATGGTCAACATGTCGAATTAGCAAGTAGTAATCTTCGTTTTTTGGCTTTGTTTTGACCTGCCTACTCTCCTGACATTTGAAAATGAGAACAATTTATTTATTGGCTGCAGTGTAGTTGGTATGGTGGAGGTTAGGTGCGTCAGGGGGCGACAGCCGCAGTGACGGGGAAGGTACGCCATCTGCAATTATATTCAATCACAGGGTGGGTCTTTGTTTGGATTAGCTTCACTTGTATCAGCTCTCAGATAACCAGTCCTGGTTTGACTTGTGTGTCACCGCCATGCCTTATAACTTCGCTGTGCATTGAGATCACATGAACAACACTCGGGTGAATCAGTAGCATCGATAGCACCGGCATATTTCCAGTCAATGAATGTACTATGTCATATGTGGTTGTAATTAAATAATGCTCCCATTTTCCTTTGGCCAACTTGAGGAAACTTTGTATCACAGATAGCATCGATCGTCAAGTCCCTGAGGACAGAGGGCAGGCTGTGGGAAAGTATATAAAAGTGGCACTGAAACCATGATGTCTCTTCTGATGGGACTTTAATTATTGCTCCCTGAACACTCCCTCCCTGTCATCTTGAAGTGCCTGTGGTCTGGATGCCCCTTGGTGCTATCTGCTGTTGTCCCCTGCTGACGCACAGAACAGCACAGTACAGTTCAATACAGGACAGTTAAGTCAAGTCCAGTAAAGGACAGAAATAGCACTTCAGTCATTGTTTGGGTTTCCCTTACTTTGGTGATTATGATTCTAACCATGTTCTGCCACAGGCCCTAGATATAGAGGCATATTGTTGAACCCGGTTGTCCGATTCCCCGAACCCAAAGTGTCAACCATTGGACCAAGCAAATATAACGTCATGGTCCACGAGCAGTATTCAGAATTCCAAGTCCCAGTGGCTTCACTCCACCGCTGAAACACACAAATTATGGTATGTCAAATGTCCCCTGGGTGAACACACATTTGGGGATCAATTTATGTCATAAAATATCAAGTGTGTGCAGTTTGTAGAGTGACAATTTTTAAAAACGATATAGAATCCATGGTCATAACTTGACCAGATCATTCATCAAGTTAAAATGCTGTCTAATAATGCGTTCATGTTGTTTCTTGCCCTAAGTGGAATACATATTCCATTCTTAAAAATATATAATAACCATGCACCATTAACATCCAAGGTTTCAGATTTGGCATGTCAAGCAAAAGGCACACTTTTCTGTGAGAGCATAGACTAAACTCTAAAGGCTAAAGGAAACAGCCTGGGACCTCTATGGACAGATATAAATGTCATCAGCTTTAAAGACATTTTTCTGTACTGATCCAATATGTTAGCAGCAATGCAGTGTCCCCCCAGTGTCCCCATTGTAAACTTTACTGGCATCTTCATGAAATGAGTTAAATCGAATGGCAAGGGGCATCTTTGTGAACTTGTAAATCGGTGGAGTTTATGTCACCATACCTAACACGTAACCACAGAACCACACTTTGTCTTTGCCAAAAGACATTTACGTGCTCGACCGGCGTGCCAAAGACAGCTCGTAGATCAGAAAAGGAGAGAGACCTGCACATCGAGGTGGAAACCCCAAGGCAATTTTATCATGAAAAAAAAACATGACAAAAAAACCTCCTTGATGGATGTGACTAACACAATGTGTGGACGCCACTGTGAGAACAAGTATTGCCTGATGTAGCAATGGTTTTGGCCAATGATGCACTTGCTGTCATATAAAGCATTCCAAACTAATGTTGGTTCATCATGAGAGATGCCAGTTTGGAATGATAAACAAGATCATGTTTGTAGGATGAAGAAAGCATCTTTTCTATTGGCGTTTATCTGAGTTCTTTATCGAGTTTGCGTTTGCCACATATTGTTTCCATTTCGTGGGTTCCTAATGTAGTATACATATTTTGGAATATACAGTGGAACTGAAATGGACCAGTGTAATCCAGAGAGGAGAAACAAGCCAATCTCTCCACCAACAAACTGGAGAGATTTAAGAATGTGGCCTCAAACTTGGCACAAATATTTAAGACAGTCACAAAGTGAATGTGGGCAATAAACAACAAGTCACGCAAACGTACACTTCAAATGCAACACAGTTGGTGCTTCACTTATCCTTGGGTTTGAATGTTCTATTTTTCAGACAGTTACATGTGCACAGACATCTACTGTGAAATACATTTAAGGCCCACCATAGTCAACAAACATGCACTTAGAAATGAGTGCAGTTTGTTGATTCAGGAGACACAAATGACTGTTCTAGAAGTCAAAACATACGCCTCTCCAGATTCATCTGCTCCTTAGACAATGGAAACCTTTTGGCCTCCCCTCCCTTTTGAAGAGTCAGAACTCAACTCCCTCCTTGCGTCATCACTGCTCCCTATTAAAACAATCTACGACAGACTTTGTGCGAGCGCCATTAATGACTAAAGGAATGAATATGGAGTCATGTACTTTGGCTGGGTCTCAAAGGGATGGAGACTTCCCACACTGTTACTGTTAGATCCTACTCTCCTTGAGTACCAATAGTGTCAAACCTCTGTTACCACCAGGGGTCTGGCTGTTTCCTCTTAATGGGAGCCTATTATTAACCAGTTACTAAATACTTCCCTTCTGCCAAGCTGCCAGGAAGGGCCCGACAGAGATAACAGCGTTACACAAAGGAAGGAGAGGGGACCAACAGTCATAATGCCAAGGGGCACAGAGCAAGGTGTTGGCAGATGAACCATATGGTCATGCGGGAGAGTTCCGCTTGGACTGTTGCCTGTAGTAACCTCCCAGTGCCTCCAACATGAAATGCCTGTACCAACTTTGGCCTAGGAGATGGTTGATTGTGCCAGGTTCAAAAGACATTGACTGCGATGTCAAGAAGACAACACAGTTGTTCCCTTGATCTTAAGTGTGGATGAGTTGAAATTGTTCACATGTCTTGTGGTCTTTATGTAGCAGTCATGACTGCAGAAGATGAATGAAAGAAGGCCCTGGTACATTTCAGTCATGGTTCAGTCACACCATGGCTATTCTGCCATGGCCCCACCAATTTATTGTCTTCACAAGAGATTTAGTACATGGAAAAGCAGGGTTCTTGAGTCATGATGTTACCCTAGCCACAGCATAAAAGTTATGTCCATGAGAGTGTTCAGGGGGCTTTTGGCCTTAAGGTTCCTCTGGTCTTCAAACAGAGCTAGAAGAAGAATGACCTGACCCGTCACTCCAGTGAGAAATCATTCCGAGATCACATGTGTCTCCATTCATCCATCCTACCTTCAGGTGCTCCTAGATGACGAGGAGAACATGCAACAGCACCGCCCCACCTGCAAAAGCCCACCTTGAGGGTTCAGCAAGGGTCTGTAATGATGTCTTCACTGACAGAATGTCTGTGCTTGATCAAAGCCTGGTGTTGCTCAGGGATGGGCTTGACATGGGTTCAAATCTGGAAGGTATTTCATGGTCAGTATTTCCGGCTGGTTGTGAAGCAAAAAAAAAACTAGTGGCGTTATTGACAATCAATCTCTCTCTACAGCCTATGTTCTCCGAGTGGAATCTGCTTGTCTCATTTAGTTATTTCACAGTTAAGTATGTGTGTGTGTGTGTGTTGCAAAATAGTAATTGTCCTATTTATCTCATATGTAGAATGGTGAAATTCTCTGCAGATAAGTACATCAGCGCTGAATGGACAGGGATCTGAAGGGGTAAGTCGTTGACAGTAGACAGTCCACCGCCCCATGGAGATCAAATGAGCGCCATTATGGAACGATTCTCTTCTGGCTTTTGGTGATAAGAACGGGGCGGTGAAGCTCTCCAGACCAGGCCTGCTGTCCCCTCACAGATAAATGGCTTCCTCTTTTGAAATGTCCGATACTCCTCATTTGGATAAGCGGCATAATCAGCAAAACACTTGGTTTAAAACCATTCCCTCATTAATGTGGACTCTTGACTCCCCAACAGCACTGCTCTGGTGGGCTGCTTGACCAGTCTGGGCACTGTCCATGTGAAACCCCTCCACCAATGAAATGAAAGACAAGAGTCTACATATACATTTCCAACGTCCACTATTGAGACGGTCAAAGAAAAAGCAAAAACGCAGAGACAGACGAAGCAAATAAAGTGTTTACAGTAAATACAGTTCCATACAAGTAGGGTAGGCTTTCTTTATGGTTCATTGGCAATAATCTTTTGTTCTACCTGATTCAAATGTTGTGTTTTAGGAATAGAAATATTTACAAGAAAAGACAATACAATACAATACAGCAATGCTTTGTGCTTTGTGTCTATGATCATGTTTTGTGTCAAAGTTAGGAAGGAAATCCACTGCTGCATTTTCACATGTTTGAAATAAATGCAATCTATTGGAGCTGGGATGAGCAACATCTTTCACAGACTTGCAGCAGACAGAGGGAAAATGACATGGCGTCATTGAGACTGAAGACAGAACTTTCTAAATATCAAAAGCAGATGTTAATGGAATGCCTAAAATAGCTAAAACTGTCTCACACTAAAGAACTCTGATGAAGATCCTTTGGATTTGGGGGGTCCATGTGACATTTGGGGTTAGCAGCTCAACTCTGATGTGGCTGAACAGTCCTGCTTTGCGACGCAGAGCTGTAAAGCAGCTGTTGAATTGTTTCTGTTGCCTTTTTTTATGACTGATTATTAAAGTGTAACACAGACACAAAGAATAAGTAGAGTCATTTTCTCTTTCTTTTTTACTCCAAACATACAGGGATGCTTTACCTGGGGTGAAAAATATGAGAGTAAATCTTTCCCACAAGATGTTCATGGCTGCAACGGTTTTGTGCATTATGAAATACAAAATAACTTCAAGATATTTAATTTAAAGAGGATAAGGATTTTCCACTGAAATAAAACACAAAGTGGTGTGAAAATTACAAAGCACCTAACATAAGGTCCCCTGCTGTTTTTAATATACACTTTTTCATATGAACCAAAAGCAGCACATGGGTGCATTCAAAATCCAAGTGCTACATACTGCACTGCTGTTCTTGTCTTTTTTCAACCATATACTGTATCTGTTAAGGCCAGATTTTAGTGTAATAATATCTTCTCATAACATATTTTAACTTGTTTACATTCACTTAACATGGCAGTCAATACTTTACTTGATGTCAAAATATTCAAAGATTAACTCAATTAGGTAAATTAGGGCCCACTAGAACTGTGGTATTCTGAAAATGTTCCTTAGATATTTCAAGTGCCAGAACATGTCAGGATAGTGTGTGGGAGAATACAACCTGGCGCCTTTGCTTCCATGGTATCATCAATCATGTTCTAATTCAACACTTTTTCACACTTTTCATAGAAAGTACTCACTGGCATTGTCATTGTTTACATAATTCATAACACACTTTTTCTCTCTTATATTTCAAATATGCTAACTGGAATTCAGAAAATTCACCCTGATTTTGCCGATTGACGACCTGGCAAATGTCAAATGCGTTGTTACTGCTTATGTTTCTCTGCAAATGCTGACGCATGCCTTATTTAAAGGTTTTAGGTTATTGTACATTGAGTGTATTTGCACGTGCATACGTATGAGTGCGCGAGTGTGTGTTGTTTTGTGAGTATATCTGTGTAAATGTAAATATGTGCATGTGTGCTGTGTGATCTTGAGCCATATGAGTCGTTTGTCAGCGTGGTGCCCAGTGGCTTGGAAGTGAGTTCACTGATGAAAGTCAGTCAGTTTTGTCCCTCCAATCCAAACTTCCATGGGCTTCTATTTTGGGTAAATAACATTGATACAATTCTTTTAAGGAAGGAAGAACAGTGTGGTGTTGGGGGGCAAAGCTGCAAGTCTGGATTTTGACAGAAAACATTCAATCATAAACTCCAAATCACAGTTTCCTGAGTAATGTGGAACATTGGTGAATACTACACATTGCCCATCTTAAGCTGAACTGCCTTGTAAATACACAAATCAATTTTGTAAAAAGATCATTGCATGCCATCCACATACAGGAAAAAAATTGAACCTCCGACCACACCAGCTGGCATTACATTGGCTATCTCTTTACATATCAACGACTCCTCAACAAACCTGCCTAAGCAGCCGTCATCGTTATGAACCCTTGTGGTCTGAATGGACCAATGGATTGGCCCAGCCTGTCGTGGTGTCCTCAGCCTGTGGTCCCTGTATCTCCAGACAGGAAGACAAATGGGACCCTTTGGGGAGCATTGTTATTAATGAAAAGTGACATCATTGCGTGGTCTGCTAAACAGCAATCAGGCTTCTCTCTCTGCAGTCCAGCAATGTAATCCAGATGTGCATTTGATTAAAGGCTTAAACGAGATTGGAGAGGGTGAGAAGGGGGTGGGGTTGGAGTGGAGTGGAGGAGGAGGTATACCATAGGTCAACCCCTGGATTCTAAAACAAAGAGTTTTATAAATTTCATCTTAAACAAAAACACATGGCTGGAAATTCCCCCGTGCGAGCCTGCCCCTCCCATCTACTCTTACTTCGGCTGCCTTTAGGTTTGCTGGACTTGATAATCTGCATGGAAATTCCTGCCTAATTGGATCCACCATTCACTCTGAGACATAACAGGTTTGGTCTAATAGTTGTGGGAAAATCAGAAAATACTTCTCTCTTTTCCTCAGTACAGGGTCCAAAAGACAGAATGCTTACAGTGTGTACACACTGGTATAATTGTGTATTGATGGTAAGCATTCTGTCTTTTGGATGGCGATCATATGCATTTTGTGTATCTGATAATACACTTTCTTACACTAATGTGACCCAGTGGTACTTGAAAATAACAGGTTGACACCAACCTGTCTCAGAACCCATCAGGGATTCAAATTGGTATTTGATGCACATAGACATAATCACCTTGGATCGGTCTGGTCGTCGGTTGAAAGAGGGGGGTTTCTGGGCAAGAAAAAGCTTACACTTGTTACAATGGAGCATACACCGTTTTTCCCCTCATGACCGGTCATTGCCTCTGGAAGAGCCATGCGGTTTTAGACTGACCGCAACCTGAACCGCCAAATAAAATGACTCACCTGACACTGACTGGGCGTGACTGCACTCTGCTCAGAATCCCCCCTCACCCCACCCCAACCTTGGTGGAGAACAGAGCCAAGGTTGAAACCAAGCTCAAACCACCCAGTGCTTTCCAGTCCACTTGTTTTCTTTAGTATACATGTTGCTGATGCAGGATGGATGGAGGGACGAAATATGAGAAACGATGACTTTCTCTGTTTTGCTCCCCTCAGCCTGGAGAACAGCCAGTGTTTGACAGCTTCCCAGCCCCTTCTCTGGGAAGCTCTAGTCAGCTGCCTCTGAGGTGTATCCGTGTCTGTGACATCAGGACCAGCCAGGGCATTTGCTGGGGTCTAAACCTTTCTGTTTTGACATTAAAGTGTAACAAACATGGCGCAAATGAAACTATGGCCCCCCTGTAGACATCATGGGGGAACTCCCTCCTTTTTCAGTCTGAGCCCCCCCCCCATCCTGGGCAAAATGCTATATGAACTTCAGTGGAGAGGGAGCATCACTCGCCGTCTGTGCTGCTGTCAGAGGTGCTATGATGCTATTTGTTGGTGTTGGCTTGGCTGCCACACGTGCAGTCTGTTGGTCCCAGCAGGGCGGATGACCAGACAGGTCCTTTAGCCCGAGTCAAGAACTCAAAAGTGGCTCAAAGTGAGAAAGAGAGAGGGGGAGGGAGAGAAAGAGGGAGAGCAGGAGAGAGCGAGGTAGGTGGTGCAGTTGAAGGTAAGTATGACACAAAGCAAAACACTCCAGACAAACAGGCAAACCTGCTGAGTGTGCGAAGCAACTTGTTTATCTATTTGCTTGTCCAATTAATTGCTTGTTTATTCCTCTGCTTCCTCTCTGACTCTTTGCCAGATAGAAAGGACAGTTTTTTCCCCTCTTAATGCTCCAGCTGTGATGATGAACTATCGGTTACTCATGGCAATGGTGTTGAAAGACACATGCTCCTTGGATACAAGGAATGTACAGTAACACATTTTGGATTTATGAACACTTTTCACTAACAGATAGTACTAGCATACCCTTAAGGAGGATCACTTAGAGCTACATTAATAACAGGTCTTGTTATTAATTGGCCACAATCCCATCCCAAACATGACCACAGCAGTCTGTCATATACTAGTATGAGCATGTGCATACTACCTCTGTCATATACTAGTATGAGCATGTGCATACTACCTCTGTCATATACTAGTATGAGCATGTGCATACTACCTCTGTCATAATGTACTTTGTGCAGATCAAATGAATAGAGTGTGTAATCTGTTTAGTTTTTGGTTTAGAATATCTACACAAATGTGTGTGTGTAACCAACATCCTATGGAGACCAATGTCATTCTTTTTCATTAAAAGTTTCAAATTCAAAAGATTTTGTGTTTCTGACTGTACTTGTTTCATAGTTTATCTCCACAAGCTCCAGTTCATGTTTTAAGTTCTTTGCGCTCCTCTCTTTGAAAACAACCCAGCAACATAAATACAAAAACATTTTCGAAATCGAATGATTCTGTTTCTATGAATTGTATTTTGTCCACTGCACATTATGAATTCATATAAAGATTATGCAAGTTTCTAAGTCTCTGTAGGTGGTTTTATTTGAATGTTTAGACAAAACAAATAAGGTGCCGTGGAATCAAGTTCCCTTGTGAGTAAACCAATCACACATTTTAGTATGAAAAAGCTTGGGAAATACAAATATGGCAAACAACTGCAAATTGACCCTGATAAATATTTAAAATGAGCCCAAGATTACAATGTCTGCTGCCTCATTTAAAGCAGCGAAACACAACAAATATCTCCGTTCTTGTTTAGACGTTGCAAAAACATGTTATCTGGGGGGGGGAGGTCCTTCTCTCTTCTAAACACAGACAAAATGCTTCTTCCTTTCGGGGCTGAAGAGACATGCCAAAGGGCTGTCCACTTTCAGGATGTCTGTGCCTCGTTTGAAGTTTATCTCGTTTCCATGTGTATGCATTTTGCCATGCATGATAAATAATGACTCTCTCCCTGCACTCACCATGCCACCCACCGCACATGTTATTTGTTATAACATGACACCTTGCTGTCAATGTGGCGATTTTTGCATCTGGTGCTCTGAATGTCTATGAGACAGCTCCAGGAATACTTTCACATATAATCTAAATAAATTAGATTAGTGTTGGCCACTCTGGAACTGAAACTGTTCTCCTTAATGTCTTAGTGTATCTGGTTTCATGTAAAGGCATGTTTAAGAGTCAAAAGTCAGAATTGGTTAGTACTAGTCCCTTGTGGTTTACAAAGATACCATTCTAGATTGTTGGTCTAGTTTTGGATATGATTTGTTAAATATTGCAGATGCTCAGACAGAACTAAACCCTGTTGCTTTGACTTGAAACTGTCCAGCACGCTATGTTTACAAATGACAAGCCTTAAGAGCCTTGCAATTTCAACTCAGAGAGAAATTTCCTTTTTGTTTGAATGCATTTAGACATGCATTCTATACTCTTTTTGAAGACTGGTATAGGACAGATGACATATGGCTTTTCCTCTCCTCCCTTCAAAGTGCTGATACACACCAGGTGTTTCTCAGTTCACGGTGCTCTTTGTATCCCTGATAGAAAAATGTACTCTGAAGAAGAAATACGTAAAACACTTTCGATAATACTGAAAGTGTAATAATGTCCAGATAATTGTATCTTCTCTCTGTCCAAAAAGCCAGAACTCACACCCTATGTGTTAATTGGAAGTTTTTTGTTGTTGCAATGGTGGTAAGAGTGTAATATTTAGTCTTCTAAGATACTTATAGGTTCATGAATATACTTGTGGCAAAGGGTATTAGAGCCAACACTACAGATTATGCAGAATATGAGCAGTATAACTCATCTATTAGTCTAATATGAGCAGTCTAACTCTACTTGACAATCAACCGGAATGTGGCAACTTTTCCAAACATTGTTTATTTAGTTATCTTAGTGATCTTGATGTTTTTTGTGTGCATTTTATCTAACACATGAATCATTAAAGGAAAATAAGCAATGGTTTGGAATTCTAGTCAGAAACCCAGAAATGGAAAGAATTCTGGTGTTTTAACATGAATCAAAGCTCAATCACATGAGTGGACACCCATTAATAGGCACTGTTTAATTCATCCAAAAGATATTTAAAATCACCAGCATATCTCTTACATTTAAACTGCTCCACCAATGTGCAGGGAAGGATTCTTACGACGCACGGAACCAGTAGATGTTCACATTCCAGTGAAGTTTGTGTCATTCTCTTTCATAATCACATTTAAAGCTTTAATCAGATTAAGCATGTACAATACAAGCTAGCCCCATGTGTGGTCTCCAGCCCTAACCCTAACCCCAACCCTCTCCCCAAATCCTATTATTCCACATTTTGGTTACAGGATAATACCTGTGGGATATTCTATTGTAATGTTGTCATATCCATGGGATTGACAGCTTGGCCACATGATGTTCATGTGTGCTGCTTATTTGCCATCTTAATGTCTACATATTGTTACAGATCGCTGCAGTAAACACAGTATTGTACCAATTACCTTGTGCAATTTAGCTTGCTTTGTGAATTGTACACATTTCTCAATGCACTGATCGGTTTTTGGGAGTCAGATGTTCGTGTCTGCTGACAGAGAGGAGGAAAGAGAGGAGAGAGAGGAAGAAAAAAGAGACAGAAAGAGAATAAGACAGAGGTTGAGAGACAGAGAAAAAAAAGAAGCACAGCACGTTTCCAGGAGGCAGACAGAAGCCCTGAGTCCACACAGGAGTAGAGAGATCAGTGTGGTAGGAGTGTCGGTTGTAAATGGCTGTGGCCCTGGGGACTTTCCCTGCGATGGATGGAAGAATGCAGTTCAGTCAGTGTGTTCGGAGGGAGGTGACAGCAGAGAAAGGCAGGGAGGTCTGAGGAAACTCAGCTGCTGAAGGTGCGAAAGATGAGGACAGATGTTATGTTGTCTCTGATGGTGATGTCACCTTGATGGCCTTGACCTCAGCAAGACTGGTGCAGCCAACAGGTCATAAATATAGGGCCTGGTATTGCAATACAGACATTACCAACAGAGCACTGAATGACCTAATCTGGCAGGCTAGGCAACGCAGTGGGGCAGAGTGCTGTTTTGGTGTGCCCTTGCTATGCCTCCTCATTGCTGGTTGTGCCATGCTGTAAAACAGATTTACAGCTCAATACCTGCACAGGTGGGGATGACATTGTGCTTTACACACCAGGGAAGTGTTATTTCATGGATTTCCACAGTTCTAACTACACCAGTAGTTGTTTTTTATTGCACTTGAATAGTTACATATTGTGAAAGAAATCCAAGTTAAAGACCAGGTTCTCTGAATGCCAACATCCTTGACCCGACACTGCAAATGTGACAATGAAACAACAAATGTAAGATGATATACTCCACTTTGGGTTCTGACAGTCATTAACTTAATGAGAAAATTGGCATGGTCAATTAGCCTTGCCCCTGCTATGCCTGGAAGCAGTTAACTGGAGGAGTCCCCATCTCTCACTCTCGGCTCAGAGACAAGAGGGATGGAAGACACAGTGATATGCTGCCCACCACTGGTAAGAATGCATCATTACAAAACAATCACCACTACACCCCACATCCATCTTCACATCCCAAAAGGGGTTTGGGGGGTCTGGTTTGTGTGAGCAAGGTTGTCCTAAGAGAACAAAAGCGTTGTGGGAACAATGTGTCTGATGACGTTCACAAGCACTCTCACGTTCTTTCCTGTTGTTTTGCAGAATGACTGCATCGGCGATCGCGTCCCCAAACAGGTCAGGCAATTCCAGTTGCGAAGCCGCATGGAGGATTTATTAAAACCAGATGCGCTGTGCTCCCTTACAAGCTCGGCCGAGTTGAAAAACACTGGAGCTGGCTTCTCTCAGCCAGGCCTGCTCTGGGGGAACAGGGAGAGAGCGGCTGGTCCACCCATTTCCTTTCCTTGCCCTTCCCAGGCATGTCAGAGAGGAGCCAAGCCAAAACAAATCAGACCTGCAGTGGCTTCTGGACAGGCCAGGACTCGACCAGTGTGGTAATTACGGATGGCGAGAGGGAAGGTGTGTGGTGGAGGAGGGGCTGCCAGGCAGAATCATCCCATGCCAAGAGCTTTAATGGACATGCAAGGGAACGGTGCGCGAGAGAGAACACATAAACAAACAGGTCACTGAGACGTCAGGGTGAAAAACGCATGCGACGTTCCTCCCCAACCCTTTCCTGCCCCCCTTCCCCTTCACTTGAACGGAAATGGGGGTAGGGAGTCGTGTGGGAGGTGGGGGTCGAGGGGTGTGGGGTTGGGCGTGGAAGCCCCCTGATGATGAACAGAGACAAGACAACCGACAAGTTGGGCCGCAGGATCGGGGTCGCTGAAGTGAGGAAATGCCGATGGGGTCTGCTGTCGGTAGCAATCTTATTCTTGGGATGAAATGTTAACAGATCCCTACCCCTCACCTATAAGGCTGAGGTCCTATCATGTGCCATCATTCCACACTCGCTTTCCCCCTCAGAGTCAAATTCACTCAATTATTGCCAGCAGCAATTTACACTTGTCCTTACAACTCATTCAATTCTGGCCAGCCACCTGTTTCTCATTGGCTGGCCATACTTCTGGTATCCCTCCACATCTCCTACGGGGCCCCGGCAGGCTCTCCAGCAGAAGTGCGAGCGGGACAGGGTTGGCAGACATGAGGTAGAGTTCCGGGTGGTTTTCAACAGGCCTTGCCTTAAACTGTCCAGGACTGAAACAGCCTTTTTCTCTCACTTAGAGATATTTTAGCTTTGGTCATTTGAATTGACAGCATTGGTAATATACTGTATCTCTTTTCTTTTGATCCAAACTGTTGCTGTTAAACAAATGTTATGACAAAGTGAAGGGCTTGCATAATTCATACCTTTTAACAACTTGAAAGTGATATTTCATACCTTTTAACAACTTGATATTCCACAGCTTGAGGAGAATAGCAATTACTTTATAGTCGTGTGACCTGCAGAAGGCAACTAAAGAAGGCAAGCAAGTCCACCTTCTCAGTCTTATATGATTTTAATGACTGAGACCGTTTACAGTCTCATATACTTATAGGCACACATAGCGTGAGTAATCGGTGACTATGGTTGAAGTCCTGTGGAAGTGCTTATGATTGGGTGGGTCCATTCAAGATGGTTAGAATGAGGTGTAAAAGAACTGGAACGAGTTCTGGTGCTCAATGTCTCTCTCCTCCCCCACTGCTTCTCTTTGAGGTGCAAACGCGTCTGCATGAATCACAAACAATATTAGCTGTTGCCGAAGATGAATCTGACTATATGATTCATAAGCTCCACAGTGGGCGCAAAGCATTGGCAAACTTTATTTGCTCATTAAGGCCCTCAGTTAGAATCTTTCACAGGGACCAAAACCGTTTCAAAGTCATTTCCAAACAGGTGGAGAGACTTATGAGCATGGGTGGATTTCCTGAGGAGAGGCATAAAATTGTGCAAAAATCTGGAAAAGCATCGCAGTCCTGTTAGAAGGAGCTGGCCTGTTCTCTTGTTTGTAGTAAAGGAGTGGAATAATCTAACGTTACACTATTTTGTTTTGGGTGGCCCCACATCTCAACCAAAATAAAAACAGGCAATGTTTAGGGAATGGGTGAATATAATTCATGGCTCCAGACAGGCTCTCTTTTCCTGCCAGCTGCCATTTTTCGCCATGACGAGAGCATGTTGCTAAAAAACCCAACAGGAAGAAGCCAGGCCAGAAATGCTGTTGATTTACTCTCTTGTAGGTCAAAATATGTGGCCTGTCCAGTGCTGGTCACAGATTGAGGAAACAGGTACTATAAACCAAATGCAGCAAAACAGTTTTATACCATAGCCTACTGTGATGCAATTGTATCTGAAGGTAAACCAACTGAAATGCTTCAATATTTCTGGAGAAGGAAACAGTATTGAGAAGTGCACATCGCTACAGTTGTGATTTTGAGATTAATCATACACTTGCTCTGCATGTGTACATAAAGTCACTGATTGGGGGGCCTTACAAAGCTAGGAGTCTATAAACACTAGGGGCACAGGTATATGAGGATACTCTAGATGGAGGGATAATGTAGGTGAATAATGAATAGCAGTTTAGAGGGACTGTCGTTGAGGTACACCAGACTATTAGTGTTCAGTGTATTAGGTAACACATTAGGGTTGGGAAAGTTGTAAGGATTACTATTCAGATATTTGGAGCCCACAGAATTCATTTTGTGTTTTCGCCTTGGACAGGCTGCTGCTTTTCCCATGACACCATACAATGAGTTCTGTACAAGTGAGTCGGTGAGACACGTTTAGCTGTTTCATAGCGTAGCCCAACACATTTCCAGGATTTAATTGAAACAGCCGGTAGGTCTTAGCAGAGCTGTCTGCAGAGGACCAGGTGTCGAGAAGGTGACTGCAGGTTATGGGTAAAAGCAAGCATTAATCTATTTCATTTGGATCTGCTACCCGACCACTGTGAAAGTTGGCAAAGCACACACAAATAACACGCAACCCCCTCATGAATGTGTTAGCAATGGCGTTTCCTAGCAGCCTTAGCACTGGCTTGGAGTCCTCCAGTCAAAGCACCAGAGAGCCTCTTGATGTGGTCGGCCGTTTCCTCTGTGCTGAGCCTGGTGCAGGACAGGGCTTCCAAGGGTGTGGGAAAATTCACTGTTAAAGAGAAGAGAGGAAGTGAGTATTTATCTCTGCTGGTGGGGCATGGTTCCTTCTTTGATGTGTCGGCTGACCAACTCCCTGGCTGGTAGATGCAGCTGTAAGGTCACCATGTCACCCTGTCAACCCTCCTAGGACCCAGGACAGGATCCAGGACAGGATAATGCCACGCCAACTAGATCAAAGAAAACTACCGTGGCCTGGTTTTTAACCGGATTCTTAAGTGGTACTGTAAAGTCCAAGTATACCTGCAAAACTTTATTAACTAAGACTTATTAACTTTATTATTAAACTTGATCAAAACTGCAGCGTACTGTATTTGAGCTGAGACGAACAGCTGTATGAATAATTAACATATGAAATAAACGATAAAAAGTCTCGTAAAATGGGTAGTGTGAACAGTGCAAGCAGCCCAGCAGCAATGGTACAATGAGACATAAACTATTCTAGATGGGTTCTGTAATGTACAGGGTTGATTATAAGAAAAACACTGCTCTGCTGCCATGGAGTCATGACCCACCAAGGGTTCCATACAATCTCTTGAAGGGATATGAAATCATGGGGCTGGGTCTCCCTCTCCGTCTATTTTATTGAGACTTCACTGTCCATCCCAAATACTTAGTCATTGTGCAAACAATCTTTCTGTTTGTTCTGCTCATTTAGCGGGGAGCGGCTGATTTAGCGATTTAGTTTCCATTGTCTGCTAAATGGAATATTCAATTCCAGGCTTCGCGTCAACACCTACAGAGCATGAGATAATACAAGCCGTCTCTCTGAGTCCTGGAGTCTGATCTGTGCCCATGCTCAGAAACGCTTTCCTCACTCAGTCACTGATGCGCCAAATGGGACCCTCCCCAGGAAACACGTCTCCGAAACTTTGATTCCCATCTCATGCTTGGCCAGTCTTTTCTGACGCGCGTGTCCACTCTCAGGATTTCCAGCATCGGGGCAAGGCCCAGGCCCTCCTCTTGCACCTCCTCGCCGAGTGCATGCAGAGGAAGTCTGTCAGCGAGAGTGCAAGTGGCACATGTCTGTGAATGGCGGTCTGGGAGTAGATTAGCTACTACTGTGGCTATCTGGTGCTGACAGTTCACACAGGGTTTTTTTTTCCACTGCCCCTGCGCGTATCAACACATGGCTTCCCTTCTCAGAGCTCTATCTCCATTTCTCGACGCTAGACACATTGAGACAGGGCGTTCTGTATTCCATGTACAAGCTACTGTAAAGTGTTGGCTGTATTCATTTTACGTTGAGCCCTTCTATATTTATGGTTTTTCTATCTTTGTTGTAAATCAATAAATCACTGTTGTGCTAAAATAGCAGCAGGTGAACATTGCTTGGTCACCGGGCAACTATGGCCTGAAGAACACTTCAGGAATAACTTTTTTCTGAGTTAGGAAAACAACTCTGGTCTTTCTCGAGACCACTCTCATCTTGTTTCCCAACTGGAGGTCTTGAGAGGCGTAAACATCTGGAGGAACGTCGATGACCCGTCTTCATTTGAATTGGAATGTGATATTGTTTAATCATGTCCATATCCCACACTGACAGATTTTTTATTTTTTTTTACACATGATTCCAGGACAGCAATAGTTATTGCACTGCACATCTTTGGCACACTTGTTTGTTTAGGGTCAAAGAACCCGCTGTGCTAAGCAGCCTGTTTCTCCATCACGGAGCATCCCACCAAGCCCGCCCTCACCCCTCGCCCCCCACTGGCTTCTCCGTAGATGTGTCCCAACAGTCCTATTAGAGGAGCCATCTGCTTCATTATCTTTATTAATGATGGCTCTTTTCTCTCTGTCCCATCAGCAGTTTTCACTGATGGTTCTAAGGGGGGGTGTTGTGTATGACAACTCCAAGTGTGGGATTCCATCTGGAGTCTCTCATATGGAATGCTGACAGGATACGACTCCAATAAACTTTGGACAGTCCATAAACTTGGTCTTGACATTACAGCGTCTGGCACTAGGGGAGCCATGGAGCATGAGAGACTTGCAATTGCTGTGTAGGAGGAAATTAAGATAGAACTGTTGTAGTCAGGGCCAACCCTACGTGAGGTGAGACCCTAAGCAGTAGAACACCGCTGTGGGAGGACACATCAGAATAGAAATGTGCAGAAATGGATGTGATAATGGGAGTTCAGGGTTTGTTCTTGTTCTTGTCAAACAGACAATAGTAAAAAAAGAACATGTCAACACCAGAACATCTGCCTTGACGTGCCAGGGCAGACAGCTGTTTTGGTGTTCTTCCTTGTACTAAACTCGTTCCAAGAATTGTAATTGTCTTTAACATCCAGTCCATCAGAATAAAATGTTTTGCTTTGCTGTGAACGTTTCATTGGTACCTACTACTACTGGGGACAGGGACAGAGTAATTGTTTCTTTTTCTGCCCTTCTCCTATTCTACAAGCAAGTCATGAAGGGCAAAAATGATGCCTACTACCATAACTGTATATTTGTAAGTTATAGATTTCATTGAAGTCGGAAGCCCTTTTTATTACTTTAGGCCCCCCAGATGTCATCGCTCTATTTTCAGTCCACACAAGTGGACTGAAAGTGGCCTCTCTTGTTTTTTCAATGATTTGAGCACATCATCTAAAACTAAAAGATGTGCATTACTCATTAATGCAAACAAATGAGAAATAAATGGCAGCGCAGGGAGCCAGAGATGTCGCACTGTTAAGGTTAACTTGCAGTCATGCACCGTCATATCATTGCTCCATGGGATTTACATCCCTTGGTAATTAACAGGCCAAAGAGCTGGACTTAGTGCTGGAGGGGAGCATGGTTCAAGCACCTAACATCACAACACAGCCATGTCTAAGTCAGCTTTCGACAAACCAATGAGATTAGTCATTAGACCTGCTGGTTTGGAAATGGGGTCCTTTATATAGAGTGGCAAGGGTGTGGTGCTCTGGGTTTGGAGACCATTAAACTGTCACCACTCTATTTCTGAGGTGGGAGTACTTGTGTGGGGGGGGGTCTACCCCTGCAGCAGAGGTAGTGATGATATTTCTGGTTACTCATTGCATTACACGTGCAATCACAACTCTATAACTGTGTTAGCCGCTGTTGGTGGGCTAAAGGCAAAGGTCGTACGCGAAAGACAAAAAAGCGAGAAAGACTGGGAGGATGGGGAATATAGGGAGTCAGACACAAAGAGAAAGAAAGAGATGGTGAGAACAGGGGGTTAATGACAGTGGCATAGCAAGGTAGATTATATTGGCAAGAGTAATACTACAGTGATGTAAAAGGCCTGTGAGGTTACTGAAATCACATACATTCTTGAAGCGACAGATGGAAAGTCAACTTCTCTTTAATAAAGTAGAATTATAGTCCTTTCAATGGAACAATTAAAACAGATTAAACATAATTACCAGGTATATCTGTAGCTAGTGCACAGTGATCTCTGTTTACATGTGTGCAGATTGGTTACTATAGCAGCAAATGGTTTGTGTTAATCACTGTCAACTTACAGTTTACAGCTTTCTAAAATCAACGGTTTCATTCCAAAGTGCTGCTTTGGTCGTGTTACCACTTTATTTTAAGACCGGGCCTTGTCGACAAACCCTTCTATTTATTTATGGAGGGCACTTTTTTCTCTTTATTTATGAAAACATTTGCAATGCAACTTCTCAAAAGATAAAAAGTCAAAAACAGAATGATTCCGATCAAAACGGCACACCAGCAACTCTGAAGTGAAAGCTTTGGCTCTGAGACTCTGCGTTCCGTGGAGGACTGAATCAGACCCACCTGACAGGAAATCAGTGCCGTTACTGAGGTCATAAAGCAGCTTTGACCTTAACCACATGGCCTTCAATCCCTGGAGGAGTCTACCCTGGCTGAGCAGGGCTTTGAGATACAGTAGCACCACCTTGTGTCATGGCAACAAGCGCTGAGGCAAAGGTTACATAGGTAACAGTTGTCACTGTTGACATTTTTCATGTCAAAACTCCTTCCAGCTTAGTCTTCGTTGGTAGAGAGTAAGACTCAGACATGGTTCAGCTGCAAGCTCTCCTTTTCACTCTTGTTGCACATAAGTATAAGTGGAGCATTTAGTGTGCGAGACAAAAGAAACATTTGAGGGGTTTTAAACTACTGTTTTAAACCTCTTAAACCTTCTGAGTGAATCTGTTTCAGTTTCTACTCAGGGTCTCCTTTGGGGGATGAATTTTAAAGGCCGCCCATACGACAAAGAGAGGAGACAGAGCCAAACATTGACAAAAGCAATACAGCCCGATGGCATTCCTTTTGACCTTGGTGTGACTGGTCTATTCAACACAGTATGAATGGCTTACGTTGGCTAGGCCCTGCTGGCAAAATGTAGCCAGACACATTGTTGTAGCACAATGTCTGGCATAATGAAAACCTGCTGCAGATCGCTGAGGGATGATCTCATAGCGGAGAGCAAGGCTGCAACACGGCTAGCTGGCCCAGGAGCTCGGAGGCCGCTCCTCCACTGAAGGACGGAGACGCTCACCTCCTCTACCTCAGCAAACATACGGGGAGCACATCAAAATGGAGGAGGACTCAGGCAGTGGGAGCGAAGAGGGTGGTGGCTCATACTGTACGGTACTTTGGGAAGAAAAAAATCTCACCCTTTGAGCAGCGGCAGCCACATGTTCCGCTCAAACACGGACGTATGTTTACTGTACTGGGCTGTATGTGCGTGCACAAGGGCCTCACACCCAAGGTCGGAGCAGAGACATGGTTTTCTCATTGCGGCTTTGTACAGTGCAGTCACCGAGGCCGCTACGCTGCACCCCTCCCTCACTGTTAACGGATGTGTCTCCTTTTCCTGTCTACTGTAAATATACACACTGTCTCATTGCCTGGTGGAGTCCATAAACAACACAAATCCAAGAGATATGTCATGTCACCACCATCTAATGCAGACACACAAATACAAATCAAATGCAAAGTCCCATACGATCACGTCATCTGAATTACGGATAAAAACAATTGCGAAAGGTATTTGAGTCATTTTGGATATTGTGTGACAAGAGCATAGACAATTTTAGAACTCAAACTGCTTTTCTGTTGGTCTAAAACAGCTTGAGAGATGCATGAAAACAGGCCTGGTATCAAGGCCACCTCCAAGGTCTCCCAACTGCCTGAATTTAAACTTGAGGTCATTCCTCTGCTGGACCAATCATACATAGACAGGGCTCTGTGGATTCTCAGCCAGACGCCTTGGGTGAATTGTTCCAGCACATCCTCCTTTGGGTTTAGATTGGAAATAATGGCTGCCAAGGCCTCACATTTTTTCATGAACCACCAATATGAAGACAAGCCAACGTGGACAAGGTGTGGTGTTGAGGATTGATTGTACACATGCCAATATAGTGGCTTTGAACACAAAGTGGTATTGTAGCTTGAATCTTGTTTTATTTTTATATGCCTTATAAATGTATACACTATATGTATGTGTATGCTATATCTCAATATTTTTCCCTCACCGACATTTACAAGGGAGTTTATGACTGGAATATGTGTGTATAAATGCCCAATATGCAATACTTCGTTAAAATGATCCTCTGAATTATGAGTTGTGACACATTATGAGATACTATGGGATTTGTCTGAGGGATTACCACTGAACAATACATTGAAGTCCTGCACGTATTGTCTCCAAGAACACAGAGGACTGACAGTTATTAGATGACATCATGGAGTATGTTTCAAGAAGAACCTAGCACACATTTGAATTCATTTCAAATCTCTTTGAATATGTTGTATCACTTGCTGACTGTTTCCCCAAGGGTAGGGAATGCTTTTAATGGCCGAGACTCAATGTCAGTGACATCAGACCCACATTGCCAGACATTTAGGTGGGGTGAGACATCAGACTTGTCTGTACGTGCACGCCATTACCTGCTGTTCCAGTTAGGCGTCCAATTACAGGGAAAATGGAACTGATTGTTTTTTTGAAGGGAGGAAACAGAGAGATGTCAGGGAACACACCTACATAGATGATGACAGCAAAATGTGAGATCGCCGTGCTCAGGAAAGTATTAATGACCAGACACAACCACTGACACTGGTGGGGCAATTCTGATATTGAACTAGCTTCAACAATTACACTGAGTCTCTTTCTGCAGATCTATGAATTTATGAATATTGTCATTGTTAGCTTGGGTGGTCCTGATCTCATGAAAAACCATCAGTGCAATACATTGCCTTAATTTACATACATTTACAGATGAAGTAATACAAAGTATTGTTGGACTTCGCATTAACTCAAGTATTGGTTCAAAATATAACATTTTCCACAGACGGAGGGACTGAAAAGTTAATTTCAAGCCCTATTTAAAGTAAATGGACATTCTCCATTTCTACTGAAGGCCCCCAGACAGAGGGTGTCCATTTTGATTTATGGAGAGGAAATAGTTGTGTTCTCCTAGCGGGTGTGCCAGTAAACTCTGTGTCCCCCTCACTCTGGCCCGCCTCTCTCTGCCTCACTGCTGCACTGGCGCACTCACAGGAGGTCACCAGCCCCAAGAGCTGGTTCCTCAGTCTTGAATTACGGCCCTTCTCACTGCAGAGAAGGGTCCCCAGATGTGCCTTCAGTCGGAGGAGTCAACCAGACGGAAGAGACCCACAGGTTCTGATGGTATTTGAAGAGGAATGTTTGAGGACCCTGGGTCAAGCAAAAGAGCTGCCTCTTGGTCACACTCAGATGAATTGATTCATCTGCACATCATCTATACGCATCCATGGAATTTCCTATATGTAAAAGTACTTTCCTTTGAGTTGCCGTCATCACAAAGGGTTGATCCACTTACCTAAAAGACAAACAAACATGCACTGTGCCTGGATGTCAGAGTTATATGAGTGTAATGGAGGTTTTGCCTTGTGCTTATAATAAGAAAACCAGACAGTGTGGTTGCTGAGAACACTCATTTACAGCATCTATGCTTTGCTGTAGCTCTTATGTGGACTATAAAAAAGCACTGTGTGTTCCATGATTTCCCAAAACCGACAGTTCTTATTACCTTCCTCCAGAGATCTCCAGGCAGACAATGTATCTGGAGCAGGTGTGCACACATTATAAAACCAAGTCCAACATCACGGCATATGACTTAGCAAAACGATCATATGAAATAACTATATTCAACACCTGGAAGAAATTATTATAATACAGCACACCGGGTATATGAAACTAAAAAATCACCCAAAGAGGGTAATAGGGGTCTTTGGTCATGAACAGAAATATTATGGCAAAAGATTCCAGAACAGTTCAGGTGTCTTTGTTAGTTTGCCTGTAACAATAGAGGTCATTTTCTGAAGGAGGGTCCAAAAATCCGGATTACAGCTAGAAGCGTCATACATTTTAGCCTGGTTATGAGGTCATTATGACGAGGTGGTACGTATAGATATCACCTAGATGCAGTGTTCTCTCAAACAGCCAATCACCGATGTGTTATTTGTCTCCGGAGACTGTGGACTAAGCACTTTAATGGTGCTGTAACTGATCTAACAAGCGCAAAATGTATTTTTCATATTCTCTCGAAGGTCAGGCTTGTCTCTCCGGAAAACAAATTGTGAGGACCAAACTAATAAATTCTCGTTTTATATCCTGAAATGTTAGATCCCTATAAATCAAGTTAAGAGACTAGTGACAATGGGTGTGGGCTAGTGACCCAGAAATACTCTAGGGTTTCACTTACTGAGGTTTTGTTTAAGTAAATTGAAACACTGTTTTAGATATGGAGACCTTATTTTCGAATGATGTGACATGAACAAAGTTTGGAAATGAGTCATAGAAATGGATTCATTTAAACCTCACAACTTGTTCATCAAAACAAAAAATGCTTGTTTCATCAATGGTCACTATACAATAGGCCTCTTATCAAGTGTAATGTATTGTTGGGATACGATGAAGTTTGAGTGAACTCTCTCCTCACATGATTGCTCATGAAGTCAGCTGTCAGGTGCCATCAAGTGTTCCATCAGAATCCAGTGTGCCACAAGCAGAAAGCATTCATGCTCTGTGGTTAACACCATTCATGCTCTGTGGTTAACACCATTACATCAGATGGTATCTGAGCGTTGCTTTTCCCAGGGTGTGTTTGATATGAATTATGTTATTTCCACTGTCGAAGGCATTCAAAAGTCTAAAATTATTTTAATACTTTAAAACTATTTTCAAATAAATCTTACTTTAGCTCATGGACATCTTTTGTTTAAACAGGCCCTTCGGAGTATTATTTTGTCATTAAAACCATGTTTGGTATGCAGACAAGATTACTGTGTTGTTATAATTTAACCATGAGATCTTTTTGAAAGCAGTGAAGAGAAAGTAATTGTAATAGACTGCTGGTTTAAAAATACACTTGAGTTATGTAAACCATACATCGCTTCTGTAAAATGCATAGGCTTTGCACCTGATAACTAGTATGGCGTAACAAAACGAACTGCTCCAGAAATCTACTTTTTAAAGACTTTTTTGCTTTACAGACAGTGTACAGTCTTAAACCTTATCGTATGTGCCATACGTTTTCATACAATGCAAGTCTTGATGGTATAGGCTAAACCTTAACCTCAAATAGTGGTGTGAGCCACAACCGTCTATCAGGGGAGGGATGTTTCATCCTGTTTCAGATGTGTAGGGAATATTTGATGATGTAGCCCTCTAATTTGGAGATTAAAGCTCACCACTAATGAGAGAACACCGCAGGAACTTTGTCTTAGAATGTAGATCTCCACGGTCCAGAAAACCACAGCGAAGGAGAACGAGCAAGGAGAGTGACGCACTTTGTCATATATATAGATGGGGTGATTCCACCTCTCTTTTACCAGAATGGAAAGAATGTCATGACAGATCCACCCCATCATGCGCACGGGGAGAGACAACAAAAACAACTGTTACAACCTCAGCATAGAATGAAGAATATTCAGACTACTATGTCATCGTATATGGCCTCCAGTGCCATTATATACCGTGTTTATTCAACATCTCTCTCATACCACATTGCTGGTCTAATTGAGGGTCATATTTGTGACATAATGCATTTTGCGTCAAAATAAACATCCAGAAAAGGTTGTTGCAGGCTGTGAAAACAGTGATGTCACATCCTTCTGCAATCTGTGAGCACTCACAAATGACAGGAGATGATCTAATCAATGGATCTCTTCTCATTAACATCTAGAACAAACATGGGGACACAAGAAGTGCCGATGAAAATAGTGGTGTGAGGTTTGCAGTGGGTCTCCGGCCTCAGAATCGTAGCCACTCTCAAACTGCAGGTGGACTTCAACTTCAATTAAGTTGTCGATTCCAGGTCTGGATATACACAAGTGTATCTGGTTGCTGTAGTAATTGAGGTTTACTGGTTCAGGTAACTTTAGGATTTAGATTATCTGTCTTTTGAAACATAGCAGAACCACAAGAGAAACCAACTTGGCAGTTCAGTCAGGCTGATATGGTCAGAAGTTGCCTGAAATTGTTTTCGGATAAACTTGGACTTGGACTCCTTGAAAGAGTGGAACGCAAATATTCAATGTTTCTGACTCTCAAAACATCGGTCTACCACAGGTGCAAGTTTTCCGTACCAATTAGCAAGTGCTCCACCCACAAATTTCCCTTCAAAATAAACTGGGAACACATAAAAATGCACATTAAAATGGGAGTGATTGTCTTTGATATTCAATGCTTTAATTGAAACCAGACCGCAGAATTACAGTGCTCTGTTTTGACGGCTCCATGGTTTCCATCAGGAAAGGGGATTCCTGATGATATCCTGAGGAATACTACATTTCCTTCGGAGGAAAACCAACCGACGTGGCACGTCATTGTTTTCCATTAGCTTCATGGTCAACAGGCATTATGTTTTTTCCAATCTGTAATAGACACTGGGTCAAAGGTTCACATGACCTCCCTCTCCACCACTCACACAAGTTGGGAATCTATCTCACATATGGCAGGCCTGGGTGGACATCTGGTAATCTTTCTTTCAGTTTCTCCATAGCTCACCAAGCTATGGTCTGTGTGTATGTGTACTCAATCTTCTCCAATTACATAGTTGCTGGCTGTTCCCCTGAGGTTCCGTGGACAAACCATTTGGGATTGCGGAAGGGGTTTCCACAAAATAGGTGTTGTCCAAAAATTCCTTGTAGTTATGGAAATAAACCCACATACTGAGACATGGAGAGAATGGCAGAGGGAAATTCGGAGAAAGAGAAGGGACAGAGAGACAGAGACAGACAGGCAGACTGACAGAGAGTGACAAGATGTGCGTGCGTGTCCTCAGTCGCAACCATGCTTGTTTGTATCTCTGAATTCTTGCATGCATGGGTATATCCCACATAACCCATTCAGTCTTGGAAATTTGAAATGAAAGCCATCTGTATAGCAGTCCTCCATTTTTCACATTGAGGAACTTGGTCAATAAAAATATACAAATGTGTGCTTTGTCACAATCTAATGTTGAATGATTGCACAGTGGGTCAGGAATATACAACCCCTGTTCCCAATTTGAAGAAAATGAAAACGGTCTTTTTAACGATGGCAAACCTACATGTAGAAGGAAGAGATAAGGTCAAATGATTGTAACAAGTGCATTTGAAGTAATAATTACAGAGTGCCAGGAAACAAATCTACCTCTAAGTCTTACTCCATCAGTAAAGCGATGTTAGTAATTATTCTTTCCTTCTGTGGCAGTGAGCACTTGACACATCACAGCCAACAGTATAAGGCTGGCGGCTTCCTTTTGGAAGGTCTTAAAAGACCACGTCACAATGATTCCAGGCTGACCTTGTCGGTCCACACCCTCATTAAAGGCAATCCCTTTTGTCCTGGCACGGCTTGACTTTGTCAAACAAGCTCCCAAGCTCCCAATGTTCACTTCCACTAACCTGCCTGTGGCCTTTTCTGACTTCTGGCTCTGATGCGTTCAGAAAAGTGCATCTGGACAATGAGTTCCCAGGTTGCACCGTTGAAGCTTGTGCTTACCATGCTGGCAGGGTGCCAGATGAGCTGCTGGCTGAAAAGGCTTTCTCAAGTCCCACCCAGACGCTGCGTGCGCCGTCATCCAACTGAAATGTAAACTCAGAATTCAGCTGTGTTTGTTATGGTTGCGCCGGCCCTCGGTGAACACACAACGTTGTCGCAACGTAGCTTGAACAGCGGGGCAGGTATTTCAACAACAATGTGTTTGGTCAGCTGCAATTAGATCACCCTGTGGTGAAAACACAACATGGCAGGCATGATACTTACGATTATTTTGCAGCCACTTTTAGCAAGAGCAGTATGGAGCTCTGATTTCCGCACACCTGGACATTCAATAAAGTACTTTAAGTGAAGTACCTTTAAGTATGTTGGTACAATGTCCGGACTTGACTTCCTGTTCACACACTTTTCAAGAAGGGGCTACTTTAATTTGATGACAAAAGTCATATACAACTGCATCCAGTATTCTCATTCAATGTACTAAGGATAATCATTTGTTGATCCGAGGGAGTACTGACCTCCCACAGTAATGGCTGTTTATCAAATATCTGGACAAAATGAATAGCCAGACCCCTCAACTCTATCCTGAAATGACCCCCGCCTCAGTCTGACTAAGCTGAGAGACAGACATATCTTAAAACTTTACCAAACTTAGCCAAAGAACACTGCACCCTAGTGCAACAACCGCTGTGTCATTCGTTTTGTTCTAGTGTTTACTCCACTGTGCTCGGTTCATGAAACCCCATTTTTTTACGTGCCGTAACTTTGTCCAGACTGAAAAAAGAACCTTATCTGAATTGTTGATGGCACGTATCCATTGAAAAGTGTATTTTTTTGCGTAAACCCTGACCCCATAGTTGGGGAGTGTGTCAGCGACTGGGCAAGGGGCAGAGCTGGGGGTCGAAACAGTGTGGCATCACTAGGGTGGGTAATTTATTGTGGGAGCTAAGTGTTTCCATTTGCAGAGAGAGCCACTAAAAACAGTCTCACTGAAGGATTCTGGGGGGGCCCACTCGTAAAAGTACTGATGCGGTGTAAGCTGGCTCCAGGCCTGACAACCTGTTTGGGGAACTGTATAGATGGGATTTTAATGAATATATAATCCAGTCATCGCAAAAAAGAAGACTCCTTAAACTTGCCAAAGGTATACTCCTAACCATTGTGTTTTCATTCGCCCAACACAAGAGCACTGTGATGCATTTTTAGCAGAGGTTTCCTAAAAGAAACTTCTGGACCTTTTTGTCCTGCTCCCTGTGCATTTCCATATGGACAAAAAGGGGAAAAAAGGAGCAACATTTTTTAGATTTAAGACCATGACATGTGAACATACGAAAACCTTGATTCTATTTTTGACTGTAAGACTGGTCCACATTTGCAATTTACAAGTTCAAGCTATAATAAACATGAATAAATGAGACAACTCTGTGTTGCTGTATTTAAGATGTTGGATTCATACCTATCACACGGGGACCTCAAACTTAAAAGTAGGATCCCTGGAAAAAGTGACGTGTACAATTCAATTAATTAAATGTCTTACACGTCACCTCAGAAAGCAACTCACTGCTGCCCTCTATTGATAGCTAACCTTCCGTCCCACTCCAAACAGGACAAAACGCTAACATGCAGAGGACCTTATTCCACTAATAAACCAACAAATTCAGTCAACCTGAAAGATAACAGGTGACGCTTACTCTGGCACTCCCACTGGCAGAGAGAAGCCACTCAGAATGAGAGCAAACCAAAATCAAAAGAGATCTAAGACCAGGAGGAACAATTCCAAGCACAAGGAACATGTTTTGTTATTATTTCCAAAGATCTGGTTAGAAGAAAGCAGGAAAGTATTTTAGCAAAATGACTGAGGTAGGACACCCAACATCTCTTATCATAGGAACATCCACTGTACCACCCTCTGGACAGGGAAAGTCTGTAAATAAAAAACACGTCATTCACGTCTTCCTGTGTGAAGTGGATCTGGGCCTCATGCTTCTTCCAGGAACGTTTTCCTCCCAGCTTTAATATTAACCAACAGGCCTGATTTCCTGAAACTGGAGACTCCCTCTGCAAAGGGAAATAGCACAACACCTGCACTGGCCAGCAGCCGGCCAGAACATGAGTCAAGAGTCCAACTACTGCAGTCACTCACAAGCTAACAGCGCTCAGAGGTGAAAATGTGTGTTTGTCTGATCTCAAATTGGAGACCGGCTTGTTGGTCTAAAAGGATCCACATTGGGGCATTATTATTTGAACTGATTAAGAACAAATCAGTTAACTTGCCTGGCTAAAGACCATTTGGTTTACATAACATGTGCAAAATCTAGCTCATTTATAAAATGCTGCCTTGTATGTGCTTTTAGGCACAAAGCTGTAAAACAAAATGTGATCTTCTAAAAAGAATAGTAGCTAGTAATAATAGCTAGTTTTCCCCTGAAAGAAAGAAAAACTCAATTTCTCTGATAGACTAAGTAACAACTTTTATGTTATGTATCCCATGGCTCCTTCTTTTGGGCGGACAGTAACCCAGAAGTGCCCTCGCAGCATCCCGCAGCAGACACGCAGTTCTTTCCCAGCACTGCTGATTGATCGGTCATCAACAGAGACACGCTTCTAGCAGGGCCTGGCCGCGGGACTGTCACGTAAACAGACTTGGATGTCAAGGCCAGCACAATCCCTGATGTCTCCATACAATCCGCTACGAAGGCAAAGCCGGATCTCATGCATCTGTGGTCAGACAAGACCGCCACCACTTCCTCGTATTGCAAGACTGCACCGAAACCACGCCACTGTGTTCACTTTCCCTCTGCTTTTTTTAAGGGGTTGGAATTCACATAACCATGTGGTGCGCTTCTGGAGTTTCGAACTTCCAGAATCTGACTGTTTATCACCGAAATCAACAAAAGTAAATGGTTCACTGTAAAAACACATTTTGATCATTTGGGATGTCGCCATGTTTTTGTCACGTAATGGTCAGGAGACGAGCTCTGTGAGTTTGTCGTTCTAAAGTTCCTTAGTATAATTTGCTTGCCAAATTTAATGAATCTGTGCAGTTGGCTACTGGTGGTCCCCTACCCCTGACAGGGGTGGCGTACAGATGCCAATTTCCTGGTGCCAACAGGATGTTATAATAACAGGCCTGGTCACAAATGAACCCGCTTCCATTCAGTGGGACTCACAGCAGTTGAAAGAGAAAACAGCTTCCACTTCCATTTTGTTATGGCATTCTCCATGCCAATTTGAGTTGCCAGCTTTCCCTTGTGCTCTAGTCATTATCATGCTTCTCATATCAAAAGCATGTCTGCTACAAAGACAGATAGAACCAGTGTCTTTAATCACAAAGCCATAGCAATAATTCTCAAATCAGATTACGCAATGCACTCTATACAATAATCAAAGGAAAGGAATGAAAACGGTTTATTTATTTATTTGGGAGTTAAATAAATAGGTGTTAATTACAGGTTTACAATGACTGCTGACAAGAAAGGGATTCCAGAATTGCAAAGGAAAAAACATGCAATTCGTTTATATACAGATAAGATTATACAGACTTGAATTAAGTAAGATAAGGTGCGTAAGGGAATCTGATCCGTAGAGAATTCGCTTATTGCCTCCCCAATCATGTCACATGACAATAAAGTATATGTTTTACACAGCTTACTGTGGTAAGTAGCATTATGTAGTTTCCCAGCAAGCACAGATTCAAATTCAACACAGACACTTGATGGGTACAACTCACTAGCATAATGTCCAGCAATATGGAAACATGCAACACTCAAGGCTTTAGACCACATGTGGGGAGCCTAGCTTGACAGCAGCAACTGAAAAACAAACAAACATCTGTTAGCAGAACGAATCCAGGGAGAAATGGAAGCAAAACACCAGACTATAACTCATCCAGCCTCTTCCAAAGACACTTAACGTATTATGTTATGTCCCTTTGGATCTATCATTCAGTTATTTGCAGCACACGGTCTTGTAGTACGTACATGCACAGAAAATGAATGAGCGTGTTTCTTGGTGCATATGCCATCTAGTGGACTTACAAATAATCACTGGTTTGGGAAAAGCCTGTTCTTTCATCCGGTTGCTTTATCGCAAAGAGAAACACGTTCTTCCCCATCACCATACCATAACGTGAAAACTTCTTGGAGGGTAAACTTACGGTGTGCTTCTTTTCACTGACTGCCCGGCCTGGATCAGGTGAGGGTGGAGCTAGAGGAGCTTCTTCATACGGCAGGTGTGCTTGTCTATGTGCATGGTCGCCCTGTCTGTTGAGTCGGTCAGAACGTCCAAGGCCTCGTCCTGCCTCTCTAACTCTGTCTCAGTCTCCAGTGCCAGGTTCTTCAGCTGCATCAGCATCTAGGGCACACACACATGTGTTTGACAGAGCAAGGACATATCACAGCAGTCCAGACATAGACAACCAAAAAGGAGACAAAGGAAGAGAGGGTGGCTATTTTTAGCGCATAGGTGGGTAGTGTGGCTGTGGTACTCTTTTGGGAATCTTGTATGTTCGGAGGAGTGAAAATAGGGGAAAATAGATTCCCCTATTCAGGCTGATTTCTAGTTACAGCAACTACACACAGTGTGACACTGCCATTGCTCAATAGCCTAAGTGGGTACTGTACAAGGACACCTACAGAAGGCCCAAAAATATGAAGTGAATAGTCTGGAGAGGTCTCCACTAGCCGCCTGAGGTCATCAATAGCTTGCAGTCAATGGCATTTGTTATTTTAACTTTCCGTGTGTTCAGGGAATTCTGTTCAGGGAATTCTGCAACTCCATCTCCATGCTCCAACAACTGTGTATGTTATGGTCGATGGAACAACTTAAATAAACTATGTTGTGCCAAGCACAACCTAATAAACACTCACTCCAAACCCCACCACCGTGGTCTCTAAACTAATATTATGCTATCCTACACATGCACACACACAACCACTGACATTATGTCAGTTCTAAACGTGGATATAACAGAACACAGGAACTGTTCCAGACAGTCGTGTGCAAACAGATAGTATTTCTCCGCACACCAAACGACAACTGCATTCACTTTCTTAAATTGGGTGATTCTCTGGAGTAGGCTTGAGATGAAAGGGAAGAACTACGACCGAAACAAAAGAATTGGTACATCTAATCGCTTGACAAGGATGCAAAGGCTGCTTCCCTTGTTAGGAAATTTGGATAAAACTTCTGCACCATAACTAAATGAAAAATGTCATACTTTTTCTTTTTTTATTTTATTATGGCACTTCAATACCGTTGGTCATCACTGACTTTAGAAAGGGGAACAGAGAAAAGAAAGGCCATGGAAATTCACTCCGACACTCATGGACTGAGAAAATTCAACTTTAACCTAAACAATGAATCAACTGATAATCTGCAATTTAATGATTGTGACAAAGAAGCCTATTTGCTATGGCACTTCACAAGAGTATTATGCTGAGAGTGAGTCCCCACATGTGAACTCGGAGCAGATGAGGACAGGAAATACTTGGAGCGGGGTGCGTTCAAAATCATTCTAGACAATATAGCCCAAATGATTAGCCTTTGAAGTTCAAAGAACTTTATAACGTATCAGTGCAAAGAAACAAGCCAAAAGATTAAGACACAATACATAAGTGCCATTGTGTATTTGCCCACATGACACAGTCATGATAGATGTGTTTGATGACTGATTATTGAGACAAAATGATAAGACAATTCCATCAAATCATACTGTAATTGTCCTGAAGTGGTAAATAATCATTAACTCGTAATACCTACAGTACTTCACGCATTTACAGTTAACAAAAGCCCCATTCAAGCTTTCCCCAAATGCCCTAGAAAGTTGCTTTTATATACAGTAGTTCAAAGTGTGGTTTCCCCTTCCCTGTGGCCAAACTAATTACTGTATCTACAGTGGCTAATTCAAGATGGAGATTACATTGAAATGGTTCACCAGCCATCCACATACAGTCCCACGTAAACAAACAGATAATACGCTGTAAGCCTGATAACATACAATTCACCCACTTGTGCGAGCGTTCGTATGTGCGTAATGAGAAATAATTGACTGCGTTTGCGTCACGTCACTGTTTACGTCTTGCGACCATCGACCATGCAGTTCACTCTGTACAGAGGCTTTGAATGGAAATATTTTATACAGTCTGACCAAAGACGTCTGACCAAATAACTGGTCATGTCTCTCTCCCTCTCCAGCCCAAGAGAGATTTTGGTTTGTGGTCTCGCTAACATTTAAAATATAACAAATGAAAAATAAAAATCATTACTCTGAGTCTTGGTCTGGAATGGAAATAGAACTCAGCCTTCTTCCATTTTCATGGTTGGACAAGTTATGCTTGTTCCACAAAACATGTCATGACGGTTCTCCTCATAGTGTAATGCTCATCCAGTCAGCCATGTGTTTTCCAATATACAAAGCAGGTAACTAAAAGGTACAAATACAGCATTTCTTTCCAAGAAGGGAAAAAAAGAAGCTGCCAAACAGGTTTTGTCTTGGTAGCGTCAGGTCACTCAGCCCTGAGAGAGTGAGAGATGAGAGATGAGAGAGAGAGAGAGAGAGAGAGAGAGAAAGAGAGAAAGAGAGAGATGCGAGAGAGAGAGAGAGAGAAAGAGAGATGAGAGAGAGAGAGAGAGAGAAAGAGAGAGAGAGAGAGAGAGAGAGAGAGAGAGAGTGTGTGTGAATAGCCTTGCTGACCTGCCGGAGCTCCTGGGCCTCTGCCTGGGACACAGCTGGCTGGAGGAGCTGGACCTGCACCTGGGACAGCTCCCCTGTGGGAACCTCCAGCGTAACCTCCGTCTCCTGGCACTGCTGGTGAGGGCCTGGGGCAGGGGCACAAAGAACACACACGCTTCAGGAGAGCTTCTTGGAAAAAAGAACGCTCTCAGCGGAACCAAAAATCCAGTCTCACATCACATATTCCAGGTTACCACACAAATTCACTGATGAACAAAACACAGGGCTTTCATGATATTGCAGTCAGCATCCGAATCAAGCAGTTCTATATAGCGGGATGAGTCAGAACACATAAACAATACACAACCAAATAAACAGAAATGCACATTTGTGCAGTGAATCTATGCACAATTAAAGTGAATCTCAACACTACGACATTCTGTATTATATGGATTGCCATGCAAAAAAGACAGATCATCACTGCCACTTGGTGGTTAAAGTGAGAACATGCAATGATGAACACATGCGAAGACTGACTTTAACAGCTTACTGTACGGTACTTCAATCTATCATGCTAACACACCTGCATTCCATACTGAACCCTCTGAGTCACATGGGGTCGTGGCTGGGGTGGTCGTGAAAGCAGAGTATTCGCTAGTGAACTCCACCTTCTTTTTGTACTGCATCTCAAGCACGGACAGAGCCTCCGGCATCTTAGCAGAGAGGAGCCGGTAGCAGATATCCGGTTTCCCAATGAAACGCTGCCGGACGCTGATCTCATAAGGGTTGTGCACGCGGATGTCGTCCACCTCATTCCTTTCGAAGCGGTGCAAGAGCTGTTGGTTTGTGTCATGCACTTCCAGACACGAAACCAGCACCATCAGGCAGCCAGGCTTTAGATCGGAGTCACCACCTTTAGACACCACTGCTGGGATGCTGGTGATGACCTTCTGCTTGCCAGCTCCCTTCCCAGCAGCTGCAGCCTCTCTGGCAGCATGCTCTGTTTTCGCCTGTTGGTGGGCCCTCCAGGGGAGCTTACCAAACGGCCACCAGGACGGAGACTCCAGCTCAGACAGGAGCCTGTGTGACAGGAGACGGACGAGACAAGAGCAATTATGAAACAGTTTTTGTTCCCACAATGAAGGGGTTGTTTGGATAGCTTGCACTGTACACCAACAGAGGCAGATCTGAAAGTTGCTCAAAGAGAGCTATGGATACTTTTCAATGAATACACAGAACACATATGCTGAAATATGACAACAGTTACTTGTCTGCCGTGCACAAGTCCAAGTCGATTTTGTCCAGCCCCTGCATCATGTTGTCAAACTGTTGTCCCTGGTGGTGCAGGACTGTGCCAGTGTCCTCCAACCTTCTCTGTGACCCCAGCACCAGGTTGATGAGCTCCCTGCCCTTGCTTGGCTGTGCTTCTGCCCCCTGAACCTCCGAGGTGGGGGACAGCAAGCGCTCCCGCCAGAAGTGCTCCAGAACATTATACACCACAACCCTGTTGGGCCGAAGTGAGCCGAACCAGTGTTTCACGTTGCCCTGCTCCAGTACAGTGAGGGTGCTGAAGATGAAGCTGGAGGACTCCATCTTGATCTCCATGATCCTGGAGAGACGGAAGCTGGACAAGCTCTCCTTGCTTTGGTCAGACGTGAAGCGCAGCATGGTGCGGCTGAGCGAGAGGGTGCCATTCTCCCAGCGCTTCTCACTGTTGATGTAGTAAGAACCTGGCCAGCTGTGGATGGGGATGTCGCGGCTCATTTTAGATGCAGATGAACACCTGGGAGATATGACCATATGACAAAACAATACATTCAGAAAATAAAGCACATACAGACTTCACAAAGCAGTCAGGTTATTTTAAAGTGATGCTGAAATATATTTTTTCTAGCCCCACCAAGTGTTCCGTCAGAAATAAACTCAAGGGTGCAAATAGCTGTGTTCAGATCAATACATGACATAAGATGGGCTAGCTAGATTGCTGAGCTTAGCAAAGTCACTATTACGCACTCAGATTTTTCTAACCTTCCACGGTAGCACAGATTCCTTACAATTCTACCACAGTGTAGTTCCGTTGGGTCTTCTAAGTTAATGTATTTAGAATAAGTTCAATGTATCTGAGGTCTGGAGCAATATTAGCTTAAACAGTATTACAGTGACAGACTTGTTTATGGAATAAAGGGGGATCACGTGATAATGATGCTGTACAGTCGTATTTACAGTCCGCCTGAGCAACTGGAACTGATATTTTACTGTTTCAAAGCAATCGTTTCAGAATAAGTTTCAGAAGCCTAAATATTATTCAGTGACATTAAAATAAACATGATGTAATTTTTCAAACGCTTATTCTAATAAATGTAAAATATTTGATTTACAGAACGTGTAAAATGATACATCATAACTGTGCAACACTTAATATCTTCCCCCTTCAAGGCTGCTGGTAGCTGAAGCGTCCTGATCGATTTCATACAAACCTGCATTTTTTTTATATTTAGTCTTAACAAATCAAACGTAGTATACTGATTGTAACGGCGAAGTATGTCGTGCAAAGCCACACATTGTCATTATGCAGATAGCTAGCTAGTTTTACATTGTCTGTTGCTAATCAGTGGAGCATTAATTTGTTTACCATGGACAGGGAGTGCTATCACAACTGCTGTAGCCTTGTTAAAATACCAAGGCAATCGTATGAGCAATTTTGGTCATCGCATTTCGTTGACTACATCGAAAAGGAGATAAACTATTCAAAATTCTTTAAGAAGTACCTGCTTCCCAATCACCCCTGCATGTTTTCGAAAAGATTTACCGAGGACTGGAAGTGTAGAAAGCAATGGGTTACTGAAGAAGGAAAGCCCAATTTTCAGAAATTGTTACAAGAATTCGGTAACTATAAACTGTACATGTCAAATGCCATGTCGAACTCCAACTTTAGATACATCATTTTTATTATTCAGTGAATGCTACATTTCTGTACCACATATCTACTTTGTTATTTTTGCAGATGAGACTCCAGTCCCCGTTGCAAACTGTAATGCTAAAGAATACAATGCAAACCCTAAACAAATTATGCCTTTCAAAGAATTTATTCACTACTGGAAAGAATATATCCAGAATGGACACTCATCGCCCAAAGGGTGTCTGTATCTCAAAGACTGGCACATTTCACGGTATGAAATGAATGCTATAGACCTTGGATCTTGTTGTGGACACAATTTCAAGCAAGGGTAAAGTACAGTTGCATATGGATCAATCTTTTTCTTTTTTGCCACAGGGATTTTCCTGAACACAGTGCCTACACTACTCCAGTGTTCTTTTCCTCTGACTGGCTCAATGAATATTGGGATACAATGGAGGTTGACGACTATCGTTTTGTCTACATGGGACCCAAAGGCTCATGGTATCGTAGCATCAGCACCCTCAAATAAAATAAAATCTTCTATTTGCTTCCCCAAACCCTATCGTTACATACATTGTGTTAAAATTGCAAATGAATGCAGTGTGGGGGTTAGTCGACCAACCCAAATGGGGGTCATCATGGGTGATGGGGCATGGGGTAATGTAGTATAAAACCTAATAATCAATCTTCGTAATTCTGTTGTTAACAGGACCCCATTCCATGCTGATGTGTTCCGCTCCTATAGTTGGTCAGCCAACATATGTGGCAGAAAGAAATGGCTGCTGTATCCCCCAGGCCAGGAGGACTTCCTTAGAGACAGCCATGGCAACCTACCTTACGATGTCACTGCACCTGAGCTTCAGGACAAAGGGCTTTTTCCGCACTATGACGAGGCCTGTCAACCCATGGAGATCATTCAGGAAGCAGGAGAAATCATATTTGTGCCCAGTGGTTGGCACCATCAAGTTTACAATTTGGTAAGAAAGATCGTCAGGATGTTCACTGCTACAAATTCTCTGGCATACATTTAATCGGATTCAATATTTCAAAATAATTACTATGATTGCGGTTAGATTACAAAATAAGACATGTTTACACTTCCATCTCCTTTGTACAGGAGGACACTATCTCTATTAATCATAATTGGCTGAATGGATGCAACGTCGACATAATGTGGCAGTTCCTTCAGAGCGAGCTGTCTGCTGTCCAGAGGGAGATAGAGGAATGGAGGAACACTATGGATTCATGGCATCAGCACTGCCAGGTAAAACACATGAATATAAAAAAATTCAGTGGCACTGACCACTATAACGCTGTATGAATTGTACACGTCTACTCCTCAAGTATCTGCTGTGTACATCCCTTATCCTTTTGGATAAAAGTGTCTGCTTACTGAATATTTGTTTCTTCATTACTTTTCTCATGTTGCTTGTGAAGTACACAGATTACAGCTCATAAGAAGTTTAAAACATATTTGTTTCCAGGTCATCATGAAGTCTTGCTCTGGTATTGACTACGGAGAGTTTGCCTCCTTCCTGAAGGTCATCGCTGACAACCGTTTATCCTTCTTGACTTCGTGTTCCGGACAGTCCTCCAACAGTTACCCTGGCCACCTTTCAGAGACCCTCACCATCCTAGGCCCTCACCATGCTGCCTTTGACCTGCAAAGGGTGGCTCATATTCTGGAGTGCATGCTCTGTAATGAGGATTTCAAGAGACTTGACTACTCAACTCTTAGCTCCCAACCAGAGAGCCTGTTGCAGCAAATTAGAGAGACCATTCACTCCACAAGAGGGCAGCATCTCCCTTTCCAGGAGTAGGTTACTTTCAATGACGTCCCTTTATAGCAATTTGGACAATTTTCCGTTCGGTCTAATATATGTATCTATATGTATTATATAGATATGTATATTGCACATCTTCTTTAAAGTTCAGATCTTGAATAAAACGTGTCAGAAAGTGATGAATTTTTGGATGTTGTCAAAAAATGTATTCCCATGTCAATATGTGAGACATTAGTATTAAGTATGGTAGATATTTTTGGTGGCGAAGCCAACTATGTGTTTCTACCTTGTCCTATTAACGGTATTATTACACTTTCGTTCACCACCGGAGTCTATGGCATTCCCTAGAACCGTATGGTAAAAGTTAGTGACATTTGGCACTAAGGACAGTCACCTCTTTATTTTCAACAAGTTTAGAAATAAAGCAAGTTTGGGCTCCTACTGAAGCACTCTAACTCTAATGGGTCAAATGTGGTCGTGTTTACACAAGTCCAAATTGTGTTGAAGTTTTGAACCATATAACTGATCTTCAAAAATGATTCTCTGTTGGATTCCCTGTATCAAGAAGAGTTCGATATATTTGATGGCGTACACTGACGATTTATATAGATTTTTCACCATTCACAATTTTAAGGAAACATGTTTTTTCGCTACTCCTACAATTTTTGCCCAATCTTTCCCAGAATTGGCACAGATCATCAGAGCAACCCTCACTCAAAGCTTTTAAGGGATTTCAGATTTTCAAAACCGTTTGTCCAGTACAGTCAATCTAAATTGGCAGCAAAGCAACCAAACAGGAAGACGGGTAGTATCTTAGCAACTCTTCGAGAAATCAACACTAAACTTGTATGTTGACTCAGAACCCTCTTCTGAGGATGTCCAAACAATTTGGTGTCATGTAACCACAGGGAGTGGACAGAAAGTTTGCTCATATCAGCACATCTTTGATGGATTGACACCAAACCGCATGTACTCGTAACCCTGTTCTGTGGATGTGTGAAATGTTTTTTGTTCATTTGACCTGCTTGGCGACCTCATTGCTGCTTGCAGCAATATTTGTAAATAGATTACCGCAAATGTATTGCATTTGTACTTTAACACCACCTGGTCTACTCCACTGATCTTTCTTTGACTTTCTACTGTACTACATATGTATTACAGCAAAGGCTTTAAAATTTAAATAACTCAATAATAGTGTGGCCAGATACTGTTGTGAAACAGCAAGGAAATGCATTCTGATAACCCATGTATAACAACATCATAACTGCAAACAAAGCTAAAGTAACAATTTACACATGTAGCACAACACTCTGTAGTTTGAGTTTAATTTAAATAAAGACTACACAGTGCAATGGACCCTATGCAATAGATATGATATACATATGTTTTAAAAAAAGGCAAATAAAGTTTTGGCAACCTAAACTATACCTCTTTCCTTATTTTATTTGGATGTCTTTAGGCCACCAATCAGGCACAGACGCCTCTAAAGTCACTGCCGTGTCTTCAGACAACTGTAGAGTTAGTGGCTCTTTGGCATGAGCCAGCCGGATTAGACCGAGGCCCACCTGTCCAACCCCTGACCTATGTTTCCCTGCAGATTTCCCTGACGGCGTCTGTAATGGCACTCCCTCCTCCAGGCCTTCGGCTGGTGCCGAAAGACGCACAGGCATCAGACGCTTCCGCACCACCCCTGTATGATGAGTCCTGGCGGTTAGCTCCTGGCCAATGTAGCAACCCTTACTGAAGCTGATGCCCTGCATGTACACAAGGTTGGACTCCAACGGAAGGGCCACCCCCAGAGGTAGGTCCTTCACTCCCTCTGGAAGGCCTATGTCAGCAATGGAAACAAGCAATGATGTTAGCATTTGGCCACATATAAGACAAAGTAAATAGTATAATAGTAAGCATATTGTCTTGGCCCTACCTATTGCATAGCGATGTTTGTGGTACTCCTCCAAGTCACCCAACTGACATGACAGAATGAGATCCAAAGGGTTTACTTTACTGTCAGCCACCAACCTCCAGCCCATTGCAGCAGTTCTTGGATCTGCTTCACATATAAGAGCCTGTTCAGGAGTCGTGATGTTGGGGATGTCTTGACAGCCTGCAACTTTATCCCTTGGAAGAACTGCCCACACCGTCAGCTCTGGGCAAGGTTTGATGTTCACTTTCCGGCGAAGTTTGTACAACTTCAAATGTTTCAAAACGGAGTCCTTGATGATATTGTCACACTCAAGCAAAAGACTACACCCAACTTCAGCTTCTTTTAATCTGAAAGAAATAAAGAATTAGGCCATATTTAGACTACAATGTACAAATATGTGCTTGTCTTGTTCTATATATTCAATACAACCGCAAAGGTTTTAAAATTAAAATAACAAAAAACTAAAGACTCTATATTCACTACAACTGTGCCATGTTGAACCATAAGTAAACTATACATAGTATATGCCTCTATTACTAACAGCTGGTCATCGTCAATATACAAGAGGAGATAAGCAGGGCGTACACAATCACTCAACTTTTGGTAAACAAGTGGGCCTAATATTTGAAGGCTAATAAGTGGAACATTCAATATATGGGCTGACTAACAATAGTCAAGAGGTGGTAATACCTGTACATGATTATGTCATAGAGTGTCCTTCCTTGAACGTTTAGCATATGTGCATACATGGCTCTCTGGTCAGGTTCTATAAAGAGCTCCATGTCATTGGTCACAATTCCTTGAAGATATGCCAGTGTGTCTTGCCCTTGGATGTTCAGTAAGGTCCTGTGCTTCAGGTTGTAACATACATACTCTACCAGTGCGTTCTTGCTTGCGTCTTGGCAATATGTTTTGACGTTGATTCCACCTGCGTTCCAAGACCTTATATCCAGAGACAGATGCCGCCCGGTATAACAATAAGACAAACGAAGTACAACATTTGAAACGATCGCAGTTCTGGCAAAACGAATTCCAAAAATAGACATTTTGATAAACACGTGCAATATACCCAAAGCACAACCCGTTAACTGCGTGTTACGATTTACTAAGTAAAGCTACGGGGGACAGGACATTTGACAGCTTTAGAAGGGACACCATTTTCACTACCACAATGCACTGCAAGTGACGACACAACCACAGCTCATTCTGGTGAGCGTCACATAGATAAGAATGTATGGAGTCTCACATTCCCGTCTAAAGCAAAGGTCATAAAGGATCGGCACATCCATACGTTGCTATATACGATCAATTATAAGATAAACGAAATGATAACACTCGTTGGAAAGGTCGTATGCACTTTTATTTTGAAATTTAAAAGGAAGCGTCCTCCTTGTTAAAGGTTTCCCTTCCTACCTTCCCAGCTTCGAAAATCTAGTTACTTCAAGATTGACAATTTCTACTTTTTTAGTGCTACCAAAAGGGTAATAATTTAACGTATGCAGGTAAATGTATAGTCATAGTAGAGTGTTTGAAAGTTGATCGATCAAGTTTCGTGAAATTGTGTAAATGTATGTATCGTTCCGAGCAAGTCCCTACTCAGTACCCAGAACCATTTAAAATCAGTCGCTGTTATTACGGTTTTACAGTCCATGCTCAGTAACTGTTTAATTTCAAAATAATAGTAGACTGCCTCATGCTTTTTCTTCTTTATTATACAGAAAACAATGGTGTGAGATATTGGACTTTATTATGAACAAATGTCTAAGGAGTTTAATTTCTTCCACAAATCCCATGGCTAAAAGGGTGTACATAGGACATCTTTCGACCCACTTAAGATGCAGAAATCTGAGGTTTTGTGTTTATGTCTAGCTGTGAATGGATGTTTGTATGTTCAAAGTCATTAAGTTGCACACCCTTTCAATATACCTTTATTTCAATACAACACAGAAACAATCATAACGTTTTGAGGCACTTTGGAGCATCAATACTGAAGGCAGAAGTATATTTTAGCCTACTCTATAGTAATGGCCTTGAGACATGATATTCATAAACAAACATTTTTTTAATAAGACAGTGATCTCCCAAACATGAGATAAATCACGAACTATATGTTGTATATTTAATGGTGTAGGTCTTGATATTGTATATGATGTGTACATATTTGTAACATAAAAGCATGCATTAAATCTGCCCAATATTGCAGAAATGATCAAAGAAATCTGTTAGTAATTCAAGTTTTCAACAAGAACAAGTTTTGAAAAAGCGTGTCATGTCTTCATTTTCACATGATATCTGCATTTTGAGAACCTGCATTTTGAGAACCAAGACCTGGACCCATTTAGGTTGAAAAAATGGACTTTCTAACTTTTTGGCATCTATATTTAAATTCTATATAATAGAACATCTTTCTCTTTTCCCAAAACACAAACATACTGTAAGGTTGTTCAGTGCATCAGACAGTGGACTATTTCTTCAAATAAATTAAATTATACATGCATCTCATGTCATAATATCTGAATAACGTATTTAGAATGGAAAGGTTTCATAATTTTACTTTTACCATGATTTCCATTTGAGATCTCACATTAGATTTGTCAAACAATCAGTCTTCCATCATTGAGCCATAATGTAATGTTTTCCATGGCACTGTTTTGTAACCAGGGCGCAATTATCTCTAAAAGTTTGGAACTTAAAATGTTTTATATTAATCCAGTTCAACAACAGGAGTGTTATCTTTATAATTATCAAAGTCAATAGCCCCACATATTCCCAAATTGATCAAGCATTCTTCATATTTTCTCTCCTAATATGAGAAGATACAATTCTGAAGTTTGACATAGCAACATATGTACAGTATTTTAAAATGACCTATGCTGAAACTATAGCACAAAAGACAAACTAAGTAGAAGAATCATTTTTCTCTTTTTCCTGTTGTCTACATTAGGTGTGTCACACCATAGAGTACATAAAGTATACTATATAGGTAGTGCCTAGTTTGTATGTCCCAATCGCTGTTTTTCTGGTTCGTGTTGGTGACAAACGTGTGATTTATAATGTTGATGTTTATCTCAAACTCATAGTCTATCATCCATATTACATGGTCCTGGAGATTAAAACAGGCTCTTCAGTTCATACTGCCACATTCGTTTCTAAATCCATACAGAAGACTTCCCATTTTTGACTATGGTCCCAGCTTTCTCTGGTGCTGACTTAGGTCTGGCTCCCTGTTTCTCCTGTACTGTATTGACTCGGTTTTGCTCCACCATAGTGCCCCCAGAGACAGGACTGCTGGTTCTGGAAGTTGGCTCATTGTTTTTGGAATTGTATGTCTGAAAGGCCATGTCCAGTTGCTCTTGGGCCACCCGTAGGTGGCGATGTAGGCTGGCCAGGTCAGAGGGGATGTTCTCGTCTGGGCTGGTGCATTGCTGCTCCTGGGCCACATTGGCCATGTTCTGCTCATGAGTGATGAGGCTGTTGGGGATTCGGTTGGGTTTGTCTGACTTCATCACAAGGTTGTACCCAGGTGGAGAACCAGTAATGTTCCGAGAGTACGGATAGATGTACGAGGGCCGCTGGCTCTGGTTCCTCCTCTGGCGAAGAGTGTCCCTAAAAGTGCCGATTCCCAAGTGGAACATCTCACACACATTGAGAAGCAAGCAGAGACAGCTGACCACATACATTATAAGAAGGAAGATGGTCTTCTCTGTGGGTCGGGAGATGAAACAGTCCACCCTATGTGGACAGGGGAGCTTATTGCAAACATAGGATGGGTTAACACGGAAACCATAGAGAAGATACTGGCCGGCCAAGAAGCAGATTTCAAAGATGGCTCTTGATAGGAGCTGAAGAACGTAGATCCTCATCAATCCTTCCTGCATGATACGTCGGCGGCCATCGTGTTTCTGCAGCTCCCGGCTAGGGACAGCAGGCACCTCGGGCTTGGGCTCCTGCCCCTCTAGTGTGTCATCATAGATCATGGGCTCAGCATCGTCCTCACCGTCTTCCTCTAGGACATCTTCCAGAGGGTGGCTCTCCCTCCACCTGGTGTGAGGTGGCTTCTTACGGAGCCTGTGGTACTTCCGCCTCTCCTCTTCAGATGTACGAGCAATCTTGTGGATAGCGTAGCCCAGGTACATGACAGAAGGGGTGGAGATCATGATGATCTGGAAGACCCAGAAGCGGACATGTGACAGTGGGGCAAAGGCATCGTAGCACACGTTGTCACAGCCCGGCTGCTTAGTGTTGCAGGTGAACTTGGCCTGCTCGTCGGAGTAGATGGACTCACCCCCCACTGCCGTAAGCACGATGCGGAAGATTATGAGCACCGTTAGCCACACTTTCCCCACAAAGGTGGAGTGGTTGTGGATCTCTTCCAGAAGACGAGTGAGAAAGCTCCAACTCATGTTGGTCATGCAGGCTTTTCAACTAGAATCTGTAAACCAAAACATTTTTAATCAGGAAGTTTCTTTATCATGTCATACTTTGTATTAAAGTCTTTTGATACAAAATCTTTCAAAATAAAACAGGCTGGCCTTCCTCATCAATTAGTGAATCTTCCATTTTGATAATGGCACCAGTAAAAACATTCAAAAAATAAATTGTTTTTTTGTCATGCTATAATGCCATTCTAGAAAAATCTGACATTTATTAAGAAATTAGAATAAATATGACTCTTTCCACCTTGGGTCAGACCAAGACTTATGTGCATTTCTACAACATTTATTTTCTTTAGTTAAGTGAATCAATTTAACCTCATTCACAAATTCATTGGACCCACTTAATGGTTGCACACGTGAAACTATCTGAAAGCAGGTCAGATACCTCAGTTAAACTCACTCTAAAGCTTCAACCATAATAACAATAACAAAGAAAAACAAAGCTAAGTGAGTGGAAGTAGAGTGAGAATCTGTTTCCTCATTTGGCAAAGGAAGGGTCAAAGAGTGTATGAGGCATGTGGAAGGACTTCAAATGTGAGGGTGTCCTGGAATGCTACTCTTGTTGTCACAGAACCCCTTCTGGCTCTTCAAAATATAGTCCTGTGTCTCTGATTAATAAGAGTATCAGTACAGGCAGATATGGCTGAGGTGATGAAAAATTGACTGTACCCTTCTGAGATTTCGAGAACATTGAACTTAGGGGGCAAGGGCTCTAATGAAACGTATGGGAGAGCTCAAGCAGATATACGTATTTAGCCTTGTAGCTACACTGTAGCTATCAGAGGGCATCTCTGTGTAAATAGCTACTGCATGTGTCCTCATCCGTGGAGAAGTCCGTGAAAACGACGTGAGGTGATCTCATGACTGTGGCACTGTGTTCCCTTGCGTGGGACGGGCCATCTCCCCTACCATCTGAGTGAACAGGAGAAGCTTGTTATGTTCGCCACTGGGCCTCCCCTCCAGTTCCTGCACCACTCACACTAGGGAGGGTCACTGGCACATGGGCACAGATGGCTTCTAGTGTGGACCACTCATATCATATCTGCCTGAGGAAAACACAACAGGAGGGGTTTGCAACTAAAACCGCTTGTGTGTGACCGTTTATGAGGAGACAATGTTTGGAGCTATCAGTCCTTTCCGTTTATCAATTTACCTACATGTACTGTGAAAGACTAATTATTGAATACTAAAGAGACTTGCATACACGCACATGCACATGTATTACATGCTTGTAGGGAAATATAAAATAAGTTAAAGTTATGCAATGAAGCAATAACTATGTCCATGCACAAAAAGTCAAATCCAATGTCAGTGAGTACTCTCTGACAATACAAATGTTTAACTTTAAAATTATGAAGAATAAACAGATTTAGTTATAACAAAGAATTTGTGAAGATGATTTTTATTATAATCTGGCATCTGTGCTGTTTCATTTGACTAATTTCTGTGAAAAACAAACAAAAAAAGGATGAGTTTATCAGACACTTCTACCATAAGTAAAGTACATCAGAACGGGAAATTTGAATATACAACCATTTGGTCTATAGACGATTGCACTGACCACTGAATTTTACTTATACCAAAAATACAGTTATAAGCTGTTAATCACATAGTTTGGACTACTAGAAATGCTCACACAATAAAAGAAAATGCACATTCAAAATATTTTAACAATATAAAATATGTATAGTTTTAAATTCTGTGTTTTATTAATAACGAATGGAGTTCGTTAAAATAAAATAAATTAGCCTCAATTTAAAAACATTGTGTATTTGACAAAAATGCTTTTGCATTCTGGGTAAAAAGTTTTATCACGCTAAATTCACATGAACTCTTAACAGAGATTAAACCTGTCAGAAGATGAATGATCTCCTGTGGTTTTACAAATTACCCACAATCGTTCAAACACATTTTCTAGTGTCTAATTCTGTTGAATGGTTCAACAGAGTTAGAAGTAGAATGTTAGAGTTTTGGGATGTGTCAAGATAAAACTGACAGAACCCACCTGGAGAACTGACACACGCACTGGCCATCCTGAATTTTGATCACATTTCCTCTGCTGTCTCTAGACAACCCATGCAATTTCTCCTCTAGGGCATGGAGGATCCATCCTGATGCTTTGTCCTTCAGTTGTTGACTACTTTAGTCTAGCATGGTAAGAAAAACATTCTATCAGACTGAGCAAAGCCGTCGCTGGGTTTACCCTATTTCCACGCTCGCTGAAGAACTGAGGTCTCCCTTCTGTGAATGCCTCACATTCTGACTTGTGTCTGGTTTCTATTACGCCAGCCTTCTGCCCAAGTAGGAAGTATAAAAAGAGAAGCCAAAAAAATAAAAAGAATCCTCCACTGGCAAGTGACCCTCATCCAAGAGGTCATACTTGAGGACATCTGACTGCGGATTGAAATGAACACCCAGCTGAGGGAGCTTGTTAGTGGCAACACGCCCCCCCCCCAACCTCATCCCATCCCCTCCCCTCAACACTCATAAGTAACACAGTTGATGGTGTAGCATGTTCTCTCTCTAGAACACTTGTGTTGCTCAGTTACTCTGTCTGTAATCATGCCTCCCTGTGATACGTCAAAAGTACTTGGATTTAGAAGAATGCATGAAGTTTCAAGTTACCATATACTCAGATGATGGGGTGGGACACACAAGTATGCAGTTTACATTTATATGGATGTGCTGTTCATGAGACTCAAGCTAATTTAACACACACTATACACTCTCGATCTATCCTCCCGATTTCGCACCCCTACTCTCTTATACAAAACACACACACAAACACACTCCACCAGAACAGTTGACAGGAAGCCTACCCATGGAAAGGTGATGACCTCACAAACATGAGTAGCGGAGAGAGAGACTGGAGGTTTTGGGGACAAAAGTTGCCTGTACATTGCTTAAGAACAGATCCTCTTGAGTGTATCCAACAGGTATACTTAGTCATATCAAATGTCATAATATTTAGACATCCCATCTAGGCATGTGGCCAGAGATTGGACAAGCAGACAGGTCTCTCCAGGCTCCTTTCCACGCCTTTTCCGACTATACTATATATATTTATGCTCTGTTCTTTTTGTCAGTCTTTGGAACACAGCCGCACACATATGTCATGTTGATAAAAATACCATTGATATATATAACCTATTCATCTCAATATCTGTTACTCACAAACGTATATAGCCATGTGTACACATATAGACATAACACTTATATATACCATATAGTATGGACCTTTGCACAAATATGTCTGGACAAGGATGATTTAGAATAAACATTGATAGGAGGCTTAATGCTAGGACCCTACGGCTTCCAATTGAAAAGGAATTCTTCTGTCAATGCTATCTGGCTTATGTTATAATGTACCTGGTCTGTTTTACAATTGTCATATTATTATTATTATATGACAAATAGTATCCCTCTGCATATACCTCTATGGTGCCAAGAATCATAATTAAATTCAATATGCCTTCATATAAAGCAGGTATATGTCCTATTTATCTCATTGATTGAGAAATGAAGTTGTGTCAGTTGCAGATTTGTCATTTTTATTATCTGTAATTTGGGAACTAACTTTTAACCTTAACAAAACTCTTTTAGTGTAGATAAGCACAGAAAGGCTCCGAGGTATATGTAAAGGGAGATGTTAAGGCTTTGGCACTATTTTCATCCATGAAAAGGATTCAGTATGCTCTGCCACAGTACTGTTTACGATCGTACAGTTGTATTTGAATGCTGCGCGGATGTCTGAAGGGAAGAGAGCTTTAAGGAAATGGAACTGTGTGTGTGTGTGAGGGAGAGAGGGAGAGATCATATTGGTGTTGTGCTAAGATCCTCAGGCTGTGTGAGGGAGGAGGCAGAGTGGGTTCTGTGTCTGAAGCCAAGCCAGCTGAGCCTGCAGGATCTTCCCCCTCCTCCCCTTCTCCCACCCCTTCCCCCCTCATGCTCCACCTCAGGTCTTGCCTCCAAACACCCCACTCTCCCTCTGAAGAGATGCGGCTTTGCATGAATCCCTGCTGGGGAAGAGGGGCAAGTAAGAGAAGGGATGCTGCTGAAACGACGAGAGCATTTGGGGTTCAGCTTGGCGGCCATGTGCTATCCCCAGAAGGGATGCTACACAGTCAAACCATCACGTGTCCCTTCAAAGTGGGATCACATGTTTCTGCTCCAAAGTCTTTGTGCCACTCAAAGGATACGGATCACCCAAGGCATAGACTCCCTCTCGATTTCCTGGTGTCAATCTATAAGCATCAACTCGTACCTACATGACACATTGTGTTAACTTTTATACTACATCTACGGTGTGGTAAAGAATTGATCAATCACCTAAAGGGAAAGGATCTGTGCATTACCTTCAGCTGCGCCAAAACACACAATGTGTTTAAAATGTATCATGCTACATACAGGATGTTAGGTTGGAGAGCCTCTCTTACGAAGATCAAATCCGATGATGATGATGGATCTGGACTGCTCAGGGCTCGAATGCTCATTAGCCTCAGTGTCACCTTCCAGAGGGTCAATGACAGTTGAGTTCAGATGATGCTGCAGAGCCTCATGGAAAAAGGAACATCTCAGCCGTTCTCCTCAGCCCTCGCCAATGTCATCCTAAGAGTTATCTAAGTTGATGGCAGCCGACTGGGGGTCAGTGAGGTCTACATTTACGTAACATATCGAGCTTGGCCATGTGATTTCAACACAACCCCCCACCCCCTCCAACCCACCCCTCCCTCCTGGACAAAAGAGTGACAGAAGACACCATGGAAAAAAGCGTGCAACTTCTGTGTACAACCCTTCTCCTCCCCTCACACCACCCAACTGCTCTTCCTAGGCATAGCAGGGGGTATCCCAGAGGCTGCCTGAGAGTGGCGGCAGTCCTCTCGCATTTGTTCACTTTTCTCCCTGTTTCCCAACCAGGCCCTATCCTACCCCCTGGGAGAGAGAGTCCGGTGCCAGTTTGACTGAGGCTCCACTCCACTGAAGCGACTGGGCATAAGAGCCTTGAGGTGGATGCCAACATCAACCCCCAGAAAAATATCTTCCATTGGCTGAGCTTGTATGTCTGCTACTGCAGTCAACAAGGAATCCAGCAGTTGCTGTGTTGGACTTGGATGTTGAACCTGACATGATTCATAATCTGCTAACAGCTAGGTTAACAGAGACGGGCTAACATTTTCTTTCAGGTGCATATGTTGCTAGACACATGGTACGTGTCTATCATTTAATTGAAGTAATATTTGTGCATTTACTTTAGAAAATGTTAGAGTCAACTTCAAAAGAAGAGGAAATTCAGAATGACCAGTGATAAGTTAAACTCTACAAACAATGTCCTTGCTCTCACTCAGGTAAGCTGCTGTGACTTTATACTTATTACTTTAAACAAAATAAGCCTACAAAAAAGAAGCACAGCACATTTTCTGTCCTGTGAGAAATAAATTAGTTCCCTCTTTCATAAACCTGGCCTACTGTCTATTTTAACAGGAGGTTTGATTGTAATGTCCCCAGATCTTATAAACACCCTAAGGTTGACAACTCATGCATTTTCTATGCATTTGTGGACATGTAATGGAAACATGTGTATTGAGCCTGCTGTGGGCTTTAGTTTAAAAGTAGTGTAATATTATCAGACTGTGTCTTTCAGGCAAATGAGGCATTTCGTTCGATGTAAAATATCTCAAGGTTACATGATGACAAGGTAATAACAAAAATAAGGATGTGATCCTAAAATAGTTTTCTAGGAGGATTTTCCTTTGGAAGTTCAGAATGAAAAATGTAATAAAACATTCATGACTTAATTTCTTGTCCACATTTGTTTTGGCAAGTCCTGAGACTTGTAGGCTTGGCCTAGTCCTTCTGGCCCATATCAAAGAAACGTAAAAATGCATGAAAAATACCTGAGAAGCATTCAATATTTCCTTTTCACAGCACAATAAAGCACCAGACATCTCAGTTTACAGTGAACAAGAGGCAAAAAGTTCAATCGTCTCATTGGACTGGACTTATCTTCCTCAAGGTTGATATATTGCAATTAATTGAGTCTTTCTGCTACACTTATGAAACTCATAAGGAGATAGTGTACATTTCACAACCTTTAAGCCTGGTTAAAGGCCTTGACACTTGCTTGACAAAGCATTTATTCAACTTACCCTGACCTTGACCTACAATGAACTACAGTACATGCCCAGCTGTAACAAGAATTGTGTTTCCCACTGGACAGAGAGAAACATTTACAAGTTACTTAGACAAATATTACAGTACATTGGACTGTATAGATCATATATTGTAGACATCAGTTGTGCGGTCGGTGTGAAAAAACAAACATATTTGCTCTTTTCTCCTGCCCACTCCTATCACCCGTGTTCATAGATGGCTTCTGAACTCCTGGTGGGGACTACACTTGCCTCTCCAGTAATCCCTCTAAACAAACCAGCAACAGACAACAAAGCCTTTCTGCTTAGAGCCTGCAGTGCTTCATCTTCTGACATTATCTTGTCATAACTGACCATGTCGTGGTTTGATCAGGGTAAGCCCCAAGGAGCATGAGACCTACTCAGGGTCATCAGAGCCAGTAGATGCACTTGCCGAAGCTTCTCCTTCTACTTCTCCTCAGTCTGGGAGTGGAGTGTAAGGGCAGAAACACCAGCTCAGTGAATTTGAGCAACTGGCATTAAGTCTACAGTCTTGACATCAAGACTACAGGCTTGACATCAAGACTTCAGGCTTGATGCCAGTAACTCCTCCTCCTTCTTTCTGACTGTTATCTTACTTGGGCTTTCAAGAAAGTCTGGCATGGGGTACTGTAAAGGATCTTCATTATGGCTGCTTGCAAATTCTACCACCTTATCAAGATGCTGTGGTTAGTGGTTTAGCCCATGTGACCCATAATCAGTTCAGATGGGTAATTTATTAAAGTGTATTCGATTGCAGTTGTGCGGTATTGTATTTACAAGAAACATGCACAGTATACTCCCTCAATTGTGTTGTGCAATCACAGAATGGTAGAGACAAAATATTTGTGACTTAGTGAACTGATTGACTCCAGTAAGAGCAGCACTGATCTGAACAGAACAGAATACCCATACTGTGAGCTGTTAGTCTGGTAGCCCCCTGCTGGTACAAATGGGTATTTTGAAGTATTTTCTTTATTTCAGTTTTTTATCAGTTGGTGACACCCATGCACTCATTCTTCTGAATGTGACTCATTGCAGTTGCTCTTAAAAAACAATTGCATGGCTCTGTGGTGAATTATGTAGCAAGTTTAGTCACACAAGTGATTCAGCTGTCAAAAAAATACTGTCCCAAATACCAAGATTTGTTGACAACTAAAGTACTTAAAATGTGTACACACGTGGCACATATGAAAAAATGAATCACAGGAATTGCAGAAACACCCCTTTGAACCGCAAGAACCACTTTGTTTTCTTTTAAAAACAAAGATCCATTTAAAGGTAACAGACCTCTGCAAAACATTTCCAATTCAAAAGGTTCAGTGAGAATGTGCTTTCCAACTGAAATGTGACTGTAATTTATAAATGTAATAATAAAGATTGAGACTATTGAATTATGAACTATAAAGCAAGTCAATAAGCTTTAAACTATAGTAGAGCAGTGGGCCTTGTACTGGAATGTGTATCAAGTTAGGGCATGATCCATAACAACTTCACATAATATTATATCACAGTCAAAACCATGGTAGCAAGAAGACTAACTATTTTAATGAATACCTCTAGTTACTTCACTTTTCTGATACACTTTGACCGACAGACACTTTCAAAACCAAATGTGAGCTGTAATGATCACAAATGCTTTTCTTAATCTAAGCAGCACCTTTAGTATTACAGACCAGACAAAGCACACAGAAAGAGATATGAACCTACCTCTCCATGGGTAGCATAGGAGGAACTATTCTCCACTGCGGAGCATCCTGGGGTGGCTTCCAGAGACTTGGTTTAGCTGCACAGGCTCAGAAGCAGGATAAGCGAGACAATGGGTCATTTTTCTTCAAAACCCCTCACCACCAAGTACAGGCAGGATACTCAGGAGTCCAGCCTCGTGCCAATAGACCCATTGTTCTTCTGCTTAGTCGCTCCATGACTGGGATTCCACTATTTGTTTATTTCATCCAGGATGGCTTCAGTTACAGCCCATTCATCCTGAAGTTTTTCTGATCCCCAAATCCCTTGTGAATTAACAATGTGTGTTTCATGGGACTTCAGATGGCAAGACCAACCTCCAAAGTGTTCTTTTGATGTAAGCCACACAAGGCAGATTACCACTGTGTGCATTTCCAAAGAGCAAAATGATAAAGGTGTAAACAAGCTAAAACCACTAAGGCCTCAGTGTAGATTCAGAAACAACTTAACCAACTTAACTTAACTTAACTTGGTGTGAGCTTTGGTCTTTGAATACCTTTTTCAGTTAAAATGAGAAGTGGTGTGTCTTTCGGTAAGCACAACATCTGGTAGAAATGACTAACGGGTGAAATTCTTCACAGTTTACTAGCTCTTCGGTATTTTCAGTTTTTGTTCTGTTTTCCTTCAAATTTTGGGCTTAGTTTGTCTTCCTGGCATACAAATTAAAGAACTAAATTGACACATCTGGGCCATGAATGTTTAGAGGTTTCCTTATTCTTTTTAGTATTTATTTCTAGACTAAGGTTTTATATTTAGTAGCTGTTGTTTCTGCTGGTTCCCAAATGACTCTCTCTCTCTCTCTCTCTCTCTTTCCTTCTCAGCTAACTGAATTGATATAAATCCCAATATTACATTATATCAAGTAAAACAGTAATGAAACAAGGAACACATGAAAGGGAAGCATGTTTATTACAATTTGGAACACGTTTATTACAACAATAGAATCATAGGGTAGATCAGAGCACGACAACCATACATATCCCAGAAAGTCTCATTAGTGCAAGTTTTTCAGTGTCGACTCTAGTTTTTGGTTTTCTGCTTTATTTACTACTGTAGATGTCCTACTTGTGCATTTGTATAAAAGCATCCTCTAAAAGAAAAATATACATAAACATAAATGAATCAACACCACATGTTAAAATATATTCCAAAGTATATAGCAAATTGCATTATTAAGTACTAGCAAAATTCTGTATAGGCTGATATAATATAGCTCAGAACAAGAAGAACCATGAATGTTAATCATAAGCATTTTGGGATGTTAACACAATGTTAGCGTTCATATTCAAAGGTACAATATTTAAAAGTTAAATTTTGGCAACCACATTCTAGAGCCTGAGCCTGTACTTGAATTGAATATCTTTGGTTGGTTGCATGGACCCAAAGCCCCAGCGTTTGGAATCAATCTCAGGCATTTCCTCATCTGGATTCTTAAGCTCAAATTCAAAGTAGATGAGCATGAGAAAAACAAATTGTTTTAACTCATTTGTGGCAAAGAAGCGACCTGGACATATGCTGACCCCAGCCCCCCATGGCATGCTATAAAACTTCAGCTTCTTTCCACCCTTGTAGAAATCTGTCTTTCTACTCCCGTCTGATGTGAGAAAGCGGTCGTACTTAAATGTGTGTGGGTCAGGGTGGACTTCTGGATCCATCTGAACAGCAGTGTAAGGAAAGAGGGACACCCTATCACCCTCCCTGATCTGGAACTTCTGTCCGTCAGCCATCGTAAGGGTCAAATCCTGGAGTACGGCTCTCGTGAGGACAGGGGCGGCAGTTAGACGAAGAGTCTCCTCTACGGCGCTGTCCATGATGGGAGTCTTCATTAGCATGTCTCTAGTTAAATCGATAAGGGGGCCACCTTGCTTCACTTCCTGCCCTGACTCCTTCAGCACCTCCTCCACTTCTGCCTGGATGGCCTTCATGGCTTCAGGGTGCTTCATGAGATAGAGGAGCAGCCAGAAGGCAGACGGCCCAGTGTTTCCTTGAGAAGCCCACAATAACAGGAACATGTACCTGTCTTGCATAAACTCCTGCATCCCATTTTCTTCCCTCACCTGCTGCTGATCACGCACCCATCCGCTTATATTGTCCTTGGTCTTCACTTTTTGCACTGATAGCATGTTCCAGAACAGCCTCTTCAGGCGCTCTGCCTCCCTCTTCTCACTGGGCGGCAACACCCCATAGGCCAGCTTGGGGAACAGTTGGTCATACTTACGAAACTCCTTAAAGAGCTCCTCTGATTGTTTTCTGTCAGCTTCCTTGGCTTTCGTTAAGCTCCCTGAGGCTTTGGGTGTCTCATTACCGAACAGGGCAAGGTAGCCAGCCCTAAATACAATGTTGTAACTATACATGAAAAGTCCAGCCTCCATCCAGGTATTTTGCTCCTCAGATTTCCCTACTTCATGCAACATCAGGTTCTGCAGGTTATTCATCATAGCTTGGGTCATGACCACCAGACCATCCCCCATCAGGTGCTTGTTGCTTGACAACTGCAGAAACTTGTGGTCAGTTTCTTTGGAATAGTACCCAAAAACCTTCTGTACCAGCTGCTCTGCGAACTTGTTGAAATCCAGCTTTGTGCGGGCCTCTTTGACAATATTCCCAAAGGAGAGGGGATCCATGAGGAATGTGAAGTAAAACCCACCCAGCTGCACTGTGAAAATATCGCCATGTTTTGCTTTCATTCTCTCCAGAAACTTTGCAGTATCCCTGCGAAACTCCAGGACATGGCCAAGCCAAGGGATAGGTCCCTTATCTAAGGGAGGTTCTCCAGGGCGCCTTCGACGGAATGATCCCAGAAGGTAGAGCCCTCCAAGGACTGAAGCTACCATAGCGAGCAGGAGTGGCAGCAGAAACCCCATGATACGTTCCTCTTGCACCTATCGAGCACATCTGGACTCAAAGCTTATAGTGCAACAGATAAACACCAGACTCCTCCCCTGGCATTCGTCATTTAGTTTTCGAAGGACACTGCACTTTATTGAATCCACGTTTTAACACATGTAACACAATACAACCAAATCCCACAACAAAATTGTGCAGCGACATTATGTCAATTACAGCTCTTTTAACTCTGTCCAGCAAACAACTAGAGCTCTAGAAAACTTTATATTTATGTTAGCGTTTTATTCCTTTAACTTCTTTCTTTAAAAACAATAGTAGATGTAATTATCATTACTTTGTTACAGAGATGTCGTAGAAACTGTGAAGCCAGAGAAGGTTGTGCTTGTCCCCAATTTCATGTCAGGGAGTGACTCGTTAATATCGTACTCGAAATGTCCTTGCCTTTATCAGAAACCTCGAGCGTTTAACGGTCATATATCTATGACGTAGGTGGAAATCGTATGCAACAGGGAACCCGTAACGGTAAAGTAAGATTATTCACAAATCAGCCGTTCATTTGTACCATGACTATGGATTCATATCCACCGTTATATGACAACGATCATGAAACAAATCAACATAAAACATACCTTCCGAGCGATCATTAAAGAAGGTAAACTTGGCGCCTAATACACGTAGCTTATAAACATTACTTGAAGTGATTGAGACCAAATGTTGAGACCACGTCTCCAGTGGTTTTTACTTGGTGTAATGTCCTTTAACATTACATTCCTTTTGGTTCAAATGTCCCTGTCACCAGTGACAAAGGAGCTTGTAACTGCCAGAACAGCCTTACAAAACACAACTAAAGGAATTAGTCTGGATTAAGAATATTGTATTGTGTTTGTCAAGCAGACAGTTTGCCTGACAGTAGTAAAGCATAGTTCTACTTAATAGGTTAAACATATAACTGGGGTAGCTCACAGCTGAGAACACTTTAAATAACTATCTATCAGCTTTCCAGGCAAAATAAGATATATTACTTAATCGCATTTACTGTAGGTAGTGTTTCTCCTGTGACCTTCAATCACCAATTCCCCTGGGTTTTAACTTTAGGTAATCTTTAGAACAGTGGCTCCTTTTAAGGATTATTTCATGTTTCTCTACAGGTGTTATGGACTTCAGACCAAGCAAGCAGAACATAAATGAGCTGGACTTACACTTAGCTAAAAATAGTCTTTCTTAGTATCCTTTTACAGGTCAGACTTTGAAACCATGAGCAAAGATTGACACAAGCACAAAATGACAGCAACACAAACATTGTCATTGCAAACTTTACTGTCGTCACCAAGATTCCTTTTGTATGAATGTTTATGTTTTTCTTGACATGTTTTCGATCTCACAGTTCTCATTTCACTGTCATGCACTGTCATGCACTGTCATGCACTGTCATGCACTGTCATGCAGTTGACACAAATATTTTCGATCTTTTGGAACCATTCTGTCACAAGGACATCCAGGCTAGATTGCATAAACTTTGAGATTTTACTGAAGTCCTTCCGATGCTTTGATAGTCATCCCTGGAACCATATGTAAAGCCCACAGTGTGGCTGTAAAAATGGAAAGTGAGTCAAATGAGGCTCTTATCTAAGGTCTTTTATATCATTTTGTGATTTTGATAAGTTTATAGGCCTACATGCTTTTATCTCTAATCAACTTCAATGGCCTTGACATGTGGACGTGGGGACAAGTGGACATTAGTCTCGACTGGCCTCCCTTCACCTGCACCCTGAATAATTTGGGATCGATTTTCAGGTGTTTGTGCAACAAAACAAACAAATCACTAAATGGGCTAACCTTAACTTATCACCCTAATCTTTCACAATGATACAGTTCATCAAAGGTCACTATAGTCGACTGGCCCATTGCTTGTAGTTGAGTGAAGTTAATGCAGTGTGGAGATCATGCTTTTGCAGCTGTAGAACCTAATCTTCCGAAGGAGTTTCCTGGAAGGCTGAACAATTGTTTATAATCGCACCTTAAATCATCATTAGTTGTTAGCAAATCTGTAAGAGAGTTGCGGTTCTTTGTCTTATGGTTGGATAAACTGGTGTTTGTGTTTGTATTGTGTTATGGCTTTTGCTACTTTGATTGTACAGCATTTTGGTCAACAGTTTTTAAAATGAGTTTTGTATATATATATATTTATATCTGACATATTCACAAATCACATATTGTACTTTAAAAGAAAGGGTAAACTACTTAATCCAATTGCGCACCTTAAATGTTGTACAGTGTACTATATATTTAACCATTATCATCAGATATTTAAAATAAATAACTGTTCAGGACAATATCAAGGAACTAGTCTCACAAGTTCTTTCATTGCATTATCAAAGAACATGTCGCCCCCCTCTGGTCTGAAATGGATCCTCTTGTCCTTGTCACATTGTTTCAAATTTATAGCATTATTTATGCTGTGCAGCAAGTCTGTATTACTGGTTAAACTGGCACTTTTGAGTTTGGCCTTTTAAGACACTCTTTCTAATGGTTGGATCTGTAAATTAGATCCAATCTTCGTTAAAAAATACAATCAGGAAAGATACAAATGAAAAATGTTGTGCTGGCATCTTGAAAACACCAGGAAGGGTGTTGTCAATCCAATTTCCTGAACAGATCAAACATACAAAATAACAAAAAATATGTATGGTAAGATTAAAAAGTGCGTGCCAATAGATGATTGCTAGAGTCTGCTGTCCTAAAGCATGCAATTCTTGAAGACATAATGACAGAATTTATACAAATATTTTGTTGTATTTTTCAAATGACGCTGAACTGCTTTTAGAGATGTGTCCTGTTAGTACCAAACAGAGCAAACTCTGGTTCTTTTGTATCTTCTCACAACCATTATGGTGAAACACAAAACCTTCTGTGAACATAATGCATACATACACGACAGAGTTGATTAAACTGTGACTGAAAGCAATGCACTCTGTGTCCTGAATGGCATTGCAATCTAGATTTATAGGTCATACATTGAGAGGAACAACATAGGAACTCAGGTGCTCTGCCATTGGATATACCAGGGAAAAGGATGCTACATATTTTGTGGGCTTGTGTATGATTACTCTGTTCGGATGTCCTGTGAAAAAATAAGACTAAGATAAGAGTTAGGTACATTTATGATATGTTATCTTTGGCTGATGTGGCAGCATGGTATGTGAAAAAGACTCTGTACTACTGCTCGAGTTATCAGAGTGCTATAGGAAACAGCAGTTGCAGAAAATCACGCCTTATTTATAGAAAATAGTGTAAGATGCAGAAGAACAAGCTCAAGGCTGTGCAACATGTCGTAGTCAGTGTAGTCACTGAAAACTCTTAAATGGATTTGAGGATTGTAGGTCACGTGATAAAAAAGCTATTGAACTTTGAAAAAAAATCACAGAAAATAGTGTGAGATGAAATTGTACAAAAAGTCAATCCTTGTGTTCTCTTAGGGGGTCAGAATGACCCCAAACTATGTTTAATCCAAACACATGCACATCAACAATGAGACATTTAGATTGTATGTGCTTGATTGAACTCAGAAACAGCTACATTCTTCTGGTTCATGTGCAGCATGGTTGTACAGTTCAGATCCCAAAAAGGTAAAAGGTAAAAATGTAATTAACCTGCTTTATTTCAGGGTTGAAGGTTGGACCTTTTTGACCCTTAGGACAGGGGGAGTTGCAAAATGCGAAAAGAGCACAAGGGTTAAAGTATTATCTATGCCCAGGTATAACTGACAAAAGACCAGAAAGCCATAACTGTTAATTGATTGTAACCACAAAGTTTGTATCCACTCAGACCAAGGACGTAACATTGATGGAAACGTGATCAAAAAACGTGTTGGAATCATGGGAGTAGGTAAATCCTGAACATCACCCTCAATCGGACCCAGAGCCTGAACATTTCAGTCAAACGCTCTTATCCATGTTGGGTACCTGAACAGACTGAGAAGAGTAGATGGGGTCAACATATCACTTAGTTGGTATAGTTGTACAACAACTGGATACTCTCCATATTATCTGTTGGTTGGGAGAGAGGCCAGACTATCATCTGACCAGAAGATTGTCCACCATTTATTTGGATAACTGAGAACAAAGGAAGATCTCATCATCTGTATGCTGAGAGACTGAAGGAGGAACTGTAACAAGCGCACAAGTTAGCCTCAGAAAATTGAATATTGAATATATATATAATTGAAAATTAATACACAGTGGAGAAATAACCAGATGCATGGTTGAAAAATGAAACATCAAATTCTGACAAATTGAGACACATAAAAAATCTTGCCAGTACTGGAAAGAACAAGTGACAAGACAGCTGGAATTCTGTACCTTTTCGTGTTTTGGAAGTTGTCAAACCTGCTCAATTATAAGATGAAACCAGAAACTGGGACAAGGGGAGTCAGGCAGCATGCAGATAGTTACCGGTGGGTGATGAAGTGCAGATACACTTACCTGAGGAAAAGGTGGGAGGCATCCCACAGTCCCAAACTAGAGAAAGAGACCAGGTAAAGAGAAAGATAGTTAGGAAACAGAAATGAGAAACTGGGGAGGTCAACTGTAAAGACATCAACCTTAGTCTACTGAGGTATAGTAGTACTGACTCAAGAATTCTCAAGAATAAAAATGAATTGCGACAAGTGCTGTTGTCATCTTTCAGCTCCGTGTGTCATATGTGCTAATTTGAGTACAGAATCATCATCTACAGCCCTAATACAAGGGTGAGGGTTAGTCTCAGTCTACATGATAACCCGGGTTGGGTTATTATTATTTCATATTTGGGTGATGTGTATTATTCTAAGAAAGATCTATTACAAAAAAAAACAATATGCAGTTAAGTGATTTGGTTTATGTTGGATTTGGGTCCACTGTTCCCTGGTATTACTAAGATACTACTAAGATATTTCAGTATCTTAGCAGTTTACTATTTGTTACATTTAACTATTTGAATTGAAATTCTGCAGTTATTCCTTGTGCTGGTGTACAATGTATTTATAGGGTCAACTACTTCTTTAGTTTACCACCACTTCCATCAGCTTTCAGTCACTGAATGTTTATTTGATTGTGTGACACCAATATAATCCCCCAGTTGGGGTGTAAATAATCTTTTACTCATGTTTTGTACTCATTTAAATTGAGGACAACCCATAGGAGAAATCGTAACTATTTTATTTGAGAAGATTAAAATAAGTCTTATCTTGAAATAAGTACTGTTGGTGGACATGGGAATCTTCACACTTTAGATCAGACATATATTAAATAGACATTACAGTTAAGGAGACACTGGAGGGAAGTTATGGGTCGAATGCATATGTAACTCAACTTGAAGGCCATTGGCTACTGCACCAGGCTACAGGGTGTTACATGACCATCGTTGTTAATATCTGCATCTGTGCTGCAGCCAATAAAGATTATATCCGCATCTAAGACCAAATATTTGGAATATTTCTAAATAAATGAGACTACCTGTACTTCCGGCCTCCAGATTGCATGTGACAGGACAAAGCAGGTGCAACGCGAGAAACAAGTCATGCAAAATAAGTGTGGTTGTAAATGTAGTCAATCAATCTTGTTCAACACTCATTTATTACTGTGAGAATTCAAAGCTTAACATTGCAATGTCATTGTGAACAAAATATTGTCAAGGGCAGTAATCATAGGTAATGTCTTTTGAGATTTATTTTTTTTGATTCAAGGGAACTTTAAAAAGTACATTTTCCATAATGCTGCGTAAGAAAATAATGGTGTTTAAGGGATAGAAAAATCGATCCGAATGTTTTGACCTGTGACCCACACAGTAGCTACGATAAGAGTATGTTCACCAACAAAAATGTTTAATTGATTCCTCTCTTGCTAGTGAAACATGGAACAGTCATTCAAACACAAAAAAGCGCACGCAATGAAAATAAAACATTATTTGAAGACATCAGATGTTAATCTTATAATATGTAAGATGAGAGTAAATGCAGTCTGAAATTACTCTGCAATTTCCCCTTTCTCCCATACAAATCTTGTAAGTGCTGTGCAAATGTTTTGATAGTCATATTCATTTGATAGATTTGATAGCCCCTGTCATGTTGAACTGTTCAGTCTACTGAGGCCCCTGAATCAAGAACACATCCAAACGTTTGTACTAAAATCTTACACGCTATTATTGTGCCCCAGGTCAGGGTTCAGATGGGTGGAAAATTCCCTCTGGTTTTGTAGTAGATTCTCAGGTGACGTTTTAAAAGATAATAAGTGGCTCATCAAAGTTCTTAATTTTACATCACTTGTATAAGAACTATATTTAAAAGGTGTACCCCATGTGTAAAAGAACTGGCTGCGTTTGCACAGACTACTACATAAGATATACTAAAACAAAGGTTACTACAAATAGATTTGACCAGGTCAGGGACATGGCAACACAACAGCTGGTTTAAATCGGTGTGCATTCATTGTGTTTCGCCCTTTATAACAAGAGATCCGGGCATCGGATGGGTTCTGCACAGCCTCAACAGGGATGGGACATTCTGTCCTGAAATTTCACGTTGCAGTGTCATATTACCGCTTGCGTCACACCACACTTCTTTGAATGCTGGGAATCTGAGTCTCCGCTGTAATAATAATATAAGTAACTATCCAAAGACGAGTACATAAACGAAGACCGTGTTCATGCAATATGTGATAAAAACTTGTATATAAATTTAACATAATTGTAACATAATGTTATATGATAGCGTTTGTTGGCAACATTATTTGTTATACTTCCCGGACTACATTTCACAGATGTAGCGTCGCATGGGCATGCGCTTAAAGAGGTTATATCATGCACTCCGGGCGTGAGAAAAATTGAATTTGCCGGTATTCACTTCTTAGTTCTCACTTTGAAGCTATTAGCTTTTTCCTGTGCCTGGCTAATCTCACGTGTATTTCGACAGAACAAAACGGTAAGAACATTATGTTGTAATATTCATGTTCAGTCAACTTGGTCGAACTATTTAGCAATAACGTTTATGACTCATCTGACCAGATTTGAAGTAGCTATTTCATAGTTTGACCTTCGATGACAATATCAACAAGCGTCGTTTATTGAATTAACGTTTGTTCGTTTGGGGGGACTCTCGACAATGACGATTTGTTATTTGGTCAATTGTGTGGGCTATGGGAAGATAACTCTTTCGCCTATTTGTCCTTGGATTTAGTTGCCATGTTGGTTATGCAATTGTATGTAATGAATTTGTATTGTAACATTATTGCCTACTTGGGCTCTATCTACCTATGTGTATTCTCACAGGAATCTAATGATTCGGTTCTGTGAATATTGCTAGACGAGCAAAACTTTAATATCATATTTTGCCTACAACGTATTTATAGTTGTCGGACTGGTTGTATCGGTTGTAGATCTAGACCCATATCGACGTCTTATTTTAAACATAATGTAAACATAATTTTAAGACACTGTTTTCTTTTTAAGCTATTGCCAAGATGTCTTCAGGTGATTATGACGAGTATGAGTCTAAATTTATGCGAAAGGCAAAGGAAAATCCATTTGTTCCAGTGGGTAAGTAAGATGCGTTGAGTGGTTACGTCATCAAAAATACATTAATCCTTATATGTTCTCAATGAATTTAGGGATATGTTTCTGTATTTACGTACCTAATTAATAAAAGTGTTTAATATTTAGAAGCTTAACATGTTTAACATGCATCTTGGTTTGGTTTATAAAGGAATGGCTGGATTCTTCGCTATTGTGGGGTACAGACTTTTGAAGATGAAAAATCGTGGAGATGTGAAGATGTCAGTTCACCTCATCCACATGCGTGTAGCAGCTCAAGGATTTGTGGTGGGAGCTATGACCATAGGTATGTTTACAAAATAAACTTTGTATACAACACGTCTGGATGTTGTGTAATCTATATGTGATTGCAAGTAACTGAGTGAACATGGAGTATCATGCATCATTACAAATGCATGGGTGATCAGTCATTTTGTATGTGATATAACACAATAAGTAACTTGTATTATATCACATACAAAGTATAATACAATAAGTAATTATCGTGTTTCTTTGTTTCAGGTGTCCTCTATTCCATGTACAAAGATTACATTGTAAAACCCAGAGAAGAACAGAAGGCTTTATCACACAAATGAATACTTGTATTTCCCTTAATATTACCTCATATTAAGGTGCAAAAATACTGTTAATTTATTACATATTTGCCATAATTTGTATATGGACATATATTTTCTAGAACACCTCTTATAGAAATGTGAAATGGACAGCTTTAACATTCTCTTGAGTACTTGTGGCGGGTAGATAGATTTATTTTTATTATTAGTTATATTTTTTCGTTACTCTTTGGTTTACTTTTCTGACTGCCAGCATTGAATGGTTTTAAAGATGTTGGTATTCATTTCACATTTTTATCAGTGGCCTTATCAGAGTATGTGACAATTTAGGGTTACACAAGATTTGCACACTACCTAACTACCCACTACCTAAATGGTACATTTCAAACAGATTTGAATTTAATTGATACTATTTTCATGCATGTAGTTTTAAAATTATGCCTGGGTGTTAGGATATTGATTTTAAGAAATTAAGTGACTTTTGTAAGTTGAATTCAATGTAGGAGGAAGTAGGTCTTGCCAAGTGTTGCACGGAAAAAGTCGGTGAGATAACGTGAATCTCAGATTCACTGTGTGTTGATAGAATGTAATAAAAGATTCATGGAAATTAATGGTCAATGTTATTTCAGTACTTTCTTTACGTTCCATTTGTCTTTGGAGGTTTCACAGAGAGTATCTGCACGCGATGGTGGGCTACTCCTAACCCATCGGTTGCCTTGTTGCCATGGATACAGTGTTTGTTGGGATGAGGAAGTACCTACCAATCCAACACGTCTGTAGGGCTGATATTACAAGTACCAATTTTTTCCCAACCGCACTCATAGACACATCTTATACAATCACTGTGGTTGAATACATTTTGGTGAGTAGTTTTGTCAATGTTTGGACATATATCAGTTTGTATACTGTAGGCCAGTAAAGATAAAAAAAAACTATCCCGGCGTAAACTAGCTCTTGCTATAGTATCGTGCAGTACCGAGGCACTGACGATAATATACTTAGACTCGGCTACAGAGCAAGCATTATCTAGTCGTAGATCAGGCGTTAGCTAGCTTGGCCAGTTACTGGTTGAAGTTCCCCAAAATACTGGGACCGTCAAATGAACCCACCCTAACCCCTACTCCCAACTAATAGGTACAGTAGCTAGATATAGCACCATATGACCTTAGCCAGTACACTTATGCATTAATGACACTGAACAAACCAAGTGTTGCTATCTGCATGACCTTTTGTAGAACCGATTCGTTGAGCAAGTGTAAATGCATTTGACATTTTTCGATAGATTCTGTGCAGGTTAGCATACAACCTTTTCAATCATTGTTTGTTATGGTTTGTCATAGGTTTGTGATTTCCTTCAGTAATGGGGGATGATGGATTGAAGGATAGCTTGAGGCAACAGTTCCAGGCCCTTCAAGAACAACAAGAGAAACGTGTCCAGACAAGATTAGAGCAACTGAAACAAAAAGAGTTGCAAAAGACCTCCAACAGTTCCTCTGGGTTCCTCCAAATCCAAGATGACTTAAATCTTGCAAGGCAAGATAATACAGCAGAAACAGTTAGTGAAACGTAAGCTTCCCAAACGTTATTAATGTTGCTCAGTTAAGCCTGCGGACCTATGCGAAGAAGATAACAGACGGGAGCTTCAAATAACTGATAACTGCATGACAGCGATATTTTGATAGTGACAACTATCATATAACTCTCAGTTAATGTGAAAGTTCAACCAACCTTCTGGTTGCAAAGGTGTAATCCTCAATTTTAAACACACGTTTTTTTTTGTATTTTTCCTTTAGACTGCTACAGAGTGAAAATGAACAGTTGAAGGTAGAAGTGAGAGAATTGAGAGATGAAAATGGCCGCCTCTTCAAACTTCTTAGTGAGAAAGAATTTGAATTAAAACACCTGAAGAAGAAGAGGGAGGAAGACAAGCTGGCTCTAGCAGGTTTTGTAATGAAAAGGCTATATTTCTCAGTTCTTTCACAATTTTGTTGAAAAACAGTTGATTTATTAATTATTTGCATTACATAAAATTGAGATATGTATTTGTGTAAGGAACCTCTGGCATGGCAGGTGATGTAGCAGCCACTAAGATTGTGGAACTTTCGAAGAGAAATCGAGAGTTACGTGCTGAGATTGAACAGGAAAAGGTTAGGTCAAAGCAATCAACCAACAGAGTTAAAGAACTTGAGAAAGAGGTAAAAAAATGTTTTTTTTTGATATACTGTATATGTATTTGTTTCTTTAAAATGACAATTTAAACATAATATTGAAAGTTATATAGTAATTATATATAGTAAGTTATATATAAATTAATGTATTGCTAATTTCTTTGCCCAGGTCGCCTTGTCACTTAATCCTCTGGGACAAAAGACAGATCTGAAAACAAAGGATCTGCAATCTGCAGAAGATTTTCCAGAGGTGAATATTACTTAAAACATTTTTTATAATATGTAAAACATTTGTATATTTTATATATAATAATATATCTAGTTAAACAGACACATATCCGGTACAGAATTTCTCAAAAATGTACCATTGTTAGAATAACATACTGTTAACTACATTGTACTCGTTTCTCAAAAGAACAGCGCAATGGTGAAATCACTTCAAGAAAAATTATCCGCTGCCCAATACAAGATGACAGAATACCGCAACCAGATTCAGACAGTCAAACTGGAATTGAAAATAGCTCAGAAGGTAATATATTGATGTTGATTCGACCCTGATCCATAGATATAGAGCCTATTCTACTCTAAGCCCCAACTCTTTCTGCTGCAGGTGATAATGAATGAGGTGGGGGAGGAGGTCAACATCCTGCAGCTACTTAGCAGCCAAGGGAATTGGAGGGGCCGCTCTCAGCAGATACTGGCCCTCCAGAATAGGGTGAGCCAGTGTCACCACATCACTCATCACTATCACCGCATGTCATCTCAAGGAAGCTAGGGAACTGTAAGGCCCTGTTTAGGGTTGGTTCTAGATACACGTTGGTGATCCGAACACAAGTGGACAGCCGAGACTCATCGCCGTTCACACCTGTGTCTGTCATGCATCTCCAAGGTGCCCAGCTGACCACTTGCATTCAGATTTTGTCACAGCCCATGTCACTTGCTCCAAAGTGAATTCAAACAGGCACCATATTTGTTATGCACCAGATGGCTACGGAAATATTTGTTTAAATTGAAGAACTTATATGGGATACATATGGGTGATATTTATACTAAAGAGTTAGTTTGATCAATTCAACTTAGTGACGCTAGTAGATACTCTGCTTACCCCCATCAATCCCTTTACATCTTTTTTTGTACTCATATTAAAGTGATTTAAAACGATTTGTAATAGGACTCATTGAATATGGAAAGTTGTCTCTCCTTTGCCTACTGTAGGTGCGGGACTTGGAGCAGCAGTTGAACCAGTCAGCTCAGCAGAAGCAGCCCGGTATCCTGAGGGTTGAAGAGGAGCTACTAGGGGTCCTACAAAGAACCCCACCCCAGGAGAGAAACATTAGCCATCTCCGATCCATGGAGAGAGAGAAGAGAGAAATGCTAGAGGTACCTGTATACCACTGAACCCAACCAGTGTCTACATCTATGAGCTAGCTCCATCTATCGTCGAGTTGCAAATGACAATAAACTCATGTGACACTTCGACGACTTTGACAGAGGCTAACAGGGGTGCACGAGTCTCTCTTGAAAGACCACGAGGATGTCAAGAAGAAGCTGGAAGGCTCCAAGGCCAGAAACAAAGCTCTGACCACCGAGGTGAAGTCCTTGAAAGTGCAGATCTCCACCCTTCTGGACAAGGGGAAACATGACAATGAACTTGTGGATGCCTTACTGGTAAGATATCGCGAAATCATGAGTGTAAATGTTGATTTGACAGGTAGGTTACTATTATCGTACCAGTAAACCAGATGTTATGGAACAAACAAGCAAACGTGGATGTCGATGTGGCATGAACAGACATCGATATGCAACAGATTTGAGAGCCGAGTTCCTCAGCTCATTTTCCATCCTCCACCCCTGTCCTCTTGTGCGCTGCCCCCTTCTGGTGTGGGTGGATAGAGGCAGCAGAGTCAGCTGCAGGGTGTGTTGACCCAGCTCAGCCAGCAGGATGCGCAGAGCAAGACGAGTCAGCAGACCCTGGGGCAGCAGCTGAATAGCGAGGCCCAGAAGCACAGCTCCCTCATCCAGCAGCTCAAACAGATGGTCTCTGAGAGGGAGGCCAAAGTCAAAGAACTGGAGGAGGAGATTGAGCAGCTCTCCCTCAAGGTATACCAACTCCTAGTGACCAACACACAACTTAGTAGTCACCTCATTCAGTAGTTCAGACCCTATGTAACATCCGTGATAATACAAGGGAAGGAATTGGACCTGGAACCTGAATCATGGCAAAAGTGCATTAGCTCAGATTGATTCCAATCTGCGCTGGAGTTGAAATAGAGTCGATCCGTTGTCTGCCAAGTCATTTGATTCATTTTCAGGCTAATCTGTTCAGTCTTGTTTGTAATTATGTTGTAGAGAGATAATGGCGGTCAGTCAGGCTCCACATCTGCCATTTGCAGTTCCAAGCCTTCGTCAGCAGGGGGCGACACTAGCAAGAGATTATGCTCTGCACGGTACAGTATGTTTGCATGTGGCAGCTGTAAAGTGAGAGAATCTTGCCAGAGATTGCTTGTCCATGTCACAAAAAAGTTGCTGCACAATTCCCTTTGTTGCGAATCAGATCCATGTATTTATTGTTTGTAAATGGCTGAGGTGAAGTATACTCATGAGATCATTCTCTTGAATTCTACTGTCCATGCATAGTTCTCTTTCCCAACTTGGACATCAACTGGTGGAGTCAAACTTACTGGTGGACACTGGGTAAGTTTCAAACTCCCATGAGAGACAATCACTGAGCCTAGTAGTCCTGTCTCTGTTAGCTCATCTTGGACTAACACATGTGTCTATTATCTCAGAGGCTCTGGGCCTTCCCACAGTAGTCAGGCCGATTTAGGGACGTCCCTGATGGTCCAGTGTACCGAGTATAAGACCCTGTACCAGGCCGTCAGTGTGGAGAGAGATCGACTTCTAGAACTAGTCAAGGTTCAGCAAACCAGGTATGACACAGACTGCCAATGGATTTCATATCCACCACAATGTTCCGTTTGTAAGCACTCTAGGGACTGTTCCATTTAGCCTCGACTGCTCCTTTTGTCTTTGGGTGTGCTGAATACTAACGCCGACTAGGAGCCAGGAGCATTGTGGGAACCTATTGTTGACAAAAAGGCAAACTAGCAATTGGCCTAGCGCTAGCTGCTCTGCTATTGGAAAGTGTTAGGGCTTAAAAAACGTAAAGCTGTTATTTAAATGACTAATGCATAGTTATGAGAGGAGGGGGTGCTTGGGTGCCTTAGGTAGTTGAATAGGAAACTCAAAAAGTTGTGTTCCAAATTGCAGTTTCAAGTATTTAACTGGCTAAACTACAGTATGTTGCATTATTTAAAAAAAAACACGTAATAATAACAAACTGTAACGGTGAAGAATGCAGCTTAATTTTCTTTGTTTCTTTCTTTTGTTTGTTTTTATTGTTAGACAGTATTGTGCAAAACAATTGAACGGTAGTCTTGACTGCCTTTCCTCTGTATGCAAGCTAGCACGACTCCATTTGGAACTCATTTCCGTCTTTCTTCCAAACCTAAATCGCAAAACAAACAGCAGTGAATAAATCGTCTCCACAACAGTGGGCCTACCACTCGCTATGTGTATCTGCACGCCCTGTGTATGCTGTTGAAACCTCGTTCCCAGTTTCTAGGAGGTTAGATTGGGGTGACTGGAGCTTTCCCACTGAATGTTGAACCCTTCCACTCGACAGGAGTAGAGCTGGTTTACTTTCCTATGATGATCACCCAAGCAGGTTGAGCTGCTCTGTGTGATGTGGCCCCGGCAGGGAGGAGGAGGTGAAGCGCAGGTGTTGTGAGGCAGAGCAGAGATACCAGGGGGAGCGTCGCAGGGCCGTGATCCTAGAGCAGCAGCTGGAGAAGGCTAAGCTGGACCTCGGGAAAGGGTCGACTCAGCGTAAATCGAGCAACAAAAACTGGGGCGGTATGAATCTTACACAATGACCCAAGTGTGTCTGTTACACATAGGCCTAGCTCAGACATACTTCCCCTACCGGCTTAAGTTGATCCTTTACATTCATATTGTGTAGCTGTTGTGTTATTTTTTCTTGTCGTCCCCCAGGAATGTCTTCCAGCCTGACAGTGCTCTCTGGGAGAGCGGACGAGTTATACCCTCGGAGCCCCCAAGGCCCAGCCAGGGACTCACAAATAAGTGAACTAAGTACCCAGTGAGTCCAGCTGCATGCTGTGTAACTTAAAAGTCTTTGAAGTTCTTGGTGGTGATGTTAGAATACAATTTTCTACTTACCACCCCCCTCACCAACACCACCCTGTTACATGATGCACACATGTGTTATGTATCAAGTTCAGATCAAAAACAAATGATGTTCCGTAACGGCCATTTTGAAATGGTTTATGGGGTAAAGTTATATGTAGATTACCTGATTGAAGTGATGTGTAGGACTTCCATTGTAATGATACATTTATGAAGCAAACAGATGTTGATGTTACTGTGTTGCCCTCAGGCTGGCCATTCAGCTGGAGGAGACGGAGGCACTGAAGGCAGCGCTGAAGAGCACTTTCCAGGCCAAAGAGGAAGACCTGCAGCTCTATAATGACATGATGAGCCAAGTCAAGCATGTATTCCTGCAGGCTCTGCGACAGCACAAGCAGGATACTAACCAGGGGAGTTAACAGAGCCGGGTCCTGTTGGACTTCACGTCTGACAGCAGCCTTCCTACTCCTGTCACTTGTGCTTCCAGGAAGGACAGCTTGAGCAACACAGACCTGTCTGTGTCAACATTGCACAATGTCACAACTGATTCAGTGGACCCTTCATACTCTCAGTCCATCCAACTAGAGGACTTCTCTGGTTAATTCTCCTGTCTTGCAGATATAACTAAGACAAATCAAGCCAACGGGATACAGGGTGGCCCAGCTTATCACCAGCTAGCCTGAAGGCATCAGAGAAGTGCTCTGACTGTTGATTGTGGAAACGGTTGGCGCTGATAGAATGTCTTAGGAAGTGCTCTGTGTTATTGTCGGCTCTAAATGTCACCGACATACCAATTTAGGGGAGTTAGTTGTCCCCCTTCTGATATATATCTCTACAGAAAGCAGTGATGCTCATGCATCACGCTAATATGGTGTGCAATTGGTTATATTCATGGTCGGAAAAATGTATCCTATTTTATGAATTAAATTAAACGTTACGTTTTCCTCACTGCTGTACATTTGACTATATGATACATTACTAAGATATCCTTATTTCACTGCCGTCTCTTTTGGCTGTATTACACCACATAAATATTATACCACGAAAACCAAATGGTAAACATTGTAGAGTGAAGTCCCTAAATAGTTCAAGATTCATCTGAAATATTGCATCTAATCTCTTCTGACTCAAAACCAGCTGTGTGGGAATAGCGGTTGAGAACTAACGCAGACTTAAGATACACAAACTCCCTCTTTGCCGCTCTATGCGTTCCCCAGAGCACGTCAAATGCATATATGACCTTAGCTTCTCACTCCACTTGTGGATTCTAAAGAGCTGTCTCGTGTGTATCCTAGTGGGAGTGGCTTCTACATTCATACCAACATCCGAGTTATTTTCTTCCCATGTAGCCAAAAGAATTTCAGCAACCCCCCCCCCCTTCCTCCACTCCTCCACATCACGCTTAATTTAAACCCATGGCTGAGTTAGTGTGCTGCTTCAAATACCGCACTATTTCTTCCAGAACCCTGTGGGAGATTGGCAGGTCCCGGCTGTACCAAGTGAAAAAGTGCCACAAGACAAAAATATCAGATTTTGGATGTGATGAAGAAAACCTTTATGCTGTGACAAACAAAAGACAGCTTGTGTTGAACACCTCCTGGATCGAAGGTGAGGTACTTCGCTCTGCAGTGCACCAGTAGCTGTTAAAGATGGGACTTTGACAAGGTTGCTAACGATAGTCTGGACTCACTGTCTACTCTCAGCTCAGGGGTGCCAACATTTGAATCAAAGGTACCTCACAGCACTAGTTACTGGAAACGTCAGTGGTCATGTCCACCAAACTATGCCACCATCCAGAAAACTGAAATACCCCTGATGCAAAACAGAAGTCATGGAAAGTATCAGAAAACTCAATGTGTATTACATTTTGTGGATTATCATACATATATACTTCCTTACATTCTTACTAGCATGATGCCTTTTAGTTGAATATTGAACAAAATCTTTTGTTCTTTAATGTTTGAACATCATCTTTCCTCATGAACTATACAAGTGTATTTGCAGTAAAACTGGTCATGTCTGTCAGGTACTTTCACAGTTGAACTTTTATCTACAGCAACATCCATATAGTCCATATAGTGAATGTAATAGATATAACCCACTCCTGTGTGATTTGCCAAGGGGCAAATCTGTATGTTGTCCTAGCATTAATATGCCTACGCCTGATGACCTCAGAAATCAAAGAGTGTCATCACTCTCAAATAAATTACATTTCACCAAACAGTTTAATATTGTTTTATGAAGCTGGATTACGCAGAAAGGTGTAGATTTATTCCGAAATGCCCAATAACCCACCAAGCCAAACACACACTTATGTAAACACAGCATACGTAAACAGCCTCACCTATTTGTCATTCCAGGTTTGAATGACTCCTTTCTCCATCCTTCTCCTCAGAGGGATTCCCTCGTTCTGGACCAATGCTTCCTGTAGACCATTGACTGCATCCAGAAACTTGAGTAAACAGAGGCGCTATGAACGCAGAGGTTAAAGTTAGCCGTCAGTGTATGAGAGATCTGACAACTTTTCTCAGGCACTAGAAGCCGTGTGTGCTTGTATGAAGCCCTTTCATTTCACATTAGAAAGAAACCTCTCATTTACATGTAATGGAAAGAAAATAAACAACCGTTTTAGCTGAGCTCCTAATCTGTTCATTTGCAGTTATTGAGTATAAAGATAAGTGCTTTTAAAACTGAGGGAGGAGAACAAAGAGATGGTTGAAGAGAAACCTCTTAGAGAGTGTTTAGCTGTAAAGAACTGGGACTAAGGCAGAACTTACATTGTTCCAACGTAATATAGACTTCTATCTCTGTAAAACACAACCACAAACTCTTCCTTTAGTCATATGATCACATACTCCTTTTCCTGTAGAGACAGTTTGTTCAAAGTAAGAAAATAATTGTCACAATAACTCAGGTATCTTATGTCATGACGCAATTTCAGAGTGCGTATTGAGGGGTGAAGAAAAAACAATATAAAACAGGTTGATATTAAACATTTTTATCTGGTCTTGAAATCATTGACATCCAATACAATGGAAGCTTCTGTAAAATAAGATTTGAAAAATCATGCTGAGGCATAATTTCTTAGCTCATAATCAACATTCAATACACATCACTAGATGGCAGCATGATCTACATGTCCTCCCCTTTTGACAAGTTTTGACAATGATCACTGTCAGTGCTTGCTCAACTGTTTTTTGTTTCGTTTGCTATTATTCCACCCCACAAAGTTATTCACCCCTATATCTATACATAACCCAGCCATTATGCATGGCTCACCCCAAAAAGGATTCTGAAAATCTTTGTCAACAGGTACAGTTGGTGTAACCTGTTATTTGCATACTATTTTTAGGGACAAAAGGCACATATCTGAAAATAGTTTATTGGTTGACCATACAATTATATGTACTTTGGTTTTGAGAGAAAAAAATATAATTAAATACTTGGAAACAGTCTTGGTCAGATTTAGCCAACTTGCCACAATCCTACAAGGTTGTCACGTAAAAAACTCTTTCGAACTAGCCTGTGGTTCTCAAGTGTGGGATTATCTACTGTAGCCTACTGACTATAGGGCCAGACACATATTATTCAAAACCTCCATGCGGGTCAAGAGGTCATGTCAACAACAAGAAGACTGGAAGTCTGAATCAATGGCTGTGTGTGCCCATGTGCCATGGTCACTGACGCAGATATCCTCTCTGCCCTCCTGACGGGTGAACAAGAATGACTCATGTACAAAACAACTGAGGCGGGAGACTCAGGTCTTGAGTTCTGGACACATGTCCACCTCCCCTCACATGGACATCTGGCAGATGTACAGTCTATCACTGGGGATGTGCGGATGACCACAGCATTACAGAGCTTAGGGAGCCATATACGGTTTGACACAAATAGTCACCCTGATCAAGACTGTGGCTTCTATGGTCCTCTGGTCCCACAATTTGGTTTGATTGCTCTAGTTCAACAAATATGCTGTTTTCAGCTTCCACCCAAATGGTATCTGAGTCACGAACGCAGGCTTTTAGTGCTGAACATGAATACCGAACAAATGCTTTCATGTAGAATATTTTACAAACATGCATCAGAGTCAGACAAGTAAGTGCATCATCTCCACAAGGAAATATAGAAAACCCCCATTCAATTATCTTTTTTTGTGCATTTCATTATTCTAGCACTTTTTCGCTGTCTTTTCTGTATTGTACATGATGTTACCTGGGAAGTCCCCTGAGTATTGACAGATAAATAATTTCAAGAGTGGCTAAGCTGTAAAATGAATGAATTCAGGTCCCAAATATTCAATAATACAGCAAGTTGCCCTTTGAGGTTTTTATTTTAATATTGCTCGTTGTCATTGTGTTTTTCTGTCCCTTGCGCCCATGCTTTTGGAGGAGGTTTATTGCTGCTTTTCACTCTTTTCTAATTCCCGACATGTCTGATCAGCAATGTTTCCCTCTCTGAGTTCTTTCTTAACTGCCAACAACTTTGTCCTGTGATGGTGTCTTTACTTTAATGACCTGAAGTGTCATGTTTTTACTGCTGACACCAAGAGGTCACCAGGAATGAAGATGTTAAATTTATACCTTTTTTATTCCTCACATTGCAAACAAATTGGGTCTCCACATTTTGACCCTCTGTGGGTGACGCTCTCATGTGTCCCCTTGACCTTTCATTTTGTCAGCTCAAATAAAAGATGAAATATTGAATGCAGCAGGAAGGAGACTTGCGGATCAAATGGTGTGGATTGGTGACAGAATCTAAAAAAGACATTTTTACATTCCTAGTGTTTGTCAAATTGAAAAGCTAATGTCATTGGTTAAGATCTGTAAAGAATAATTCCGTACCCTTTCCCATGGCACTGCTATTTTGTAGATCTACCCACGGTAAACTGGACAGCAGCAGTGACCTTTAGCTGTTTCCTCTCAGTTCTTTGAGCTGCAAGCTAGCTTTGACTCGTTTTCCTACATGCTCATGTCTCACTATTAGCTCAAGGACAAATACAACTGGATTAATATTGGTCAAATGGAACAACGCATGCATTGCAGGTTACTGAGTTCTGGTGTCTGAGTAGAAGCCTGGAGAGATCTTATCTATCTCATTTACATCAATCAGTGTAACCCTAACACATTTACAACTCACACTCGCCTACTTATGTCTTCACCTACAAGGTGAGCTAATCAAGTAAAATGTCCTCTCTGTCTCTGCCTGTCCAATCCACCACTATAAAGAGCCTCACAGTCTTAACACATGCCAGTCTAAAGTGATGAGCTGATGAGTCATTTACTGGTACTGTTAAGAGCAGTAACCATGGGTGTTGAATTGGCCAGAAGATGCTCATTAAAATGACTTCCCAAGAAAACTACTAGATGCACTGACACGCCATATGAATGGTCAACTACTTTGGGCTCTAAAGCTACAATGGCAAACAGGGGAGGGAGATCCACCCTCAGATTTATGCAGAACCTTTTCTCTCAGGTACAGGATATCAGAGGTCTGCATGGAGTGCACAAGGAAAAACTACATGTTAGGTGCAGCTTCCATTCATGGTGCTAGAAGATGAGACCATACTTCTCACTAATGACCACAGACACATTGTATGCTGTAGAAACCACAAAATGTCAAAGACATCCTTAAAGAAGGAGCTCCAGATCGAGTTATAACATAAGAACATAACTACACAAAAACACAAGATTATGGCACAGATTTATATTACCTATTTTTGACAGACTACTCCACCATCTGTTATCATGTATAGTATTTGTCAACCAAGCCTGTGTAACATCATTGCCAGATGACATCTATACAGTGCAGCCTATGCTTGATTTTCCTTTGTGTCACACAGTGACGACACTTGGGTTAGGAGATTATGTCACCCTTTGGTTCTTCCTTACTTAAGTCTGACCATCCCCCATCCTGAGCAAACTGTCTCTCGTCCCTTGCAGGACTTGGTGTAATTGACACCAGGCTGCTTAATTAATTAATGGCCCCTGACTAAGGCTCTGGACTGGCTGTATGGTGCAGCTGCTGGTTTCCCTGTTCACTACAGGATGGAGAAGGGGAAGTGGGAGGGACAAATGAGGGGAGGAGAGCACCAGAGTGCCCGAGAAGAGGAAGCAGTCAGCGCCATAGTGACCATCAATCTTCCTGGGCCATTGTGGTCCTGTCTGTTCTACGCCGGCGCTTTGCAGGCAGGGAGACACAAGGAGAAAGAGAGATAGAGAGGAGGGGGCAGGGGGGGAGAAAGGAGGGAGAAGAATGGCGGGGAATCTGCCTGGGTGTTCTCACCCTGCACTGTTGGGTTTGGAGGCAGTGCTGCTGTCTTTCTGCATCTCCTTCGTACTCTCCCAGATCTTGGATCCAGAGGTAAGAGGCTGAACATCCCGTCCACAGGTCCCAGGACCGTCATCAGGTTACTATAAGTGTCGGGCTCCGCCTGACTCGTCATGGAAGTGAATCATGTGATGAATGCATGGTGTTTGTTTCTAAATCTACCACCCACCCGAACATTCAACGGCCAGTGAAGCTACATGTGTCGAAACATGATATGTTGTGGAGTTCTACGCAGTTACAACCAATGGGTGTTTTTATGAGTGTCATTATTATAGCGAGGCGCCATTTCTTTTGTTACTGGATTTGTAATCATGATATACGTCAGTTGGGACTGTCAATAAAGAATAGAGGCATCGATGAAATGTTTTGAAATGTGAGCCAGGGAAGGTATAGAAAGCTTGGGTATAGTGGGCTACTCTAAACCAAACTGCGGTTGACTGGAAACTAGGCAGATCTGAGAACATTTTGTACAGGAAAGTTCTAGAAACATACAGCATCTGGTGTCCAAAGAACTAACGCTGAGAGGTATAGTTGAATTCTCAGAATTCTACACAAAAAATAGCATGGTCACACAGTAACTTCCATGTTTTTCAGAAGCAGTATTTTCAGCCCCTCAACATCCCAGAACCACAGAATAGGGTATGGTTATGGTGTGATGAAGGAGGGTAGCTTTCAATACCTTGGTCCAGGTATTGGCATGGGTCTGGACAAGCTGTATTGTGTCCTATCTAACTAAGAAGGTATAAATAAGATTGTAGTACGGCCTTGAAATCCGTTTGAAAGAGAGAAAGCCATGGCCAACTGAATCTGAGTTGTTTGTTTTGATGCATTTATAAAACGTATTTGGCATATCTACTAATCCTACTACATGGAAAAGCCCAAAGGACAAGAGTACTTTTAGCATTACATAATCATTTTGAGCCACTGTGAACCCACTTTTGAAATTAGGACAAAGTCACAGATGATCGTTAAGTATTATTCTTGCACAAGTTGCTTTCACTTAGAGTAAGGTCAGCTAAACCATTTTTGTTGAAAGATTTCCATTTGTTGATGTTTAACAGTTAATTCTGTCTCATGTCCTTGGCAGACACTAATGTACATGTGCATATTTGGGGAATCTCATACCAAACCAGGCCAGGCCCCTGACATCTTGTTTAACACGCCAACTCCCTTAAGCCAATCAGGGCTGGCACTCAGCATCAGCACCCTAAACACACACCACACATTCTGCTCTGAAGACCACACTGCAAAGCAAAAAAAGAAGAACCTGAAAACCTTGTTTTGAACACAAAACCGTCTTCTTATTCCTTTCGAACATGCACAGCACTGGTCTTGTTCATGCTGACGCATATGTTTTACAGTTCTGAGCTCATCATACTGCATTGTTTTTGATCTATCGAAGCTATTGTTTATCTTTCTCTCAGTTTTTCCACAGACATGATTATGAATCTTTGTAAACAAATCCCAAAATACACACTATATTCTCTGGAAATCTGCAGTGTGTGCATTTGCCATGCTTTTCAAATTTGCTTCTTAGCAATAGATTCTTTTTTCTGAATGACCATCTGTTGGCCTCATTTTATATTAAGTTGAAAGCTCACACTAATCAATTTGAATGGCATCTTATTATAAAGGATTTCATTTGTTATTTGTCTGAAACATAATGTAAGAGCTGTCCTTTTGATCAGGTAACAACATATTTCTTGTCAAGATGCCTTTTGTCTGTTGTTAGCTTTATAAGGACAGCTTTGTTTATTTTCAAACGTAAGCCATTACTTCCTCTACCACGACAGGAAATGAAATACAAATTCCACGTCTGATCATTTTTTATTGATTTGTGCACATGTACTATAGAGTTCATAAATGAACATGACTGCTATTATAACAAGAAGTCAACAAACCATCCAATTACTATGATTATTACCATATTTACTTGACTTACAGTCCTGTCGTGTTGCCTTCCATAGACATGCCAAGGGCTTGTCCAGTACCAACTCTTTAACCAACATTACATTGCATAATAATCACTCCATTATGGAACCTTTTATTCAAGTTGGTACTTTATTTCTCGAGACTGATAATAACCTACTTTGGGAATTGAATTCCCCCACACAGGTGACCTGCTTAAGGTACCTGATCAAGTGATTTTGATATCAAGGCAACAGAAAGCCCCAGTGAGTTCTGGGACCTAGATTGTGTACAAATGACATTCTCTTGATGGTCATAGGGCATTCTTATGGAACCTTTCTGCCAGTATCATCTTCAAGTGAATAGTAGGCTAGGCTTTGAAGCAATATTTATGTGATGACTGTTGTGCTTTTGGCCTCTTTGTATGCAGTGGAACAAGTGTGAATGGAGCTTTTGTCTGTGCTCCCTGAACATCTTCTGTCTGTGCTCCTTGAACATCTTCTGTCATTCAGTCAGCTCTGCAGTTTGATGGGTCTTGTGGCTATTCTGAGAAGATTTTCGACTCGTGCCAAACTTCACTGCGTGTCTAGTTTGATGTAATTACCAGAGTGACAGTATTGTGTTCCCAAACGATAAAAATTTAGCTTTTATTTACGCCCCCATGAACCTTCTGGTGATTATGTGGTTACGCATTTATGCATATTGTTGTCATTTCCATTTCTGTGTGATGGTTGGGATTATAACCATTAAATCTGGTCATTTCAGTGGTGGATGCAGATCAACGCGATCACATCATGACCTGAACTGCTACGAGATTTTAGAAAAAACGAATAAATGGGTCCAGCCAGAGTAGCACAGAACACATGGAAAACACATTTTTCACATAGCTTTATACAATTACATTTATTTTCTGATGTATTTGTAAGTATAGCACCATATCTGTGTTTTGCACACAATTGAACAGAGCAGGACTGTGTCTAAAGTGACTTTATAATCGCTTTCCCTCCACCTCCAACAGCTTCAGCCCACAGACCCTCCAAAGAAACCAGACCCAGTAACCTCGGAAACGGTGGTTTTCTGGGGACTGCGACTATGGCAGGTCATCGGCATATTTTCAATGTTTATTCTTGCCATCAGTGAGTAAACACCATACTGAATAAATCATGTTTGCTATGTTAACAAAGCTGTTGTCATGACCAGATGAAGATGGACAAACACAGAAGAATCTGGTGTATCTGCTGTCTCTCATTTAGAACTAACAAAAGGGTCTCTAAAGTCCTGAGCGGTCATATACTGGTCAGGATGGAGTCACAAATCGGTGTCAAACCTTCCAATTTCTTTATTGACCCAGAATATCTCGGTTGGATCTATAATGAAATTACAATGATAAAATCATGGCACAGATGGCTTGCTAGAATCAATAATGAGTCATGATGTGTTGGCTACAGTTATTTCCCCAGGGTTTAACACAATCTGTTTAAAAAATGAAAGGCATTCTTTAATATTCTGGTTAATATTCGTATCCTTCTTTTTCTCAAGTAATCACTCTGTGCTGCATCTTCAAATGCCGAATACCCCGAACCAAGAAAGAGATTGAGGCACGGAGCGCTCAAAGGCAGGCAGCGAAATCCTATGCCAACACACTGGAAACCGTTCCCCCCCTAAATGAGCTCACAGAGATTCCGGGATGTAAGTAACCTTTCCGCTTGAACCTTCTCCATTCACCACCTTTATCATTTTTGCACCTGTTTGAAGTGTGGAACCAATAACCAACCTCAGTACCTTCATACAAATGCCCAAGCATCTTACTTCAAACCTGCAGCTCATGACAGTGGTGTATTTCGAAGAAATGGGCCTTGGCTGCCGCCTGCTAAGACTGTTGATACTTTCATTGAAGTCACAAAAAGCTATCACACACTTTTCTGTGTCTTCATTTTTCAGGATGTTTCCTGAGGTCTGCAAGTTAAAAGCTATTCATAATTTTAAGCAGAATGTCATATTGTAAAGTGACAGATACATTAAATTAACAGCACTTCTAGACACTTCTTTCACCCAGTACAACTATGCTAGAAGAATTTGTTTCATGTTTAGGGTGGACAATAATGAACAATCCTGAGGCAAGATGTTTGACATGTATAGACAGCAACGGAATCGAACTCAATCACAAGACCTTTCATTTACTGCCAGGGACAATTCTTCATCATTATTTGGGAAAGAAACATAAATCTGGTTTCAATCCATCTCTTTAGGGGAAACCTTTGTTATATCTTGTGTCATCACCCATCCTTCTAAAATATATTCTCCTCTATAGCTATTCCATTTATATGTTATACTTTTTTGTCTGCAGCTTGTTTGCTGCTTTCAGTGTGGTCTTCCCACTCTCCAAGTTTGACCTTTATCTTATGGTTTATTCTATGACCTCTGACCTCGTTTTAAACTCTATCCCTTCTTCTTTCTCTTCCCTTTTTCTCTCTGACCCCTGTCTTTCCCTGTCTTTTTCCTGCTACCTCTGTTCCTTCAGCCACAGTGGACACTGGTGTTGTACAGACAGTCTCTGAGCAGGTGCAGTCTCGCAGCGCTAGCAGCAGCCAGCTTCCTGTAGTGAGGGAGGAGGAAGAGCAGGGCGGACCGCTCACTTTACCTGATACAGGATGAGGGTCTTTACGCTCCTTTTCTGCCTTCACCTTCCCGCCCTTCACCTCTTCTCATTACTTTCAAAGGAGGGGATACCCCAGGGAGGAATCAAGGGAAAAAAATGGCTCAGTATTCTCATTTCCTGCTAAAGGAAGACTTGAAATTGACATCTTACGTATTGCAATGAATATATTTCCTCTCTGGAGTCCTTGTCTGTTCTCTGTTTATATACTGTACGTGTGTGTGTGTCCTTTCCCAATTATGTTCGATAATTGAAAAGACAGCAAACAACTCTGCTTTCGGTGCTTTTTGACAGGCTATTGTTGTCATTGAAATCGAAAGGAATTATCATGGCTTATATGAGTGCTAATGCACAATGCTTGTATGTACTCGCTCACTCTTCTTTCTGCAGTAAGATCAGCATGAAAATAAAACAAATGTACCCTTTCTCTTTCATAACTATTTCATGTATGATCACCAAATTGAAGCACCTGTGTATTCTCAACATATTCTATACTACACAAGGCTTTCTCAACTCAGCACTTACTAGTCAACCGTGAACCCAAGTACCAAACGCAATCCTCTGTCCTACTCCTTCATCTTACCCCTGCCCCTTCGTTTTGTGCGTGCATAGTGTTAACTCCTAAGCTCTCTGAGGGGATATGCAAAGGATGTGAGAGGGAATATTCAAATGACATGACATGTCATCTCTTCATTCATTAAGCCAAGCGTGAAGTCAACAATCATACATGACCTGTTCAATATAGATATAACATAACATATCAGTAATCTATTGTGCTTCATGGTAAAGACCATGTTTCATGACATTCAAATATCAAATTGTATTAGTTAAAGCGAATTCATAACAGTGCTGTGCAAATTTGCTTTTGAAAACCAAAATCCTTCCACAAATCTTGGATTTTCCTATGAGGAACTCTTTGTGTTGTGTTGTAATCTTACAACACATAATCACAAATGGCTTTCAGATAAGACCAATGGATGAATTATAATGTTTGCAACTGAAGTACCTTATCAGACATCCTAATTTGATATCTTGTACTTTAGCTCATGAGCATTCTCCAGTCAACATTTGACATTTGATCAGATATTTTAATCAATGCCAGCTAACTGGCCTCTGTGAAAACTATTTTAAGCAAGTTGAAAAAATGTAAACCATTTGCATATCAGTGTGTGATTTCAATCATGCCTCAAAATATGTATGTGAATATCCTATCATGAACGGTGATAAACCTTTCAAACCGCCTTTATATGGATGACTCCTAAGTCATCTATTGTACATCCATCCACAGTGTAGTGTAAGAGAAACTCCAGACTCCAGACTCCTGCTTGTCACACTCACTCATGTCATAGGTTCACTGGACCTCCCGAAGCTGTAGTTCACTGTGCTGAGAAGTCAGACTCCATTTAGAGATTCTGGTTGAAAGGTTCTCAAATCCTTGCTGTCTGTGTTGCTACAACACACACACACACATAATCTTTTTCACATCACAATCCCTTTAGAGGGGAAGTGGGAGATGAGAGGTCATTTCAGGGTCCTTCTGATTGATTGGCATTCTTAGACAGGCAAAGAGGGTGTCTGGGTTTGGGTGCATGTCACACCTCAGGTCCTTAGGGCAGACAGCAGTAGTGAGATGAGCGACACCCTGGAGGTGTAACAACAGGAGGATGTGTGGCTGAGGTGGGTGGAGAGGGTTCTACAAGCTGTGTTTGGAAGCAAAAGAAAAGCTCAACAGCTAACAATTTTCAGATTTTTTATCATTGAAATAGTTAAACTTTTAGTATATTTTGAAATTAATTCTTATGGTCTTAAGTGGCTTCTGGTAAACCTTTCATTTCCAGTGAGTCTGTCCCTTCGGTTTTGTAAATGTTTATTTGCTGTACCTCAAGTCACCACCAGGCTTACCAAAAATTGGCAAAGGTTTTTTTTTATCTGCCAGAAAGAGTTAAAAAACACTGACATGGTGTGAAAAGGGAATAGAGGTTATCACAGCTATAGGTGTTATCTGTGGGCCTTCGGAATTCTTCCCTCCAGAAACCTTTCATGTCTCCTGATGTAAAACAAGAAGGCATTCTGTACCAGGGTTGTTAAACGCTCGTGGTTGTAGCTGTTGACATGTAAGCATTACCTTGAACTAATCACAGATGTATCTGAACATCCAACTAGTAGAGCAAAACACTCAGAATCACTTCGATCACATAGACAAACACATGACAGTTAGATTCTAGTTTGGTTTGTGTTTAAATCCTCCCTGTTTTAGTACCATAGGTAAAGACATCTATTCATTTCTCCTCCAATGCTTCACAGGGAAAATATATTTAGATATTTCTAGTCAGGCACAACCTTGGAGGAGAATAGTCGGTTTCAAAATGCCCATCATAGAGTTGTACCCTCACTTCATGAACATTGGTGGATCTCAAACCGTGATAGTTTCTTTCTTATTCACTGCACTCATGTAAGCACATTAAGAAGATAAATAGGCCATGCTCATCAGAACGACTACTGACAGATGTGCTTTCATTAGAACATGACCCACTTAAGGTAACATTCACAGGGATTATATTTTTCTTTCCACTTAGCACAGATTGTTGTGGGCATTCACAGGGCTTCATGATAACTAATAGCTGATGAGAAATGTGTATCACTGACTGCTGTTGTGTCTCTCTTTTCAGCTGCAAAAGTGGAGGAGAAAGAAGAGGTAACAACAGTGTCTGGAAAAGTAGATGGTGAAAAGGGAGAGAAGAAAAATGCAAAGGAGGGCAAGAAAGAGGGGAAGGGAGCTAAAGACGGAAAGGAGGATGAAAAAGATGCCTCTACCAAGAGAAAGGGTGAAAAGGGTGAAAAGGGTGAGAAAGGGTCTTCAAAGAAAGGAGAAGATGAAGGGAAGAAGACTGGAGAGAAGGGGGAGAAAGGAGACAAAGGAGGTGGCAAAGGAGGAGTAAAGGGGGGAGCCAAGAAACCTCCTGCAAAGAAATGAACACTGTTCCTGAGTGACAACTGTGCTAAAAGGACTTTTCATACATATATTTTTCAATTGTACATTGTTGGATACTTTTTTAAAGAACAAAATGCTAATTGTATTGTATTTGAAATACTTAAAATAATGAATCAATCAAAATATATTTTCACTAAAATGGCTCTATTTGATCACAGGCAATTTAGTAATCTTTGCGTCTCTTTGATGTTGGGACATGGGATCCATTTTTGAAATTCAACAACTACATGGTACAGTACAATAACAGATTTATTGTCTTATTCACAATAGAATGAGGAACATTAGGAATGGGAAAACATCTCACTTTCAAATCCAAGTTACATAATAGACCGGCCTATAAACATGGAGTGATATGAGTTAGGTGGTCGCACCCTATTGCAAATACTTGCACTCAAACACTTAGCTAGAAGCAGATTCATAAAAAAGATCAATTTCTAATCCACTGAAGATGTACATAATGAGATAAATAATCAATGAAAATCAGTCATTTTTATAGTTGAGAGGTAATTAAAAAATAGCGTACAACATTAGCTCTGTAAATATTGTTTTGACACATTTTAATTCAAAAACACAATGTACTTCATACAATCAATACAAAACATGACTGAGTATTAAAGTGCTCACATTTTTTCTGAAAGGCTCATCCAAACGACCTTTTCCATATTGCCTCTAATGGTGCCTTTCACCTGCCCAAACACCAAGTAGTTGGAGCAAATACCCACTGCAACTACAGCACTACCAACCAGTAAACTTCACAAAAGGCAGAGAATAACAACCTTTCAGGGGAAACTGTGTAACTCTATCTTTAGCAAATAAAAAAAGAATGTTCCCCCTCCACTTAAAATAAGAGTATTGGGGGTTGATGTAACCTCGAAACATCACTCAGAGAAAAATACAGCTATAGATGCTAATGACATAAAGATTCTATTCTAATCCTGTCTTTATCTGGGAAAAGATCTACTCAAACTATCTATTTTGAATGCAAACAGACATTTATATCAGTAAGGCAGTATTTTGCCACTCTACTTTTATCTTTGGTATAAAAGATGATGTGCCCTAACCAGTAAACCATGACATCAACAACCACACTGTGAGGCCAGTCCGAAATATAGCATTTCAGAACTGAGACATCTGAGACTCGCTACAATACAAATACAAGTTCTGTGACAAACAACATGGTCTTGATGCTGTTTTTACGTTTAGGCAAATTCAGCAGATTTCTCCACTGGTGCCTTAGTAAATCAAAATGACTCAATTGTTAATTAACACTTACCTTTCGGAGTTTTAAATCATAATCTTAAATCCCCCACAGGATATATATGCCTATTAGAGTCAATGCATGTTAACTAAAACTGGTAAAAAGTCAACTTTTCATTAGGTTTTTATTCCACATAGTGTAGGATTTGATACACAAAGAAGAAATAAAGTTGGCCAAATTTCCTTTTAGGACTTTCTATTATGTTTGGTGAAAACCTACAAGTTCAATGAATGAATGAACAAACAGACAAGTAGAATGAAATAGCAGAATATACACATTGTGATTTACAACAGTTATGTGGATGCTGAGAAGGAAGAATGATGTCAGGGCTTAAGTGCAGTTGGATTCTTAAAGGACCAATAGTATGCCACAAGCACAGACTGAAATGCGACATTGAATTGACCCTGATGAATGATTAATTGGAATAAGCTTTCGAATATAGTGTCCCTCGCCATCATGTCTTGTTTCCAGTTGTTTTTAAGACTATATACAGTATGAAATATTAGAAGTATTTCACATCCTATACCGCTTTATCTGTACACAAAATTTTGATCTGATTACATATTTAATAATCAAATTTTAGCTCACGATTAAAATGGATTTATGATCTTTGTAAACATTGTGACTTCTACATGTGTACATACATTATATACAAAAAGCAGCATAACACTGGACCATATATAACATGTGTGCTATTCGGTTCTAGTGTTCCTTCATTCCAAACCAGATTTCTCCTTCAAAATTCCAAGGGAAATTGAGATTTCCATTGAGTTCCTCATTTAATTAACATTCTGTGGAAAATAGGACTGTTTCCCGCACCCTGCTTTTCTGAGAGGGGAGTCTCCCTTCGAAAAACCTTCAGGGAAAAACTGCTACAATTCTATGTCAAACACTACATCTCTCTCCAAAAGATTACCAGTCTCTAAAGAATGACAGTTTCTCATTAGTCACCATTATAAAAAAAGAATCACAAAATGCTATCATGGATCATTAAAAGACTGGAATAAACTCCCATTGGCAACACATTGTTAAATACTAGTCAATACTTGGTTAGCAAGAATATCAGGAATTCTCAAGAAATGTCACCTTCCCTCATATTGCCCCATGGGCTTTGAACACTTACACCATTCTGAAACTACAGTACTGTGCAGAGTACCTACAACTGATACACTATAATGGCAGATCTAGGTTCCCTGAGTCATGTTCCCTTTTACATTGAAGTGGGCTTGGTTTACAACAAACCAGTGAGTTATGTCCTGCATGAGACTATAGATAAATCTTCCATGACCTAGGAGTACATGATTCCAATACTTCAGAAAAGATTAAGTGTTCTTCTCACCTGCCTATACAGTGATGTACTCACTATCTAACAAATGCTAATAATGAACCTAAACCCTGCATGACTGCTGCTTCTCTCTGTAAAGGTAAGCAAGAGTATATATACATATGTGTATATATATACACAAAAGAGTAAATCTCTATATATCTAATATCTGAGACTGAGCTTTATATACTGTAAGCCTTACAGCACCATACCTTACCCTGTGCAAGGTATGGTACTATAAGGCTGTAACTATGAAGAACAGACAACGTGATTCCAATTCCAGGAGGAGGAGTAGAAATACTTGTTAATGAAAACAAAAAGAGCTTGAGCAGAAATTGCCTTCACCTTTGTAAAGTACCTGTGACACAATGACGTCAGTGAGAAACAGCTGTAAAATTGCTCCATTCTGTTCTCAGTCAACAGTGGATCTGTGTGGCTGATGGATTTTGTCTAAGAGCAGAGTCTCTGCTAGAATGGAGAAGGTGATTATATTGGTAACCTGCCTCACACATTGATACGCCCTCGAGTCTCCAGCCCCATCCCATCCTCCAAGTCCTGGCTTGATTCACATGAGAATAACTGGCAGTGCGAACACAGTCATCCTCACACAGCATCCTGAGAGTAGAGACTGCGCCGTTATGTTCCATGAAAGCCCAGACAACGTGACGTCCTGGTGGCGAGTTTCAACAAGCACGGTCACATGACCGTCTCCCTCTCTTCTTCCACCACAGGCGAGGGTTTCTCCTCCTCGCAGGAGCGCTGTGTGGCATTGGACGGTTCCTCCTCGGGGATTTGCAACTCCTGCCCCGAAGAAGGGATGGAGTTCTCCGACACAGAGCCGTTCTTCACGTAGCCTGGTAGATTCCGGTGGCCGTTAACGGTGACAGGACCCAGTCGCGTGGTGAGATGCAGCGCCAGCGGTCCACGAGCGGTGACGTTGGTCACACTGGTGTGTGACACCATGGGTCCATAGCTGTATGTGTTACTGCCACTGCGAGCTTTCCTCTTAAAGTCCAGGGCTAGCGTCCTCCTACTCCAGGACTTCTTGATCTCTGCTTGCACCTAACGTAATAAATAAAGACAGGATTACAGTAAGGGCATCTAAAGGCATGTTCCTCTTGTCAGGACTGGGAACTAGAAACAACCAAGTGCTTACCTCGCCATTGCAGAAGCAATAGATAATTGCAACAAAGAATCCCTAGAATGAAAAAAACATGCACAGAAGAAGCATGACAATGATGTCAAAGAATTTGCCAGACACAAAATGGACCACATTCTGAATCAGTACAGTAAGTGTAGTAAAAGTATTTGATTGAAATAGCTCTTTCTCTTATTCCTAACATTCTACTGTAATCACATCATCATAAGTAGTGCCACAGCCAGTGCAGCTCCGCATTGATTTATACAGACACAGACCTCCATTTCTGGGGGACCCATAGGACTGAACGTGTCCTACTAACAGAGCAGATTCTTCAGCCAATCACATAATAATCCATCTTTTGATTAGTTAGACATGCGTTTACACTGGGAAGGAAAGAAATAGCTTGCAACCTTCTCAGGATTTGTCACTAGTTTCCCATGTGACTACTGTACCTGGAAAGAGTTGAAAAGCATCTCGTAGTGCATCTGTATCTGCCAAGGAACTCCAGTCACTTCTGTGTACGGCATGGCCATGAACACAATGTAGTGGACCCCAAACAGAGGCGTCAGCACCAAGGTTGACTTCAACAGTTTCCTGGGATGGAAAAAAGCAGAGATTAGCGTAATGCACCAATGAGTTTTTGTCCTTTTTTATTTGACAAATCAAGAGACGACTGTCAGAAACAGGTGCAGCTTCTTACCTGTACTGCTGTCGCGTGTCACATCTGCCGGCATTGGTTTCTCTTAGCTTGGTTGCCAGAACACGGATTATATTCAGAAACAGCAGAAAATTCACCTGCGGGGAAAATGTGAGGCAAATGACAGCAAGTTTAATGACACCCCAATCAAAATGATGGCTAAAGATGGACTCCTGATTGTGGTGTACAAGTATGCTCAAACAGTCTTAAGCATTTCTGAAAGAGAAAACCTGTGGTTGCTTCACCTACCACGATAGCAGTTAAGATCGGAATTTGAACTATCCATTTCAAATTGCCGGCACTTAGGTCCCAACACCTGTGAAGGATAAACAAGGCGTTTATCGAAAAAATAGACCATGCAAAAGGTATAATTATGTATGCTCTCTAAGTAGGTTTGTGTTGGTGGCCCTGAAGCCTGGGATGAGGATATAGATGAACACATGAGGAGGTCTTGGTAATTGTTCATAATTATGTGCTGTATGTTGGTCTTTCAACCATTTGCCAAATGAAGTATTTCACACGAAGTGCATCTTTGCAGGTGAACTTCAGCCTTTCGGTGAACCATTACTGTGGATTTGCTTTCAGCGCTAACATAGGCAAAATGTTTATCTCTTTGTTATTGTTCCAGTCAGAGGCACTTACTCTGTGTCTGCCAAGGTGGCTCGAACACTTGCCCAAACTGTCACAAACATAGCTGGAACCCCTGAGAAATAGGACAAACATGACAACGCATATCTTCATTAGACAGATCCTGCAGAAATGTGGCAGGCTCTGTGGCATATTGTCGACAATTATGCAGCGTTGTCTTTTTTCCTTTGTGTGAGGAAACTGGGCTGCACAGCATCCACATTGTATGCGCTGTGCTGATATAGAAGTAACACGCACAGTGTGTACAATGCAGGGGCTGTGGGCCTAGATCTTTGATCTCAGCATTAGACTTTGTCTTGTTTAGTCACACAACAAAGCAATATCACTTCCCTTGTTCTTTTGACTTGTACTGCTCCACCTAGTCTACGCGAATCGCTGAAGCAAATATACGTTTTGTGAGAAATCCATGTTTGTCTACTGACTGATGAAATGCTTGGAATCTTAGAATGAGTAGCGTGATTAGGAACACTTACCCCAACCAATCATAGTAAATCCCCAAAGATACTTTCTGTCAGAGAAGAAGGTCATGAAGATGAGACTATGAAGATAAAGGCCTTCCACCAGGATCCAGTAGTAGTTAGTGGCCAGGAAGTACAAGAACAAGGTCACTGCCACCTTGCAGCCAATCTGAGACACATCAAAAGGCATCCTTAACATCTCATATCATACATGACACATATTGCTTTATTTCTTATTGACACAACATAAGTACAACATTGAATGTACTGTGTCACACATAACTACTTTAAATGGCATCTTCATTCAGGTTCTCTTCCATGAAGGAGGTCTCCATTCCGTTTATATTGCTCCAGCACGTGTTTATGTGGAGATGTCTTAACATCCCAGGGTATGTTAATTGTGAGTGGACTCTGAGGGAACCCAGCCTCTGGATATCTAGCTACAGTGCACACGTTACTTAATGATCTGGATTGCATTTTCTATCTGCAAGTCCTCTTCCAGAGGCTCATGACAGCTAATATCCTTGAAAAAAATTATTCCTCTCATTGGTCTCAGTGTTTCAACCATGTTTTAGAAGTATAGAAATGCCCTTCCATTGGTTTGGTTTGTTTAGAAATGAGACAATAAAACATTTGACAATGTTTGATGAGTCATATGTACCAAATACTGAACGAATTGCTCCTAAGCAACCAATACCCAATCATACCCAATGAGGGTTTCTATGGTACAGTGCTACCAAAGCATCACTAACAACGATTGTAAAAACAGAATTACAGTACGAAAAGAAATAACAGAACCTGTACTGTATTTCTCCAAGTAAGGGGTTTTGTCCTCTTTACTTACAAACTGGGTTTTATTGGCTGGTGGTGCCTCGGTGATGGACTTGAGATCTTCCACACTGACCCGTTCCATGTCCTCCAGGACCGAGCCAGAATACAAGACCACGTCTTTTATAAAAATACTGATGGCGCGTAGCATGAAGGACACAAACAGGTGCATGTGGATGTAGTTCCTGGTGCAATGCAATCGTCTAGAGGTAAAAACATGGAAAAATCTCATCAAATGAAACAAGGGAGTCAGCTTTGTAAGGTAAATGATGGAGGCTATTTCTGACATCGCAACATACACTTTTCACACCTGACAATCACTCCATCCTGGAGTGATTGACAAAAGATAAGACAAGGGAGCATATTACAAAAACAAATTCTACCTTATCTGGGGTCTTCAGATCTGTGTGAGTGTGTGTTTCTCACTCTTGAACAATACTCATCCTAATTAGAGCCAGCTGAATTCGGTGCTGAGTGTTACACATTCTTGAGTTTTAGAGGCTTAAATAGCACAAATATTGAATTGCAGGGCTCAAAGTGAGCTGTAAAAACGAAATTGCAAGCATATGTTGTGCAGATCCAAACAAATGAGAATTTCCCTCTAGACAAGCAAAAGTTTATCTGTCAGATTTTCAGCAAAACATCCTTTTTAAACATTAGGAAATGAATGGAGCTTTTGAGGAAACCAACTGTGTCAATGTGATTACAGGTTATCCTAAACAAAACAAATGAGCTCTATCCTATAACATAATTCCTTCACATTTTATCCTTTGGTATATTTCCGTATTTAGGAGGGAAATGGTTCATTATATAATTTAACATTGACTTTCTCATCAGGTTTGGTCATCATTAGATTGAATGAAAACAACCGTCAGTCTAATCAGTTCGTACTCATTATTTATCCAACCTATTCCGCTGTGTTCATTAGAGACGTGGCTACTTGACAAGCTGTCCTCAGGGCCTATTGATTTAAAAGGTGTGGGGGGAAAACGAATCCTGTAGACAATTCCCCGCCCCCCTTGCAAACAACATTTATGAACTCCCGTGTCTGATGGCTTAAGAGCTGACATGTTGAAGGGGAGACATGGCTGGAGTGCTCTGCAACGTGCTGCAGGAACGTCAGCAGAAGGCTCCTGGGATCCCCCATTAAACTCATTTGGCCCATAGGCTTCCTGCTGCCTGTTTGGAGCAGTGTTAAAGCGCTGCTCCGTCAAAACGCTTGGATGTACAGTAAGGCACGTCTGCCATAGCACTGGTAAACATACTGATACTCCCTACGCTAAACAGAATGAACAAATAATGGAGAAGTTCCCTTGCATTAATCAGTGGAGGGGAGATATGAAAAGATTGACTGTTTGAATGGACAGTGGATGAATGCAACCTTGTGCAAGGAGACTAGTTTATGCTATCTGTTACCTGAAAGTTGCTTTGTTTGCTGTGAGACACTTTGGCAACATTCTGTACATTAGTGACACTCATCCCCTAGCACTTCTTTCACATGAGAGCACCTCACTTAGAAGACACTTTAAGACAATATTTGCTTGCATCACTAGGTAAACATTTCAAGGAGACAGACTGACACAAACAATAACTAATGCTTTTTGATGAATTTCCCAATCCTGAAATCAATGCATAAGGAAATAACAAAGAATGTAAATGTCAACAAGACTGAGCGTGTGTTCCACACAGGCCTTGAGGCAACAACCTCAAAGAAGCATCTCTAATCTTTTTAAAAGTCAAACGTGCATGCAAAAGGCAAAGGTGTGCTATGATACAAGGACATTTTGCACGCCTCTCATCTTTCTTTTATGGAATACTACACAACATTATTCCCTGCTCTTATGCAACGTTTTTAAGGACTTCATTACACAAATTTCCATTCTTCTAATCTACAAATTAAACAGTATAACAATGGAAAAATGTGTTTGGATGCTGTGCTCAGCACACAATTTAATTTGTCTTTTTGGTTTTCTATCCATCGCTCTAACCTTAATCTCTGACCCTGATTCCCTGGTCTGAGGGGGTTGTGCAAAAAGAGGCCATTGACTTGAGTTTTCCAATGACAAAAACCACTCACCGGAAATATCCCAAGATTACTACAGCCACCATAAGTGATCCCAGAGAGATTGAGTAGCCCACCGTATAAATGAGATACAGCCGGTCAAAGACTTCCTGTGGTAGGAGAAACGAGAAAGAAATAGCTTGACATGTCTGGAAACATTATACCACAAGAGTACAAAAATGTACAATGTACATACCGCATTGTAAAATACTTTTGGATGGACATATTTGTCCTTTTGTAGCATATTTTCAGCAACTTAAAACACACAAACGCAGAGAATAAAACTGACTGGAGCCTTATCCATCAGCGCAAAGTCATTTATATTGTTCTCATTGTTTTAGTAGCCAAAAAAAGTCACAAATACTAATGCTGTGTTCCTCCCCTATCGTTCACCAACATAGGGCACATCCACCAACACAGAGGACTGGACAAACCACTGTGTGAGACAGATACTCATCGTTCCAGAGGAGGGGAAGAACTTTTTCCAACCCACCCACAGTGGGACAGTGGAGCAAAAAACAGCTCAGCGTGGACCCAAAGGTCAATATTTCATTACCATACAGGTCCTCAGACTTTGATTGCTTCCTAAACGATGATTGCTTGTGACAACAAGCTGCCACCAGGCCACCGAGGTGTCTCCAGCAACGGGACTGCTTTTAATGAAAACAGCATTTGGCTTGAGTGATGTGGCTGACGGGCTGGGTGGGGCTGCTGGGGCTTCCAACTGGGATGACTACAGTGAGCAGGCAGCCAGAGGACATGCTGGGTTAGCAGGGCCTCCAACCAGGGTCTCTGGATCAACACAGCCTGTGGAAGGGGGCCAACCCTGGGGTGAGGTAACCAGAGCCTCCACTGCTGTTATCATTTAGCACCGCCACTTGCTGCCAAACGGAGGGTCTCTAAGTTGTGGTGGTGGCGGTGCGCGGTGCAGTAATTGTGCTGTGAAGATTTTTTTGTTTTGCGTATATATGCAGTTTTCATTAAAGTGCTGCAATGATTCCTGGGATCCCATCAATATAAACATTTGAAGTCTGGGAAATTGGGGCCCTGAAATGTGGATATGCCCATGTCCGCCCACATCCTTTCTGTTGATACCCTATTTTTAATAAGCGGGAAAGAAGAATTTAAATGTGGGGGGAGCAACGTTTGAGATTTATCTCAAGTATCAAGCTTTTGTGTACCATACAGTTGCTTGGTTTGCAAGTATACAGTATTTTTTGAATAGCGTACACTGTAGAGAAGCAGAAGTTTAGATTTTCTATGCTTACAGACAGAATGCTCTTTCACTCTGTCAAGCCCTCCAGCTCTGGCCTTGACAAAAGATTCTGTGTATGACCTTCAGATTACATGTTTTCTTTTGCTGTGGATTAATGAAGCAGATCTGCATCTCCTTAATTTCCTAAACAACAGCCTTCAACTTTGATGCCTATTTACCAAGGTAATTTCATGGTGAAAACTAAGAATTTGTGTGATTGTCTCCAAATTGTTTTCTATATGAACAGTGAATCAAGCACAAATCAACTTTTCTTCAGTACAATACTTCATAAGTACAATACTCTCAAAGTAACAATCCAAATGATTTAGTGACGGCTGTGGGCAAGGTACAGCAAAACTTTGAAAGGGTGGTGTTAAATGACAGCAGAAAGATGGCAGCTAAGTGACAAATTGTCAACCTGACTATTTTTGTTCCAAAGTGGCAGTCACACACCTATCTCATGATTGCCAGCAGAACATAATCCATACTGACTCTAGAATTCCTACCACTGCAGGAACATCGTGGGAGGGACTGAAGCCAGAGATAATCTGAGACTAAGTTTCATGTCTTTAACAGATCCTCTGGTCCCATAGATTACATACAGCCAGCAAAGTTCATGCTAAAAAGATGTAGGAGTGCAGCAGCGAAAGAAATCTGCTTTCCATTACAAAATAAAATCACTGGTGACGAGACTTTCCATTTGGTGTTGTCTCTGCTTTAGCTGGTTGCTATTTTTATCTCATATGAGCAGAGGAAAACCTCTAACATCTATATAATGTCTCAGAGCCTAACAAAGGGATTGCCAGACAATGAATTCAGCATTCTCATTAGGAGCAGACATGGAAGGGTGTCGAAAGATTGAGACACCAGTGAGTGACACTCCATAAGCCTTGATCTGACACAACGTGCCTTACAACTATCCTGTCATTTCACAAATGAAAAGCTGTTGTCCCTTAGAGGCCGGCTTTGTCACATGTTGAGAGAATGTTACTGACATAGCGAAAGGTTATGTTTGGATTAATAATCTAACCATTACAATGTACATATGCACACAATAGCTATTGTTTTAGTGTAGTTGTAACTATTGTTCTGGAGGACAGACGTTTCATTGTCAAAACTACATTTCCAGATCCCAGAAACACTTTGGGGTTATCAATGCCTTTTCACCTTCTCATCGTTCTTGTAGTTGGAGAGGAATTTTGCACATTCACTGTAATTGGCCCAGGTCTTGTTGTTGCTGGTTGTGATCTCCCACGTTCCGTTGTTGTCACAGCGACGATATGCGAGGCCTGCGAACAAAGCACAACTCAGAGCAATTGAGTTCCATCCCTGATAGGTCAGAAACTAATGAAAGTCTCACTGGGATGGAAATCCTATAAAGCAATATAACAATCTAAATCAATATATGCATAATTTATAACTCTTAACGTCGATGTTAAAGTGCTCATTTAAATGAGAATTAACATGTTATTAACATTCATGTAATATCATTCATTCTGCAATAAATGCAATCCATGGTCAAGGAGTAACTGGCCAATTACACGTTTTAGACTGTTTGAATTCAATATTAATAAATGGATGTTCCCCAATTAGCATGCTTGGAGTAATGCTAACTCAGGGTGACTTTTTAATCAATCACTGATTTTCTGGTTCTTCAATAACAAACACTTTTTATAATATCACATTATCATACAATTATGTTGTTCAAAAAGCTGCAAGTATATTATATACACTTACACAGATAATACAACTGACTGAGACAGAGCTCAGATATCGGCATTGAGAATGACTTACCTTTATGGTTGAAGTCATAGATGTACTCTGGACATGAAGTGGACACCAGCTTTCCCGGTGCCCCCTCTGGCCAGCAAACAATACCATCCCATTCCGGTGAACAGAAACCATCTGCAGAGAAATAAGTAATGGTGACATTTAAGACCTGGGATGTGGAATGTTCACTGCCTCAGTCCAACATTACATGGGTCCAAGCCTTTGTTTATGTGTAACAGAAAATATTGCACTTATGATTTGACTAGTGTTCTTTTACTATACTAACTAACTGCACTTATTTGAAGCCATGAGGGTACTTTTTTTTTGCAAATTAAGATGGCACCGTAATTGGTGGTTATCGAAAGTTCAACTACAGTATGAGACAAGTGTGACCTTAAAGAAAAGCACTGAACCATCGTTAGAATGGCTGCTTGGTATATGTTTGCACTTTAGGGTAACAGTTGTGACTGTTCCTTATAAAATTAAATAATAATCCCTCAATAATCCACAATGTATTTTTCGAAATGTTCATGTAAAAAATCGAATATAAAGTATGTCCATAAAATGTTTATCTCTAGCCACTTCCACAGTCAGCGTCACGCTCCTTGGATAGCTGTATAAGCAAATATGTTTTTAATGATCCATAGTAACAGGGAATGGGCAAATCGAACATTTATGATCTCATCACCACAGGACCCAGACACCTCGCTGTATAATGCCCATCGCTGTTCTGTTCCATTTAATTGGTCACAATAAGGATCTTATTCAAGACTCCACAAGAACTCTTGTAAACAACACAAATAGTGGAGGAGTGGCTGAGGTAAAACAAAGATCCTATGTAACACTGATGGTAAGATTGAGCTAACATATTGGAGGAGCAGAGAGATGCAGAAATGTTGTTGGTCCACTCACTCAACTCAGCCTTGGACACACATCCAGGGGGCTAGCAACATTTCTGGCAATGTGAAAGCTAAATTAAGGGCAGCATCTGTACTTGTCTGGTCAATATATAGGTTACTGTAAAGCCTTCACAAATGAAGTGAAACAGCATCTTCATTCATTTATAAACAAAATAATCATTAAGCCATTCATGTACATTACAGTAATTTAGGAAAAAAGGTTGTTCATTTTAAGCTAAGCCAGTCTCTGTGAAACCCAAGTCCTCCGATAGTGGGAGCATGGTTTCTTTTACCACAGATTCCTGGCAAGAAATGTTTTTTTGGGCTTGGCATTTATTTTCTATTATTGAAAACATCTGCCTCACTCTTACCACTAATAACTAGTTAAGAATAAAACTAAAACTGTTCCCTCTTTGCTGTAGATCTATTATTTTCTCATTCCTGTAATCAAAGTTAGAGAGAAACATCTGAGGCTATGACAACATGCTTTTTATGTGCCTTCAAAATGGCCTGTCACTTGGTGCACATAATTAGAGAGTAAGGTCTATTTGACTGATTTCAGAAGATTCTGTGTTGAGAAAAATAGAGCACCTTATTTTCAAAATCACACTGACCGCAAGTCCTAGGAGTGAGAGCAAAATGGTCTATGGTTGTGCCATAGATTTTATTACCATAGGACCACCTACCAACAAGCTTAAATTAAACACCGAACACACACGTATATAATATCCTATAAATTCCATGACCATGATTTAAATATAGATGGGGGACTTTGGTATCGGTGATGTCACTGAGGTTTTAGAAAACGTTTTTCTTTTCCCACCGTGCGTTTGATTCAGGTTTGCAGATGTCAGAACACATATTGCACAGAGTCCTGATATGCACAAACGTTTATGATGATGTTATTCTATACCAAGATCACAGGTTTGAATCCTGAGCTATTTTCACATTCTACAAGGTCTGGGGGACTTCAGCTCACGGCTCTTGACTGTTCTACCCAGGAAAACCTCAGTATCTACCTCAATGAATACCTTGTCCCCAGGAAGGCAATTAAGATTCGAGACCCCTGTGTATTCAAGGCGCAAATGTCCTTGAACGTGAAATGTGAAAAGTCTAGGCTTCGTTGTGGTTGGCCCTCACACAAGCACAAAAGCTGGAAAGGCAAGATCAGTTTGTAACTATGGGAGAAATCACTGCACACTGAAAAACAATTTAAATTAGTCATCACTTAACAGCTCCAATAATAGTTTGGCTAACCACTGGGTTTACAGTGGCAGAGAACTGCAAGGGTGGTCAAACAGAACATGTGCAAGACAAACCTGGACCAAAAGCCAAAGTCCTCAAAAATGCATCCAGTTGCTGTTCTGTGAGTTTGACTCAGCACGTTAAGATCTGACCACATTAGAAGACGAAAACAAACAATGTCCTAAACTAAGGACAATCTTTTCTTAGGGAACATAACCCCAAAATAATTCTTAAACTGTAACACAGGAGTTTCCGACCATTCTTTGGGTCATTGGTTTTAGTTTAGCCTACAGTTTAGAGAGGCAAGGGAGCTGATCATGAACTATATGGTGTGTTAGGCCTGGAGACTAAACACCTATTACAGTAAGACAGATGGTAAGCAAATCACCAGATAAGCCTTGAAGGTTAAATCAAGTGCCAGGAAGTAGAAATCTGAAATCAAGCACATTCATTTCAATTCTCTTGAAATGCGTGCCTCAATATCTTCTGAGGCATAAAGCACATACATAACACTTCTTTTTGTGCTTACTAATATTTTGAGTAAGAATCTTTGAATAAGCAACACAAAGTAAACATCCCAAACAGACCAAAATGTCACCACAAGTCTCGTTCACCATGCAGGTTAGGTACAATGTGCCCACTGACACACGGCACAGCACAAAAGGATGCATATTTTCCCACGATGCCAGAACCAGCAGAATCTTCCACTTAGGAAGCACTTCCAGTGACATCAAAGCTGCATCCCTCTTTGACAAACAGAAACGCATCTCCATCTTGCCGTCAAATTTAGCAAGACATTTCACACTTTCCGCATTTCACTCACTCTGTTAGTGTTGAAAATACCAACATCACTCTGAAGATAAGTTTGGAATCATCCGTAAAGATTCAAGAGCAAATGCAAAATTCGATCCAATATTATTGCAAGAAAGCAATATGTAATATTGAAGTAAATATCAAGTGAGTTCTGTACCCTGAAAATATACTACTAAGTATGTTGAAATCAGGTTGGACAGTAACACGCCACATATGTCAAGGTGGATTAGAGATGATGGTGGTCAGATGAAGAAACTAGACTCTCATCTTCAAAAGCTCTGATGTGTGTCTGAGTGCTCTGCTCGGTGTTAGTGTCTGTAATAATTCAAATCAATTGTTAGGCCCTGCATTTATCCCCTTTATCCCATAATCATGAAAACCATGTTGTGCAAACAGGACTTTTGATCTTTGCCACCTCAGAGGGCATTTTATGTCAGATTCGTACTAGAATGTGAAACCCTTGGGTACTTGCAAACTCTTAACATTTGGTAAACATTGTGAGCCAAAATACTGTCAACTACTGCAAACCATCAGCAATAGCCTTTGTATTCCTAGTCTGAAAACAAACATTTACTGTGGTGCGCTTTTGTTTCAGGAAGATTGTTTTTAGAATGCTTGAGAACCAAACACAAGTAGACCACAATGAATCAGGGCTGAAGAGAAAATAATAGGACTTATTGATCATGCGATCCAAAACTCTTTAGTATAGTTTCACAGGAAAAATGACAGTGACCACAAAGTGAAGGATGCTGGGATGTGCTTGAAAATTCTTTATACATCCACAAGTACACAAATAAGTACCAGTAAGTACTTCCTGAATCCAAACAGGAAAACTAGACCAAAAACTGAGCACATAATGAAAAAAACATCTTTCATGAGTCTAGTCATTACTGAAGTGAATATGATCCCATAAACAGAGGTAACGTTTGAATCAATGCCAAGATCAAACACAAATTTACTTTCTGACTTTACTGAGAAATTTATGCATTCTGAAAAAGAACACACAGATCAGACATGCGTCTCAAGTATCTGTACAATATTTAACTCTGGCTGTCTTTCTGCCTGATGTCAACATCCTAATATTGCTTTTGTTTCATTTAGACCTAGTTACCAAATTGACAACACAGTCTCTCAACTCTCATGCCCTCCGGTGTCTTTATGACATAACTGAATTGGTGTCTGATTAACAGGGCAAGCAACGAGACTGCAGGCTGCTGTAGTGGGATTGCAGGCATCACTAATCCCAGAAAAACGGAACGAGTTCATATAACTGGAACACAACATTATTTTTGCCATAGCTGTAAAAACATAATAAAATAAAAACAAGATTTTCTCTGAAGAAGGGGGGGGGGAGTATATCAACATTCAAACAGCATGTATGTAGTATGTGTCTCCTGACACAAATACTCACCGGGAACGCTGTATTTGGACTTAATGGCGCCCTCACATTTCCCTTTTGCTTTGAACAACAGGCCAATTTGTTCTTCTTTGGTGAGAACATCGTCGGCGTATACCTGCATAGACATACAGTGACATTTAGGTTAGTCTTATTTTCCCTTTCACGCACTATGCTGGCACTATTATGGAAAATGACACACGAAACCGTAGAAACATTACATACGTCATTTCAGATTTTTCATGAACCAAACCTGACAGGATTGCATGACAGCAAAGTTGACAAAGCACGATGAAAGAAATTATATCAAAATATGGCCCAGTTGCATCGTACTTCTCCTGCCACCACAAAAAACAAAGACAAAGGCAGTAGGTGGTGGGCATGGATAGAAGAATGATAAAAATTCGATCAACCCCATTCTCTTTCAACATTTACCTAGAAACACTTTCTACCAGAGAGCTTTGAAAATTATGTAAACTCAGGGAACGTGTCCAACTTTAAGTCAGCATGATTTGTGTTAATGTGAGTTGGTTATATATTTTGATTCCTGTCTTAACTGCCTGTGAAGCAAAGAGTTATAAAATACCTTGTGGTTCCTCTTTCCTTCTTTAAACAGTATCTGTTTCAGCTTTTGTTTATAGTCTCAGCTGGTATTCTGTGATTTTTGCCACTCTGTGGTCAGCATCTATTAGGTGCTAATCAGATATGACACCCACAAAGCAGGCAAAAATACATTTTATACCAAACGTTTTTCGCTCACACCTCCCAACATTGTCTCAGCTTTCGCACACTTTTTTAGAGGGCAAAATAATAGCTCAGGTGTGATTTTTCCATTCGAGGAAACGTTTTCCTTCTAATAGGTCCCATTGGCTGGTCTGCTATTTGCTCTGGGATCACTGCGAATCAGTCACAAATATTGCTGTATTGACTTTGTCAAGTGTTTGCTATAATGTGACAAGAAACTCGGCTCTTTGTAGCACCTTAGGCTGTTGAGCTGATATTGACCTGCACACAACAAGGGCATTTAAAGAAAATAATCAAAGATAACCTTCAAATAGTTTTTAGACCATCCCTAAAGACTAGAAAGGTAGTTAATCACCATGTCAACGTCAAAACACTCATTCTTTGTAAGGTAACTACTGCACAGAACCAAAAGAGGCTTTTAAGATATAAAGATACATAAGCACCCACTGGAAAATAGTGGCAGGCAAGAGTTTTAAAACTACCACCAAAAACCATAATATGTGGATTAAAGATAACCATTTGTCTCACAATGATGAGTACCCTTTTCTTTGACACCCTCTGTATTTGTCCAGTGTCAAAGTCACAACGGAAAGTTGGTTGTAGTCATTTTTACTATGTTAGTACTGCCCTCACAGTACATCTGCCTGACCATAAGTCTATTATTCTTAATTCAAGATGTGTTTCCACTGTAAAAAGTCAGCTCTGTTGATCAATAAACATACCGCACCATACTGCCTCCTAAACCTGAATAAATATGTTGTTTTATATTTGGGAACAAGGATACTTGTGTTTTTCTACGACGTACAGGCATGTTTCCAGAGTTTTATATCAAACTGCAAATACTGTACCAGCTCTCTGTTTGCTGGACCTGAAACCATAATACCTCGATCCATCAATATTTTCTCTACTTTCAGGCTTGAAATAAGGTTGTCCAATTCAAGCTCTGAATGGGGTTACAGAAGGAAGACATTTATGGCTTCACACAGTAAACAACCACAGATGGAACAACATTTCACCACAAGCGAACAAGGATAGATATAACCTGTTTACAGTAGTGACCATGCCAATCTAGAATATTCCACCCTCTCTTCCGAGGAGCTACAGTTAGATCGTTTTCACCTGAATCACTCATTTTTGTTTCTTTGGAAAAGAGAAAAGTCCAGTGACAAGACCCCAAAAGTAATGGTTCTCTCCTGTGCTAAATGTATTTCCTAAATAGTAGAACAATTACTGAAGTTTATTCCATGTAACATCCATAGACATGTTTATCCAGTAGTAAAAAAACGTATGATCTAACAAAATTAAATGACATTTTACAATGAATCATTGCGTCCATGCTCTATTTATAATCTGTCACACTCTTTAAACATGTGAAATGAGTGCAAATGATAATATTGTCACTGCACTCGCCAAACCTATATAGGCTACAATCTGACATGGCTGCAGTACCATTGGTATAGCATTGCAACCAACTAGGAGGAGAGGTAACTTCAGCTAATAATGTAGCATATAGTAGTAAACCATCAAACAGAGGAGCATCCTGAGTTCCTTGATTCTTTTGGAAAACTATTCATTCTCCACTGGCTGCACTCCAAACCACCAAAGCAAATAAGACTTTCACACGGAGAAAAGTTGCACATTCTTATTTACAGCGTTTCATTCAAATACAGTATTCTATTTGTTAAATACTTTTAAGCATGTGCCCAAAAGAAAATGTGATGAATACACACAAAATAAATATGAGTTTTCACCACAAGTCATCAGAATACTGACTCTTCTAAAATGAACTGCAAAATCTCTGTTTGTCTTGGGCCACTGACTAAGACTAACTCTATACTCAATCGGTGTCCCAATGGTTTCCTGCATAAAGGCTGACGTAACTTGACCCAACATCAGCATAAGATCACAATTAGCAGATAACTGTTGTACAGTCAATATAACATTCAGGTTTAAACACCTATGGTGCAAAGAGGTTGACACAGCGTATAGATGTAAACAATATTACACATTGTCAAGACACACAGACATCTGATTTCCACTGCATGAACATCAGTCCTGATAGTGGACGATCTTACACAATGGATCTTTTTTGAGAAAAAGCGGTTGTGGTGAACCAAAACCATTTCCTGCTGTATTGCTTCGTGACATTCTACAGTGACTGGTAAAGGAGGACTCTCAGGAGGTCAGAGCAGAAGGAACTAAAACACTCACAATATGGACTATTTGTATGTTAAGACATTATCCCAATCTTCATTTGGATATTCCATGCAAGTAAAAAGAAGTAAAGCAGGTAAACACACATTTTATGAAAGACTTGGTGTTTGGGAAAAAACACATCACCTCATTAATGGTCTAATGGTCTGAAGAGAATGGCAATAACAGTTACTAAGCGAGGGAAATGAACAAAGAACTGTTCAGTATGTGTTAGGTACATTTTACAGAGCTCAAAGGTGTGAACCACCAACATCCACAATATTGTGGATATTGATGAGTCATTGTAAGTTTCACATGACCGATATAGAAAATGTTGGTCATTTAGGGATAGGCAATATGTTAAATATTTTTAAAGAAGGGAATGGAAGGTGGTGGGTTGGACAAACGACAAGCTGTTGACAGAAAAGGTTTGTGTCCTTGATTCTAGTTTTGAATGTAGACAGTATATATGGTTCACGTGTCCACAAGCTCACAGATCAAAAGACGAGTACAAAAATATAGTTTGCCTCATATCATGCCTTTCAGTAAATCATAATATATTCTTTAATATTGGTGCCCTGTGTTGGCAAATACAGTATTGGGGATGCGATTCGTGGGTAAATGAGTGTATAAAGTGAGACTTTCCGTTCTCGATCACACTTCATCACATGGATGATAAATAATATACAGAAAATATTTACCCTGGTTGCCGTAAAGCGCCTGTATTATGGGAATACAGGCATATATTTGTTTTATGTACTTGTTTTGGTCATTTGCCCTTCTTTACACCATAGGCTAACATTTCCTTCCTTTTTGTTGGCATATTTTCAAAATGCGATCCCAAGGGCTTTTTGACTTTCCCCAAGTTTTTTCTCTTTTTTTCGACAAAATAAGGGGATCTTGAAAATTATAGCTCTGTCGAATCTTGTTTTTAATGGCCTGTCCACTATCTGGAAAAAACATGAGCGTTACTTTTGACATATTGCACCGCATAAATGTTTTAGCGGATGAAGTTCCTGGATATTATAAACTCCATGAGTCAGTGCCACTCCTCTTCAACTGTGCAATTTGCATTTGATGATAAAAACCACAAACCACAAGACTGGTTGTCCTCTGGAAATGCTTGCAAACCACATTCTGACTTAAAGAAGCATTCAGTTTCTAATTACACCCTGCCCTGGTCCTAAGACTGAAGAACAGCACTTTTGTCCCTGATGGAAACACTGTGTGTGCTCAGAGACGCAGCACACATATCATGGGGCCAGGATAGGTCTAACAGTGTTGTTCCCTCTAATTGAAAATTGAGCACTTATTCTTCAGTTACGTAAGTGATTTAATACAGAGGGCAAAGGTTATACGCTCACCCAAGCAGCGCCACGATAGCATATTCATTTTCATCAAAAGCTTAAAAACTGCTACAGGTTACGTAACAATCTAAGACACCAGACATTTCATAATATCCTAATGGATGTTTACAAATACGACATTTAATCACATGGGTTGTGAGATGGATCGCCATCACGATGATACATTATTTTTACATCCATCTGGGTAACACATGCAAATGTTGCTGTTAAAGGGATTATTTTACATACAGATTATCTATATCATGGATTAAATATAGTTTAATGAATTATTTTAAGAGCATTCTATTTTGAGATGCCACAGATCACTGGTGTTTTACTTGTAACTGTGGCACTAATGGCATATTCCACCCTCTCAAATACAGCATAGAAACATCAGCAGCAAGCCATTATAACTTAATGCCCATTTTAAGCAAGACAGTTTGGAGGGAAACATCTGAAACACAGTATGTTATTCACTCTATGGTGGCATCCATCAAAAATGTACATAATGTACCTACTGAACATTGTTTTCAGACTGATATCACTATGACATTATGGTACTTGTACATTTTGGCCTGTACTACATACTGAAGAGTAAGAATGTACCTTTTACTTCTCACCATATAGCTGAACCAACTTTCAGATGTATTCTTTATGTGAATCTGTCAAAACATACTGTAAATGTATAGTACATGTGTTTGTCAAATATATACAAGTTTGTCATTTATTTTGAATCTTGAAGGGCCACATTAAAGGGGTACATGTGGATATAACCCCATTGTGTAGAAAATAGGTGAGCACACAGAGAGCCAGATGCTACAATATTTACAAGCAAGACCTGCAGGTGCATTCTAATGGATTCATTCATTTTTAAAAGAGGCTGACCTGACAAAAACTGATCAAAACCGAAAGACTCCTGAAATATCTGAAAGCTTCCGGTTACTTTTTTTTCTTACAAAAGGTTCCATGAATGAATGATGACAACGAACAGAAAGGGTCAAACCTTGAAGGTTCGCCAGGATTCCCATCTTGCATCTCTAGTTTGAAAGACGTGAAAACCGTAAAGTGGATATTGTGAACTAATCATTACACTCGTCACTGTAAAATGTAGTGTAGGTGCATAAATCACAATACTAAGTGTCATGTTTAGTGTAATGTTTAGTGTGATGATTACAAATTCTTACATACTGTTTATGGTTTTGGTATTGCTCTTTTAAATGTGTTCTGGTGTTACGCCAACATGTTGCTCAAATTCCCCCCAAGAGAGTTGTTGGTCTAGAGAATATTACAATAGATGAATGAAGTCTGCTTTGCACCTGATTACTTAAACCATGAGGTGTTATGTATCAACATGTATTATATGTTAATATATGGAGATAGCTTTAAATGCTGAATACATAAATATTGAATCCGAAGGGACCTCAAGTAGTTAATATTAATTGAAGAAATCATATCCGGTCATTTTTAGTTCAAATTAAGACACAATGCCGGTGATGGTTTCATATGGTTCTCAGTAAACACTTTTGTAATCAGAGTTCCTCTGGTAGCAGCGCACATATTTTTGTTAGTATTCTTATTGTTATATTTCTCCATGAAGTGGATCAATAGGCCAAAAAGTCCTTGATCAGATTTTTTTCAAATTTGGCCCAGTGATACGACAGGTCACTCACTAGTCCCTGACCTGATGGCACATGTATGCCCTTAAGTGGCACTTCAATCCACATCCAAAGTGTATGTGATTTCTCCTATTCCACATTAATCCAAAATACCTGAAAATGGGTAAACATGACTTATTTCTCACAGGGAACAGAAAAGCCACATAACCCATAAGTCCCGCCATGAAACATTTTGCTGTACTGTCCAAATTTAGACAGGTCTTCAAAACCATTCACCTCATGAACCGCAGATCCAATCAACTTGAAATTTGTTACAGATATGTATAATACATGTTTTTATATCAGTTTAAAAGGAATAAGAAATGCCATGTAAAATGGCTGAAAGGAGTGTATTCATGTATATGTCCATATTTCCTCAATATCTGAGTCAGTACATCAAACATTATTTTGACAGATGGTTTTTCACACATAACAGGGTTCAAGATCAGTCCTAGTTCAGCTCACTCTGAAAGACCATGAACAAGTTTACCTCGGTATGTAAAAATATGATTAAAAGCTGTTTAAACCACAGGAGAACATCTTTCTTTTTATACAGTAACCGACCAAAATAACTCCTAAAGAACTCTGATACTGAAAATAGCGCAATGGGGTGAGACTGTGTACTGCACAGTGCAAGGTAATGGTTCCAAAACAAGCCACAAGATACTGATTATGTACTTGGTTAAACATGGATCCCAGCACACTATGGGATCTGACGAGCAGCAAAATGATCAGAATGGTAATATTGTTTCATTCTGATGGATTACTACGCTGCCAGGGCAAGGTCTGGCTTTTTTTCCACAAAATAATACTAAGCAAAAATGAATTCAAGACAATATGGCTGAATTCAATACCCACAGTGTCTATGTGTCAATAATCCAAATGTCGTTTTGACTAATGATTAAAAAAAACGTAGAGACTTCCAGATGACATCCCTCTTATGTTCTATGCAATTTCACCTGTACATGTCAAAGGATGACTGAATTATAGCTGATTAAACTAACTAACTATTAAGAGTCCCAAAACTGACCAAAGTTATAGCTTTTTCTATTCATATTCAAAACTCCACAATTGATGTGTAGCTGACAGGGTAGCAAGGCTGACTTGCAATCACATGCTCTTGAGTTTGAAACTCTTTTCAGCCTGTTGTTTAACAAGCGAGAATTAATCTTGCTCTCCTGTTGTCCAACTCTTGACCTTCTAAATTGCAGATTCTTATAATATGTTGGCATTTTTAGGAGAAACCCACATTACTGCTTGCACCTCTATTTAATTAATATTTTTTGTCCGAATGGTCCTCTGAGTAAGTGTCCTGGTGTGGAGCACAATCAATTCTTTGAAGCCATTTGCACAGGGTTCCTGGACCAATGAAAATGGGGGCTGTGTGGAGCAAAATCCATTTCACAGAGCACTTACATCCCTTGGGAATGAAAAGCCCCTTTTTTGCTATCACTGAAGGAGACAGCAGCCAGGAAGAAACGCAAGGCACAGTCAACGTTTGTGTAAGACCCCTAATTGTGACTTCCTACCCCATAAGTGATGTCTGAATTGGAAGATAAGCAAGTGCTGCTTAATTATCTTAGGTGTCTCCCATTGAGCCTAACACTCCTCCCACCTGATTAGCTTGTTGAAGTGTCTTTTTGAGTGAACCTTGACTTGAAGGTCACATCCTCTCAAGAGATTTCCAGCTGGGGGGGGGGGGAGGATTTGTCATGTCCAACGTCTTGTTAGTTTGAAAGTAGAAAGTTTTAAAGATCGGAAGATGTGAAGAATGCGCTACGGCTCTGTGATATCCTTCATAACAACCTAGCTACCCCACAGGGTCATAAGCTACATGTCAGATGTGATTTTTTTTCTATTTTTACAAGGACAAGAACATGTTTTTTTCCTTGAGGAAGATGTAACCAACCATAGTGGTAAAACATGAATGTTAAGACGATGTGACATTTAACCTCTAGAAAGACATTAAAACGCATCCATTTGCATGTGCTGTGTCTACCCTATGGCAGTACTGGAAGGGCCAGCAAAAATAGCAGGTTTTCTCCAGCATAATCAACGTCCAGACTGACCATGTTAGGCTTCACACTACAATATTTTGTAGACTGGATTCAGATTCAGGCATAAATATATATATTGCACTTATAATATCGTATGTAATCCACTTACAGAAAACAAGACTTGATTGGGACATGCAATTTCTAATCAGCCAAAGCACCCAAATAGGTTTTTTCTTTCTGGGAAATACAGTAGTGCGTACACTTTGGAACTCAGAAGACAGTGAACCTTTTATCAATCTTGGGTTTGATTGCTAACATTTGAGTCTAGTGCTAATCAAACGACATACACAATGATGACAAACCACTGTTACTTCGGGCACTAAACACTGAAGACATAAATCTATCAACTGCTCTCTAACCATCCACGTGTACCGTTCAATTCCTTTTCAATATAAAGTTAAAACGGTATACACCCTGCTCTTTTAACTTACTCCTTTCCCACATACTGTGTATGCCATGCGTGCAGTGTGAGTGTGCTAGTGATCCGCATGGTAGATTGAATCTGAGGGGTCTGCTATTGGCCTTTCAGCATAAGCTTTCCAGTTTCCACTTACTACAAGGCCGCTAGCACTGAGGCCTTTGAGACTGCATATTTGCCCCCAAAGTGACAGGCTCCTAGAGAAAAAGCAGTCATATTTTATGTCAATAGGCAACAGTGTGCTAGAATGTGAAGACTGAGACCTGGACAAGTTGATAACACATATGTACAGTGAGCTGTATGGTCTTAACATTAATGTGCAGGCATGAAGGGTAAAACAGCACAGGATAAATGAGGTTGTGTTTTACTTCAGCATCACTGAAAATCATACTCTGTCTAACAGTGTATTCTTATGTCTGGCAACAACATGACTTGGTGTATAAGAGAGATTCCTGATATAAAACTGGTCAATTTAGCACACTGTGGTGCAAATCTGATTTCTTCATGTATTTTCGGGCATCATCCTGCTCCTGTTCAGAACAAACACCAAACAATTCCCAATGAAGCCATAGTTAAATTTACCTGGATCACATGAAATAACTAGAATGAGAGTCTACAACACCACAGAGAATTTCTGTTCTCATGGGATAATGTGCAAAATGCCATGAAGCTAATGCTGCAATCTGGGCAGGCCTCTGTCTCCTGCTATCTGAATGTTAATTGGCTTGGATCAGACTTGTGGTGCAATGAGAGGATTCTAGCTCTATGCTGGAAAAATCTGGGGCTGTGAACCGCATACTTAGAAACCCATAAACCCTAGAGATTTGCTACGAAACATATAGAGGTCCATTTAAGAAATTCTCCCTCCTCTCATAGCATAAGTCATGTGCCAAGCAGTTGGACCTGCCCACAACGGGGCCACATCCAAGTCACATAAACAACAGTATCAGAATTAAGGATTCCTCACTAATCCAGACTCCTTGACGTTAGAAACTGATTCGACGGGGGGGGGATAGTTATTGAACATTGCATTGTGTGGCAATATAAAAGTTCTTCTGAGGATCTATGTGCTATGAGAACAGCGGAAGGGGGGGGGGGGGGGGTTGCAGTGCTCTTTGTCAATGGAAGAGGCAGCAACATGGCTAAGAATTTTCACAAGTCAACGCCACTGAGGTGCCTTGGGATTTCAGGAATGTTTCCCACATGGATTCCTATTCCAACAGATTCCTACCGTAGGTAACTGGAAGAAAGAAGGCAGCAAGCGATGTGATAGAAACATAGTCATTAAAATTAATTAGGGAACAATTGGTTCATACAAACGCTTTGTAGGAACAGGGAGTTGATGGGGAGGTTTCATGTTTGGCTTCTGGCTTGGTACGGCCTTCATCGCTCTACAGTTCATGTATGGCAGATACTTTTGTGTCTTGTGATTTGTGTCTTGGAACCAGTCCTTGTGTTTTTCCATGCCGTTATTGAGAACAATACTGTGGTGGGTAACTGTTCATTTCACAAAATCAAGCACTTTTCGGATAGCATATACTGTAAAGCAAAAACTGTGAAAGTGATGCCCTTCCTCAAGTGTTTGGTCAAATAGCTATAGGCTACATTTTCATTTCCCCACACATTTTCAATTATTTTCCAAATCCTAATTGTACTGTATGTCTGGATAGAGTTCATTGTTGTCAAGTCCTGTGAAGTACACTGGAATGAAAGAAAATTGCTTCTGACTCTTGTCCTTAAGAGCCATCATGTTCAAATTGCAGACACCAGTATTATCTTCTTAAAGCAACTCACACAGACAGACATTATACAAATGTTTAAGTGAAAATTCGTCCATTGAATTTAATACAACATAATACGGTGGATGAAGATTAAACGTCTTTTGAGAACTTTTTCAAATGTGTCAGGATTGTCAGTTCAACATCGTTTACAGCCTTCTAAAACAGTTGTCTAAAATCAATAGTACACCAAAATCAATAGTGGATTCATATTGAGTTCTCTTGTGTCTTAGATGTTCTCATTACACAAAATACCACAAGAATATGATATATGATCCATGACTACTGGATGGACATCCCATTTATCATTGACTCATATTAGAAGATGTGGCTTTTAACCCTATGATTCTGTGTATGTGCCCAACATAACCTATGCTGTTCGTGAATAAACATTTGTATTAGTAGATACTTAATTACTTATTTAATTATTTAAATCAATGGAAAAACTCGAGTTCCCAGTTTGTGTATGTATATGAAATGGCACCACTGCACCAGGATAAATTCCTAAAATAGGTTACAAAAAATAACTGACATGAAAAGGATTTTGATACATGAAAGTAGTCTCTGAGTCCTTTATGTCATGAAAGTGAAGTCAAGTCTTCAACCATACAAGCATTTAATGAAAAATAAGTTGTACTAGATTGCAGAGCTGTATTTGTTTCAACGAACGTTTGCTAGAGAGAGGAATGTGACCTAATGAAAGCAAATTATCAAAATATCTGTTAGTGGTGTAACATTTGCAGTGAAGTGTAAAAAAGGCATTGAGTTGCTCACACTCCTGCATTCTTTAAGTGGAAAAGTAAAAAAAAGAGAGAAGGTCAAGGGAAGTCAAGAAAACAAGCCTTTTCCTGAGTAAAACACTACCATGCTATAACCTTACTACACTAATGAAACTGAAGACTGGACTATTACAAGCCAGTTATGAGACTGAGTCACAAGCCTTCTCAAAAGTGGGCTGTGTGTCAAATAGCATAAAAATGAACTGCGCAAAAATGAACTGTAATCCTGATAGGAATTTAGGAGCTCAAGTCTAAAAGAAAGTATGAGTAGCACTTTCAAAAACGTATGTTGTACTGTAATGATACAGTGGCAGATGCTGCCACGAGAACTGTTTTCCCTCTGAAAGTTTAGTCTGAGTCAGAAATATCCGGGTAATTCTGAATATACCTGATGCACATGCCTTAGGTGCCTAGTGATGACAGTATAACCTTTTGACACTAGAGAATTTACAATACTTGGTCTTACGACTACATTCAATTAGTAAGTCATTTTAGAGCTCAAATAAGACACCTGTATATCAATATAGTTGCCACTGCTGTAAACTGTACTAATAAAGACAGAAACTATTTAGAACTGTATTCAACCACGTTCTATTTAAAAGTAACCACAAATAATCCTGTGTAATGACGTGATCATTTGTTTCCTCAATTGATAGCAGCAACCAGTCGGAGAATAGGCAATCACTGACTAATTATTTTCTCTGTCATGATGACCACCATTGTCTGTCAGACAGCTATCCTGAACAAGTACCCCAGTAACACAAGGTTACCAGCAATGAACTGAACTGACTGATTGCAATCATGATAATTGGTACCTTAAGATTGAGACACAAATAGAAGACCACAAAGAAAAAAACCCCTCCTAACCAAGTTTCACCACCACTTACCATGACTATTCTAATAAAGGCCGTACTCCTTAATGATTGTTTTGTACATGTGTATTTGTAAACAAACATCGGAAAGTGATCTCCCACCAAAACCTTTGTTAATGTCTTTGAGTGGGAGTTGAGGAAGCGCTACAGTACCATGCACTCAGTGGGATCAATACATGAAGCCTGCGGCTCAAAGGACTCCCTGGTGCATGATCCCATGTATTACTACAAGCTCCTGCTGCAGCATACGTCAAGGCGCTTGACATTTTCAATTGTATCTTCAAAGCGAAGGAAAGAATTGGACAACCAGAGAGAAAAGACATAAATCCCCCTCAAGAAAGTCTGCAACTCTGGAACATGACTGTTACTTGTGACAATAATTCACACAGACTGGAAGGGCTACTGAGCTTCAATGTGGACATTGTGAACACAGGTGAAAGTTTGGTGGCAGTGGCTAATTTTGGGACATCGTAAACGAGGTAAGAAATGCAAATGATAAGACGCTAAAGGGGTCTTTTGTCCTTCATCAGTGTCTACTTGATTCAATTACCATTAGCCGGAGACTTGATAAGGAATTGGAAATTAAATTCAATGGGCCAGTTCCTTTAAGACCTTCCTAGAACACTTGTTTCCCAGAAATATCACTTCCGCCTTGTAGCAAAACCTTTATCAGGTCTGAAGGGAACCGTCTCAGAAACAACCGAGCAAGAATAAGATGAAATGTGCAAGTAAATGTGCATTCACATAGTATATATCACTTTGTAAGAAAACATTCTCGCGTTCATCTTGTTTGGTTGGGTAAGTTTAGATCTCCTGAGTGATCTTCACTGCTAAAAACGTAAAAACGTACACGGCTTTTGAATTTTTGACACAATGCAGATCTGACCTGCAAATCTGAGAATAAAAACGTCCCAATCAGAGGAAGTAGATAGTCATGAGGTACAACTCACACAGTCACCATGGCTCCTAAAGATAGATGGATTTTCTCTCTAATCAATGCAATAAGCCTCAGACTGACTCAGATTGAATGGAGGACTGTCTAGGAAGAGGGTTAGCCTTGTCTGCTTATTGTCATTGTGTATCTATGTAAAAATCCATCAATTCCTTCAAGTACAAATAGCTCGTACACTGTCGTACCATCAACCGATGCACGTAGACTGCATGTATCAGCCCATGTTTGCAAAGGTTTGAGAATAAAAAATGAAATAAATCTCAGAAAAAAAGATATATCATAATTCAATTCAAAGTTAGATGTTCAATTCCTGGTCTTGGCATCAGTGCAATATACTGTGACTCACTTTCTGCAAAAAAAAAAAAAAGAAATGGCATGGAGAAGATCAAAAACCGAAACATCAGACTAACAAGAGTCAACAAAATCCACAAACACAGCCTTTAAGACTGAATGTTGAATCAGCTATAAATACACAGCCATGTTATAATTGTTTTCCTCTGCCATCTAAACCAATGAGTCTAGAAGTAGACTGCGGCACAGTGATGGACCACATCACTGGGAAAATGCACTGTGCCTCAGTGCCTGGGCGAGCTGCCTGTTGAATGCGCAAAGCATCCAGCCAAAAAACACACAAGTTGGTGCACTGCTCTGCCTGCATAGCCACCATGCATGTGGATATCCTCTTCACTGACAATGTCAAGGCTGCTTACGATGGATTCATTACTAATATGACACTACTGCACTTCTATTATGAGTATTTGGTGAAAACAAAGTGAGCCCATGTCATTACTGTAAAAAGCATTAATTGCCTGAGTAAATAAACACACCAGACATTTGTGTTCTGATCTGGGAAACGGTTGGAGATAAAGGTGACGATAGACAGTGAACTCTGAGCGCATTCACTACATCTGTATTATCCTGTATGTGTATATGTTTATATAATATATTACAGTATATATAACCATGTTGCATGTACGTTTGACTTGATATCACTGATTTGTAGGTAATATGGGTCTACTAGTTCAGCAAAAAAGCCCCTTCTAAAGTGTGCCTTTTTGTACCTTTTTGAGAGCAGTTCTTAGAGGCTATTGTTTCAGAAACTGGAAACCTTACAGGTAGGAAAGAACTAAAATCTTTCAAATATTTGAAGAGAACCTGTTCATAGTGCACCTCACTTGACCTAGAGGTCAATGTGAATGAGTAACAGAATGCTGCTGGCATTGCTACACCAATGAGGTCGTAGGTAGAGTCAGAATGTCTATGGTGGATGAATCATGCCGTGAACTGACCAGTGGCTAACATAGTTTGTCAGTTTGTCTGCTATTCAGTCTAGTATTCAGACTGCTTGCACTCAGCCTGTCAGAATGATGTCTTCATGCAGCACTACAATGAAGTTTATAATTTAGGCTTTGCTTGCTTTTTAGCAGTAGGCTATCTTTGTATTTAAATGAAAACACATTCAATTAAATCTGCTCGTGGGTATAGTATTTCCAACAATCTGACACTTATAATACAAGATGTTTGTTAGAAAAGGTACTTACCAGAAAGACACAGCCGAGAAGCGATACGAGAAGAAAGCCCAAATTATTGGACTCAAAAAAGGGTCCCATCCCTAACTAAGAAAACTCTGGGACCACCAAGTGTCCTTTCAAAAATCAGGTTTAGTAAGATGGATGCACAGTTCCGATACAAATAACCTCCTTAACAGTCGATGAAGTATTTCATCTTTGTACTCCATCTGTCCTCTTGACTGTGATAAAGGTTTGAAAAATCATAACTGTATTTTAATCTATGCCTTTTCTGAACCTTACAATACGTTCAAACTAAGCCTGTTCTCTTTATTTCTGAACATCTGTGTTTTTTCTTCCTCTTCTGAAATTACATCCACATGTCAGAACTATTTATGTCGCTCTCGCTCTGCGGTGGGAAGTTCAAATGACTCTTTGTAGGGAAGAAACCAACGCTGTATTTTTAGGTATTTTAAATTTCCCTTCAGACTAACTTAAACACTTCAGTATGGAGCTATGCGCCTGCATGCCGTACCCAAACTTTCCTTCCAAAGAAGTAACGAACAAGTCAAGAAACGAAATAAGAAAATTTCATACCAAAAAACGTGCCGCTTTTCAGTGATATGATGTCCACAAATTAAGCCCACCTCATTGATCATGTCACCATCGAAAAACCATTGGCATTTAATGGTCGAGCATCAGTTGTAGAGACGATCAACTTGTTTAAAAACGACGCTAACTATGTAAACCACGGATAATACCCTAGGTCATACACTGACAATTTATCTAATTAGGATATCCCGCTACCTAGCCTACCGTACTTCATGGCGTATACATTGTGTCCCCGTCACGAGATAACTGTCCATTTAAATTAACTACTTTAATCGTCGTACCGACTTAACAAAAGTAACACACCATATCGGCTATGAGGACAAATGAAACCCTCAGACCTACAATGTTTACGCATGGTGGTGTAGTCAGTCCAGGAAAGCGGCAATAGATTACTTTAAAAACTGCAAACTACAAACAAAAAACTCCACAATAAACCCTCGTACACGTACATCTTACAATAATTTGACTCTGTTACATAGTCCCATTTCAGAGCATATGTCAAAGTTCAGTTAATGTGAAATGCGGCTCCAGATGTGCACGACAGCGGTTCGAGATCAGTTATGAGTAGGCTGTGTGTGGATGTAAAAGGGGGTGGGAGGAGGCAGGTATTAGTGGGCAGTGTGAAAGCTTTTCATTGGTCGGCTCTGTCTTTCGTTAGATTAATGTACGACCACAAAGATTTTCTCACTCATCACAATATCTATAAGGACCTTGTAGTATATCTGAAATGTTTAAGAAGAATTTAGTAAACTTCGTCTTGCGTAACTTTTAATTCTTCATCCAGGAAATTCAAAATCCTTGTTTTTCATTTAGGGGGTGTTACCACCAATTTACAAAAGCAAAATTTTTATTCGGTTCGAGTTCCATTCATTCAATTTCCAAAATCCATTGAAACATCGCACTCTCTGGGGCATCTTTGTTACATACACGAATAGTCATACATACAATTTCTGTAGCTAACAAATTATATTGATCTAACTACAGTCTCAGTTGTCAAGCACAACAAATACTTACCGTTACAACCATCTATCAATATAGATGTTGCACTGTTCTGGGAGATGGCAACAATGGATCAAAGCAAAATCAATAACTAGACATCATTTTAAACAAACCGTGAATAAAGTTAAATAAACAAAAACAAACAAAACATGAATCTGTTATGAATGATAGTGCGTGATGCTTCTGTGCCACAATTGTCTCAGCCACATGTCACATGCACAGATACTGCTGACACTTGGGATGAAACTACACAGTCAAGTTCGGGATTGCTGTCACTTGTAAACTGTTACATGAGCACGTGTATTCAAGAACCAATAAGTACATTGTCTCGATCTTAGTCTGATGTTAATGAATTGATTAATTCAGTTGATATTCTGTGCACGTGGATAGGCAGGGCTGGACTGTAACGACAGGACAAAACTTCCATGAGAGGGAATATTTTGGATTAGAACATTGTTACCATCTAGCCTCTTGTAATTCTTCAAGGTTGGAATAGCAACGTGAGGAGAATGCACACTCTAGGTAGCAGATGTGTAAGGGCAACACGACGCTGTGCTTTTGCACAAAAGTCACAATTATTTTAGGATTTTACACGCGTGGCTGTGCTACACACCTCCCATTATACCACATGGACATTAGCACAGCAAACCTCATCCCTAAAACAAAGCATTGGTCAGACTAATATGAGATGATTAATATTAGGCGTGCAAATAGAGTTTTAATGTAAGGTTTACCAATGTTATTAGTTGGATGAAACAGGTTAATTACTAAGCAATAATTGTGTTGTACTTGTAGATTTCATTTCAACACTTTGGACAGCAGCATCACTGAAAAGTTACAAATATATGATGATGGATTGTAGTGGTGATGTTTAAAGCATTTAGCTCCATTACACTCAAACCAAGATGAAGACAGCAACAAGTAAACAGACAGGCAGTCAGACAGACACGTTTTAGGATCATAAATCGGTCACCCTCCCATCCACAGTACTTATACACAGAGCTAGTTTGCATCCATTGTTAGTTTGAGCAACATAGTTCTATTTGGACACAACGTACCTCTCTGCTTGTATGTCTTCCATCAAAGTATTGCCCCTAAAAACTTGGGAAGGGCATATTCAACTCTATTTTGACAGTTTTAATGTGTCCATCAGTCTTCTATTCATCTCTGTTGCAATCACTGACAGACTAAGACCTTCTTTCTATTTTTCTCACTCTGATTCATATCCTCTGTTATCCATCACATTTGTCATTGAAACACATGGTCTCTGAACTTTGGCTTTCATCTGGAGTAATTAATATCCACCTAGAGCCAATCTCTACCTGAACACATTGCAAATGCCAGTCAGCCTTAGCCACGTAACAGATGAGTGGGTATTATACAGGGAGCATTAAGCCTCTTTCAGGTACGAGAGCTGGTCATTTTCAATTTAGTGTGAGATGGTGCTGTGCTGCTAACAGACAGTTCCCGCACCACATATAACCACCAATCCAAGACTACAGTCAATAGAGGCATGGCCTACATATAGTACAACACCATGTCCAGCACACCAAAAGCACATTTTGAATCCCCAGATTGGCTGTGAATTACACATGGAGTCATCAAATAACAGAGATATCCAAATGATGAGATTTCCGCACTCGTGTCGTTCTAATGATGTGTTCCGCATGGTGAAAGTCAGATGGTAATGGTGATAAAGTAAGTCAAATATGTTAATCAGAGTGGAAATGGCAGCAGAAGGTTCCAGATCCATCCCTACAGCTACAGAGACAGTGATCATGATGATGATGATGATGATGATGATGATGATCTTCTGCAGCCAGCAGTTGTTTTATTTTCCTGTTTATTCTTAATTCATTCGAGAACATACAATTTTGGTCAATTGTACACTTTGACTATAATTTCTCCATTAACTCTAGCACAAACTACAACATCAGGGCTTTTTGAGCACATACAGTGTGATTATTCAATATGACAGTTGATGTAAGACAAAAAACATATGAAGAGCCTCATTAACTCCCCAGAATGAGATTTCTTCATTAGCATTTCAATCGGTGTTTCACTACAGGACAACACCCGGTGTGCTGATTCACATCTGGCTGGAATAAACTGTTAATTCTATCGTGGCAATATCCCCAGGTGGAAACTACAGCCAGCTTCAGATTTAACATAGAGACTCTCATGCAATGAAACACCCTTCAGCCCCTAATGTGTATGTGCAGGTGTCTAGATGCACAGAAACACCTGCAGAACTAAAACACACCTGCACGCAAGGTTAGACTATTGTACTCAAGGGCCCAACAGAGCACGGGACAAGAGAACTGAGTAGAGAGTGCTTTTATAAAGAAATGATGCGTGTGTGTGTGTGTTGGAGAAGGAGGACTAGGCAGGTGGATAGGACAGGGCAGTTAGGATGTGGAGGTAGGGTCAGGTGGCAGGTCAACCTCGGTGGGTGGGGAAGTAGGTTGTGAGGGCAGATTGGTCAGGACAAAAGATACACAGGCAGTCGACAGGAGTAATGGATACCTGGGCATGGAAGATAGGGTTAGCAAGCAATAACAGAGAGAGAGAGAGAGAGAGAGAGAGAGAGCGAGAGAGCGAGAGAGAGAGCGAGAGAGCGAGAGAGAGAGCGAGGAAGAGCGAGAGGGACATGCTGGAAGGAATAGGAGTGTGCAACAACACATGCACAAACACATTATGTTTGAAGGGACTCCTCATCCCTTACAATTTCAGGCCATTATAGCAGTGTTCAATGGAGGGGTCTGCGTGGATTTCGTAAGGGAAGTGGATGAGTAGGAGAAGAAGAGAAGCAGAGGGGGTGAAGTTCGATAGTGTCTTCTTAGAAGGTTCACAAAAAGAGAGGTGTGCCATAAGTGTGGTGTTGTTTGGCAAAAGGATCTAAGAGACCTTTAGGTAGTACACAACTATTACACCTTTAATACTTTTTCAAACCAGTCTAAATTTCAGTAGCACAATAGCATAGTTCAATACACATCAACATTAATGATGCGTTGCTCAGACTCCATTGATCAAAGAATATGTACTATTACTGTACAGTATGTCACAAAAGTTCTCATTTGTACTCATAGATTCATATGCACTCTGTAGATTTATCCTGAAAACAAAACAGATGGCAAAAAAACGACATTAGCATCAGGGAACCTTCAAATTCAATTAAATCCTGAGTTTGTGTCTGCTGATGGTTGCGGTCCCTTTTGGGTTATGCTTGGTTGAGAATCGTAAAGACAGTCAAATGTGTTATGTGTTTCAGACAAATTAGGTGTCAAGGTGAAAATGCATACATGTGCTATAAGTCATCAGCGACAAAGCAGTCTAACCGAGACAAATGAATACCTTCCGCTCTTCATCAACATTATTAAAAGCTTGTGACAGGACATCTTTGCAGGGACCTGTTCTCCTGTCAGTAGGAAGTTTAGTGACAGCTGTCCGAGGTATATACATGCATCTTTACCAGGTCTGGATTAACATTGACATGTTTCCAGATAAGAGGTTTATGTGAGCAAGCCATGAAGAGAGCAATTCTTCAATCAAAGCCCTCAACCGGAATAACCTCAGAACTGGATCTGGGGGACGCGTCTGATTGGCAGGATTTGTCAGAGGGAATCTGTCACAGACCATTTCCCCTCAAACGTTATGTTTAGGTGCCGTTGTGATTGCACTTTGCAGTGCACCTGTGTTCAATATTCCAACATGCTGGCTGCGCTTCAGTTCACATGCTAAGTGTATGGATTACATGAGATTATGCTGTGGCTGTGTCCTGGAATTACTGTTGATGGAACGTGGTGGCTGTCACATGCAGAAACCAAATGTTTTTCTTCTGAGTTCACACGAAATATGTTTCGCACCTTATTTTACTCAACAATATGTTATAAAGCCTAAACTACACAGAATAAATAGAAGAAAAACAAGCAGCAAAAACAGTTAAAAATTAAATACAGACCAAACATGGGATTGGACAGGTCTGCCATCCTGCCGTGTATCTATTCTGAAGTGATCTGTCAGCATTGTTATGATCTCACCACCGTCAGGATAATGGAAATACCATCATTCTTCTTCCAATAAGTGGTGTCTAAATCACATCCAGTGATAGCATGGAGCAGATGAGCCTCCTTTCCATTCAAGAGGAACAATCTGATTGAAGTGGACCTCTTGTAACGTCAAGGTTATTAGTTTGTAAATAATCCAATGTTTGTAGAAGCAAAGGCATTTCTCATCACCAAACATAATTTCTAATCTACGTTTTAAAACATGAGCGTAAATGGGGCAGATGAAGTAGCCCTTGGCCAAATGTATGGCATGTTCTTTGCATAGGACCCTATTGTAGTTTCACCACAGTTCCACAGAGAGGTGGTGAAGAGCCAGTGGGGCTGTTCTGTCACTGTAACCCAACTGCTGACTGCATCTCAAAATCACTGTCAACATCTCTGGTATCTGTTGGAACTGTCTGTATCAGGTTTTAATCACAAAGAAAGATACAATAACAAAATATATGTAGACATGAAGGAAATATTTTATAATGAGTAAATGTCAACAATGAACGTCAACATTGACATTTAATTTAGGAATTTAATTAAGTTTAAATGGGAAATAGTATTTTTAAAGCTTGTAAAATCAATCAGAAATGGCAGTTCATATGTGTAATGATGTATCATAATTGGATATTTCACATGCTCCTGTCCAATATCAAATGACACACATCAAAATTTCTTACTGCACAGGAGAGTTATTTCAAATTGATTGAGACTGAATCATGAGTCAGATAGTAAAAACAAAACGTCTGACTCGTGCTTCCATCTCAGAGAAAAATGAAAAACCAACTACGTGATATAACCAATGTAATGATTGGATCTTGGTAAAGCAAAGGACAGCAAAGGAGTTGTTATTAAAATGAATGTGTTAACCTGTACAATGTAAACTCTATTGATGGTCTCAAATAATCCAAATTACATTGTCACAAAATTGTATTATATTCTATTGGATAATTTAATTATGACTGTCTACTTATGTATTATGCAAATTATCAAAGTAAAAATATCTTGCTAAAGAATTTATTTTTTTATAATTCCGGGTCTCATAAATTATGTAAAATGTGAGTTCACTAATGCTCACATCCTGAAATTGTTCCAGTGAAATAAGGATACAAACTCTCCTATCTCTTGGCTGCAGCTCCAGGCCCACACCAACTCTGAGGGAATTATGGAAATGATCCAGATTTGTAATCATGGACAGTGACAGACAATTCAGATGATTCTCTGAATTCGACTGTACATTCTCTTAAAGAAACAATGCCTGTCCACAATTTCTGCTGGTTCAGTCATGATTAGGCTTGATGGCTGACTGTGCATTGCTGATTTGTTGTTAAAGTTCTTAGTCTTAAACTGGTGGTTTATGACTTAAGCTGCGATAGAGGCCTCTCCAAAAAACGTATCTCCAAAATGAAAGTAATCTTTTTCCCAGACTTATTCTTAAAACTGAATGGTAATGGTCCTGTGTCGATGTCAGGGGCTTAACATTTTACTTTAAACTCCAAGCTGCCCTCAGTAACTGTTGTTCTGAAGGTCACTTGCTTGCGCCTAAATGACAATTGCATTGTAAAACAGTTGGAGGTCTTCCAAGGTACATACCAGGCGAACAACAGGCTGACACCAAAATAGCCAGCTGGACTGGTCCTGCATGTCTTACGAGCCTTCTCATGCGGCGGTCATGACATGGATTGCTGTTGTAGCCTGTCAATGGCAATCACCTGATAGAATCTCAAGGGAGGGTGGTTTGCTATGCAAGGTTTGATCCATTTATACTCTGAGTGACACACTCTGTTTCCATCTGTGTCTTCTTGCCCGTTGACTGAGGCCACAGGGCTCTGACAAATGGGGATTTGCAGTAACAATGCTGGATAATACTGTAATGACACAACTTTACACTCATGCAGACACTGATGTACACTTTAATGCTTAAATGCAGTGTAATCAAGCGTTTGTAATCAATAAATAGTCAGCTGTGATTAAATGTGTTTGAGGTGTGCTGCTGTGTTTATAGAGCAGGAACATGGCTCCTCTCTGGAAATTCCCACGTTTGACATCACCTAGACATCCAGTTGGAAATAACTTTGATTAGAGATGGCAGAGTGAAAAAGCTATTTTGATATCTTAGGGTTTATTAGACATTCCACTTTATTGTACACAGATAGACAATACACTAAAGAATTCTTAACAGGTAGGTCTTTCGTAAGATTTGTGAGCAAATGTAGTCCTGAGTAGCTGTAGGAACATCCTTCAACCCAGTAGTAGCCAGAAAACCTTCCTGCACAGATGGTAGGTAAGCTTTGCTTAACCAACTCATTCAGTATTTATATTCACTTACTGTACCTGTTCTCACTTCTCATCACAGAATCTCTGTACTCATTCAGTATTTACCAGCCAAATGTTAAGACAGAATGTAGAAAGGAGGTCAACTGGAAAAGTTGTTTAGCTAAAGAGATTAATTTTGAGCAACCCATATTTAGTCCACAACCAATTTCACTGGCATATTTCAATTTCACGGAAGTGATCATGCATAAGATCAAATCCCACAGGCAGTGTATTTGAGTACTGTAAACAATTCTATAGCGCAAACTTTCTAAACTGTGACAGTGTAACTGCCCTTATTAAACCACCTGTTTGTCTCATTAGTTTCTACAGTTTCTCTTCTGTTTCTAAACTTACACATGGCTAGCTGGGCAGCATTCTGATGGGTTGTTATCAGGCTTCCACAGAGCTTGATAACAACCTATTCATTAGAATCAGGTGGGCTGGACCAGGTAAAACATCGAGAACCTTCAGGACAGCCGCCCTTGAGGACCTGAGTTTGACACCTCTGATCTACAGCATTGACAGCAGGTATATTCCATTGTCAATCATGCAGTTCTTTGTCTTCCTAAGACTTTACCCTACTGTTATAACAACGAGTAAATTATGCTTCATTATTAATGTGCAGCTGTGAACTATTATGGAACTTTGATTCACCTGTTCTGCACTTATCCAAGGCACATCAACCTGTTTGGATTGACAGACAATGGGTAACGGAGACCACCGTCTTGTAATAGAGAAAGCCAAATTATCATTGTTTTGCAGATCAGTGCTGTCAACTACCATGTGTGTATGGTCCAGGATAAGAGCAATTATTATGCTTTCAACCGGGTTCTGCCACAGATACAACATTTAAATCTCCATTCCCCCATTCCCTTGATAGCTACAAATCCTTTTAGATCTGACCATCTGTCGCATAAATACAATGTAATCCATAAGGCTCGTGCTTGCTTACCTATCCTATTCACGAAGACTGATAGTCTGTAATTGTTCTTAATATAATTTTCAGTCAGAAAGGAAAGAAATTCATGAAATTACAAATATATATAATTGCAGTATGGTGTCTCTTTGAAGAACTGTGTATCCTGTTCTTTGTTGTTAATCTCATTCCACATCCTTGCTAAATCAACAGAGAGATCAAATAGTTGTTGAAGCAGAGCCATAATGGTTACGATTGAAATAGCTGGATTCAAAGAAGGACCTGGGTGTAATTTTCTACCCAATTGAGTCCCAGTGGCATCTTGATGATGTACATCCACAGCCCTCTGTCTTAAATAGAAGCACAAAGCATGGCCTTTTATAGTACTCCTCCTATTGTTGGCAGCCTGGAGGCTCTGGGCGGGGGTGGAGATGACACCTGGACATACAGAATAAAGGGATCCATCCTCTCTGGGACTGCTCTACCCAGAGTGTGCCAGACCCCTCTGAAGTGTCACTCCTCTCCAGTGTCTCCGGAAAGTACCCTCAAAATGGCACCCAAGAAGAAGGAAGAACCCCCCAAACCAGCAGCCCCCAAGGCCCCTGAGCCCGAGCCTGTCAAGATACCAGAGTTTGATCCCAAAGAAATCCAGGTACAGATTCAGATTCACAAGCCGATGCATTTGCACTACTGTCGCTGTTGTTGGGGAGAAGTGATCTGTTTTGCATTACCACGAGATAGAAGGAAAGCACGGACATGGTGAATCATTGGGAGTTTAGGGACCGTGGAGATTACAGAGCCATACTCTGATTATTTACTTTCCAAGCAAATACATTTTGATTTTATCCATCAAAACTTGATAACAGGAAGGGGATTCTATTCAAATATAAACAAGTTCAGATTTCCACTAGAAAATGTGAAATGTATCCTCTTTTCCTGCTCTTGTTATCAGATTCTTACCCTTCTTATTTTTATTGCTCAAGGGCATGAAGAACCTTGCTTAGAAAGGATTTTCAAAATAGTGTAGTTTAGCCATGATAGTCACATCTGTGTTTAAAGAGCATCAGAGACACCATGTGACATGAGCTGGGCAGTGCATGCAAATGGACTTCCTACAGTTCTACTGTGTTTAGAGGATTTATGCATGCTGTGATAACTACAGATACAAACATTCATATATCCGCACAGATTATAGTGGACAAAGAGAGTAGTAGATCATTAACAGCCCCAACTTACTAATATTTAATCACATTTGACTTGTTGCATGAACCTGATGCTCTCTTTAGCATTTAGAGGCATTAGCTAATGAAAGGACAGTTTGTGTTATCCTCAATCTGCCTTGTTTGAATGCAGAAACGTTTGCTCAGTTGAAGAAACAGGTAAATGGCAAAGAGGAGAAAGTGACACAATTAGATTTTCATCATGTTTATGAATGGCAGACCACCCACACAGCTCTACCTGCTTTGTAGAAAAAGAGGGGTTAGAAAAAGGGTGAAAATAATAGAAAAATACATGAAATTCTAACCAAGGCCATATAACTATAAATACTTAAAGACATTGGTCATAAAGTACTTTTGCACACGTTCTCTCCAGGACTGGGACTCACCCAGACACAGACAGTGATTAATGGTCCATTTTGTAATGAATCCAACTCAAACAGTAGTATATAAAAACACCAGAAGGCTTTTGTTTAAGCAGGTGTTTTTTTCACCAATTCTTACAGTACGTTCGCCATAAATAGAATACAAAGGGACATACATTTAGAGTCCAGTTTTTCTATGTGTATCATTGTCCTAATGCAGCTCAGTTTCTATTTATGGTTCAGACTTTTCTTGTCAAGATTTAGTTAAACTCTATCATTGGTCCAGTTTTTAACAGCGAGACTTACAGCTATGACTCTCATCTGTGATGTATAGACATTTTTGATGACTTTGTCTTTTTGTGAAGTGTCAATTAATCTCGTATGACACATGCCACCCCCTCTCCTCTGTAACAAAAGAAACTCGTGGTGTCACATAAAACTGAACAAACGTTTGGTCACGTGATATGGAGTGTCTGATACAAGGTCGTCCATAAACAGATGGAACAACCTTGGTCTGAATACTTTGAATAAATAGCAAGTCATTTGAGCTTAGGGAATCTCCTGAGTGTCTTCCCATTTGACAGAAGAGCTAGACATGTGGGAGAAGTCACACAAGGAAGGTCAGGGATCATGCTTGACAGTTAGCCTTCTGTTTTCAAGCTCATTGTTGCCCCTAATAAACACAGCTGATTGAATAACTGCTTAATTGCGTAATTTAATCATGCTTGAATAGACCTGTTAACCTACCATCGTTGAATTGATAAAACAACGTATTGTTTTCTTTCCAGCTAGAGTTTACTCCTGAGCAGATTGAAGGTAAGATCAAGATACTTTTACTGTTTTACTGTTTACAGTTTACTGTTTTTTTTGTCCGAGTGCTCCAAAATATTTAACATATCCGAGAAAACAGAGTACTCTGGGTTTGTACACGAGTATCTTTGCCCACTATTAACACGCAAGACACAGTTTGACACATACACCCAAAAAATAATGGTTTGTAAACAGGATACTAAGTGCATCCATTAGAGGCAGCAGGGTGTTGGGTTACGGATAATAATAGTTGTCATTGAAGTACTGTACCCTTAAGTGAACAAATGCAAACTGCTGAAAAGCATCAGGAAAAAGATAATGGAGCATGCAGTTACCCTACCCCCCCCCCCCCCCCCCCTCTACACACACACACGCACACACGCACACACACACACACACATACCCAGAAAGATTAGCATTGTCATAACATTAGAATAGAAGAAATGGTGGGCATTTTCAGACTCCCTGAGAACATTTGTCAGATCATAATCTGAAAGCTTTGTTTAACACCTGATTGCCTTTTCTCTTCACAGACTTCAAGGATGCTTTCCAGCTGTTCGACAGAACGCCAGCCAATGAGATGAAAATCACCTATGGACAGTGTGGCGATCTGATCAGAGCTTTGGGTCAAAACCCCACGAACACTGAAGTAATGTACGTCCTTGGAAAACCCAAACCTGAGGGTAGGTCCTCCTTCTTTTCATTCCTTTCGCTGATGTCACCAACATCTCTATCTACTGTTGAACCATCTGTTGACTTCCAATGCTGGTGGATGGTTGAGCTGCATCAGGTGTGACATTGGATCTTGTCCTAAGTAGACATGCAGACCAAGATGCTGGACTTTGACCAATTCCTGCCAATGCACCAACACATCTGCAAGGCCAAGGACCGCGGGACGTTTGAGGACTTTGTTGAGGGTCTGAGGGTGTTTGACAAAGAGGGTAACGGCACAGTCATGGGCGCTGAGCTCAGACACGTCCTGGCAACGCTGGGTGAGTCGTGACTCTCTGCCTGACCTGAGGTTGAGGCCCTTTGTCATCGTAATGCTACTTAGTGATGCAACGCTGCGTTCAGTTAAGCCAGTGGGTTTCGAAGACATCGTTTATGCTATATTTCGGGAGGTTCCGTCATGTGGTAAGCAGTCTTCCATTCTTTTGGGTACAGGGGAGAAGATGAAGGAGGATGAGGTGGAGCAGCTCATGCAAAACCAAGAGGATGCCAATGGCTGCATAAACTATGAAGGTGAACAAAGAAATCATTTTAAATTAATTAATATGAGCCAAATTAGTTCCATCAAGAGTTGAGAAATTGAACCTTTTTATGGTTTGCAGGCCTCCTCACAGTAAAAAAAACTGAGTTGTCTCACCCATTGTCTTTTTCTTTTACAGCTTTCGTAAAATACATCATGGCATCTTAAAGGGGTATGTCGTGGAATATATAAATATAAAACAATTTACTCAAGGTATTCTCATTTCGCTGACCAGATGTACACACCAGTGATAACCAGTGTGCTTGTCTTGTAACAGAAAAACAAGATGCCGAACATATTGAAGATCGACTGCTTATTTGTTTGTGTAAACTCCAGCCCATGTCTCTGCTGTCATGTGTCCCAGTTTCCGTCAATAACTTGTCACTCGTTCATTGCTTTTTCTGTTTTCCTGGCAAATTGCTTTGTTGACACCAAAAATGTTGTGCAACACTACTGTCTATTTTGTGAAGATGGTAAATAAACTGAAGGATTCATATTCATAATTTATCGCTTATTTTTCTTTTAGTACTTCAAAGATCACACAGACAGCAGAGAATGTTTGTAGTACTTTACAGGAAGGAATATGAATGGATGAGAGTAATCTTAAAAAAGGCATGGTGGATGAGTCCTGGGATCCCAGTTGGGCCTCTTGAAGATCGGCAGATCCACCCTCAAGATGCCTGGATAGCAGAAGAGGAGCCAGAGAGTAGACAAGACACAAGAATAGAAACATGCAAGTGACAAGGATAGCATGATAGTAAATTAAGCTATTGACCGGTCTTGGTTGTGTGTTGTGATTAGCCAAAGGAATCAGGTGTGTAATTGATGTATCTGATTGAGGGCAACCAGGTGTGTAGTCAAGGTGGTAGATGGGAGTTGTGGTGTGGTGTTCTCCTGATCCTCAGTCTCAACTAACTCCATTTTATCACGTTTTCCCATGTACTCAAACTTACAATACTTGAATACACCAGCATAATGCAGTATGCTTTGGTGTCTCAACAGAGGGCGCTATAACCTTAACCATCATGACAACACATTTCCTAAAGACGCTTTCAATTTTGTTGGACACAAGAGGGCAGTAAATGTTTAAGAATGATTATGTTCTGTATGATTTTGAATTCACATTATTAATAATAATTGGGCAACCAAAGAAGTTTCCATTACAAGAAGGATGGAAGGGATCCTATTTATGTAAAAAGCGTTACATACATCTCTCATTTTAACCCTCATTGAAATGACCTAGAGAACTCTTAGTGGCTGTAAACAATGGAATCAGTACTGTACTCTAATTCCAGGGAAAGTAAAAGGGTATTTTCAGTTCACGTTAATTGCCAGAACAGAGCAGGGAATACTATGTTACTGAACCCATGGGCCCAGAGGTCAAACCCAGAGGGCATGTGATGCAAGATGGCCTTTGTTGCAGATGACATTGAGATTAATTTGGCCTGAATGGTTTGATACACAATGACTGGTCTTTATTTAGCATCTTTGGACAGTCATTTTTTCAAGGTTCCGGTTTTTCGACTCCTATTAACATGTGGTGTCACTTTTTTCAATTCCAACACCTGCCACAGTTCCATGAAACCCAATTGTTGTGCAAAGGGCACCTACTGTAAAACAGCTAATGGCTATTGCATTCACCCACAACCTAAAAAAAAGGGCAGACTGAAAATGAATCCTTTGCTTTTCTGACATGTTTTTATAGCGCCTGGGAAGATCCTGTTCCTGTTGACATATTTTTCATTAGTATATTGACATTGGGTGACTTCCATGTCATGAAGGGTTTCATGTGGTGTCGCGCCAACAACATTCTCTTTTAGTGAGTACAGCTGACCACTTAGCTGTTCACTTATCAAATTATCACTTATCTTTCAAGTTTAGTAATAGTACAAGATACAGTTTATATATATATATATATATATATATATATATATTATATAAACAGTACGTATGAATACACCCTACATGTATACTAGTATCTCCACTGTACATTACAGTGTATTATATCATTAGAAGATATTATATAACCCTTTTTCCTTCCAAGGTTAACTGTGTCAATTCACTGAGCAGTACTGTTGAGATAATGCTGAATCATATACTCTGATTCACTTCTCATTAAGTTAATAGCTGGGGAAACCATGATATGCCATAGACAAGGACCTTGAGGGGACAGTCCCAGCAAAGGAGTAGATGTTAACCTAGCTTAAGGCACATTTGAATCCACAGCCTTTATATGTCTCTCATTCATCAAACTATTAATAGTCAAAACAAGTCTTTACCAGATGCATCATGAATCCAGCTAATTGTTAGGGCATGTAGAACTCCTACAAGGACTGAGGGGCCTTAGCTTGGACAGTATTTTCTGCTCCACTTCATGTTCCAACCGCTGAGAGTTGTAGAAAAGCAAATCCACATGCATATTACATAAGCTGGCAGGCACTCTTTCTTTAGGCCATATTAAGATACAATGACTTTCGAGCTCAAAGTGAAGCGTGCCGCTGCCTAAGACTTTGCAAAAAAGACCATCCGATTTAGCAATTTCAGCCTCTGTCTATGACTACTGCTGAAAAACAGATACAAAAATGGTCTCAAATCCCCTGAGTGATGCATTGTTATGATCGAATGCAGACTAATGATATTACTCAACTTTATCATACATTTAGTAAATAATAATTTTGATTTAAAATGTATTATTGAAGAACATTATTGTGCTGTCTTTGAGATTCTCGGTCTCACAAATCAGTAAAATATTTATTGGAAATCTGAAGATAGATTGTATCCAATCACATAATACCTACACCATTTACAGAAGACTTGTAGCCTTCCTCTGTCCACAAAAACGTTTCTAAGGCAATATGGGTGGTTCAACACATAGACAAACTATTTAAACAGCAGAAAACATATTTACATACTGTAAATACGTTTGAAATCAAACATTACAAACTTCACATTTCAAATTAGGAATGTGTACAAATAAGGAAAACAATGATTCGGTCAACTTCAGCGGCAACAGAAAACGTACAAGTAAACATGTCTCAGTTCTTTGGTGGATTTAAACAGATGGGTCAGTAGCTTTTACTATACATTTTAAAAGAATTAATCTTTGTGACGAGGTCAATGGATTTTTATGTCAAGGTTCGAGATACGCACCGTTAAGAGTAGAAATGCAATTCTTAAGATGCGCAAGAAATTATTACGGTATGTAAAAATTGCTTAAAAAGACTTTCAAATATATACATACATGTCTGAAATTGCTTTGGGTGGTAGTCTGCCTTTACCTGTACACATAGTTCTCCATGAAATACTTTTAACTATCCAAAGTATAAAGAGCTCAAATACATCAATAATGTCAGATAAATATATAATACATTTGCTACTTACTGTTGACTTTACAGTAATGCTTATTTACAGATGATGCAATTGTGTACATATCCCAGCACTGTCTTCAAGGGATTATCATTTTTCTATTTTTACAAATCTGGACCTTCAGTAATAACATTCAAAGTTGTGGTACCTTCTAAAAAAATGACAAATATCAGGATCACTGGATTTGCAAAGATGGCAATACTAATACCTTTAACATAACTCTGACAAGACTATTGATAATACCATGTACTTTTACTGTTACAAATGATAACAGAGACACGTGGGTGTCTAGGTTGTCAGTTACATATCACCAGATATTAGGGTGCAGTTAATTATTGAACATCTATAACTGAATTCCACTTGGGCCCAACTGGGATTATGCAAAAGCTCCAAGGGTCATTCATATGTACTGAAATGACGTATTAAAGTCATTTGTTCAGAGTTAGGGATTAATCTTGTGGAAAAAGTTAGTTTGTGTGCTTTTGGTGTAAGGGTTAAATTTTGTTAACCCTCAGAATGCAGTCTTCCACAATAAACAAACAACTATTTTAATTCATCAAAACATGGATGGTAACATCCCTGTCTCATCTGCATCCACATGCTATACAACATGTTATAAAACGTTTTTACAGAATGGTGTTTTCCTTGAGTTAGTGTGCTGGATTAGGTCAAACCAAATCTGTTGACATGTTGTGTTGGCAGGAGCAAGCACAAACATGAGGACATGTCCTCTTCCAGCATCTATTTGTAAATTATACATCTCTTTGAAAATTCAGCACATTTTAAACGCCCAATTATATGGATAAACACCGATTATTCCTATAGAGTGGCTTCTACCTATCTCTCTTGAATCTCTCTTGAGGCTGAAAGGTGTGTCCGATTCATTCTCAAAAATAGATATTGTTTTCAGAACAGCCGTGTTTGTTTAAAAGACTGGGTTTTAACAAAGTGGGTCAGGTGGGAGAAATCACCCTGGCTGGTAGCTGGTGTCAGGCTAGCATTAAGTCATCATCCAGCACTTGCCTCCTGGACAACCGACATAGTATTGATGCTGATAAAGGGCACCACATGAGTACCAACTGACAGGTTGAATCAGCTGTAACTTACTCTTGGCTTTAACTGCTTTGGATCTGTTCCATTCTGAGTACATTAATATGCGCACAATAGTTGTAATACTGGGATTAATAACACGAATCAATCGTATGCTCGCCTGAATACTAATCTTTTGTCTGATCTTTTAAAGTGAGCAGGTGTTTCGCCTATATTATTACTCCTAGCCATACTTACTTTAAAATCTGATTGTTATTGTGCATGTAAACATACACTCTGATCCTCATGGCCCTACCTGTGATGCTGTGCCCATCACAGTCCCCAGCCCTTGTGGCTAACGATCTCTAGAGGAGTGGATCCCCCACTGTGTTGCTCTTCCCAAGGTTTCTTCCTATTTTTCTCCTCTAGTGAGTTTTCTGGAAGTTTTTTCCTTGTCTTCCTTAAATGTATATGATGGTTAAGGGGGCTGTTCTGTAGCTTTTGTAGCTTTTAAAAGCTTTTTAAAAGGTTTATAAAAAACATTTGGATTTGATTTGGTGATCTATGGTTGTACTAAGACAATAAAACTAAACTGTAAACTGTTTGGTGAAATGTTTAGGAATGACTGTTCTAGCTCTACATTTGCATTCAACATATGACTAAATGAGTAAAGAACCTACATTGAATGGTGGATTCTCATCGACAGAATACAACCTTCAGTTCACATGATAAAAAACACAAGAACAGTTCATATGACAAAGATCCGAACTTGGTATTCCAACCAAAAGTAACAGAAAATATCCCCTCAGTTGGAGAACTCTTAAGGTGACATTGTCATTAAACAAATGTATTAGCCTATTCAAAACAGTCTAGGCCCATATCATTTCAGATTCTGCAGAACTAATTCTAAAATTAGTTCAGTTCACAACAATCATGGAATGCAATTATAAGGAGCAATACTAGTCCTGGTTAATTTGAGTCTCATCCTGGAAGCATCAAAGGCGGAAAGGTTTTGCAACAGGAGTATAAATGAACGGTCTCTTTTTCTTCTATTATCCCATGATACGGGCAGACATTTAAAGCTCAGATGCATTTAACTACAAAAGCACAACCTGATACAATGAAACATAAAAAACGAACACATTTCCAACACACTGTCAGTAAATATTGGTGTCTTGTTTTTCAATTAAGTTTAGATGAAGGTCTGGTCATAACTTAATTATCCTGAGACAAGGGTCTAATGTTTCTCCAAGTGATCTATCTCTCTATGTAGTTCCTTCCTAAATTACTAGATGTTGATAGAATGGTCCTCTGGTGTAGAATGGTTTCTCTGGTCCTGTCACATGCCAGGGGATTTGGGGATCCTTCTTGAGGTTATTGGGTGACTCCCAACATCACACAGCAGTGGTCTGCTTGATGCTGTGAAAACTGATCCTTGTAGGAGAAGTGGGGATGGACATGGCACGTGCCACTCTCACTCTGAGGGCATGGTTGTCCTGCCAACGATGCCATCTTTTCCTGGCCGCAGAGCGCACCTTGAGGATGAGAAAATAGGTCGCAGGCATACATGTAGCATTTAGATGAACAGAAATGGAATGTCTCGAGTGATATCCTTTGTAATGACTGATATTCTGTAGGCTTAACCCAATAGGGGTGTAACATTCTGCTGCAAACATCAGTAATTCAAGTGCAGTAGACTTCAATGAATTTCTCCTCTTTTCACAAAAGTGAAAAAGGCTGGTCTAGCTTTATGAGAAAGTAGCAAGGGAGCTGATAATTTGGTCAGAATTGCAGACCGGCTGATAACTCTTGTGGCATGTACAGAGTTCAGATATTTTGGCTTGAACATGCCATCATTATTTTCATTGAACAGACTGAAATCCAAAGCCTCTCTATCACATTCAACACCCATAATTGGACTGTGATGCTTCAGTATTGTTGAGGTAAGGGTGAATTATGAGTGGTACAGTATTACAGTCAGTGGCTTGTCCCTCACCATGAAACTGCTCATAAATCATAAGTGCACTCGATTCAGAAGTCATATGTAGTATGTCACATTTACATAAAAAATACATGTCTAGAAATACAGTGGTCTTGTTTGTTACCAGTTGTTACGACTGTCTAATGTTCAGATTTGCATAATTAGCAAACGTAACAGTAAGACAGTTTTGGACTCACCTCCCCATTCAGAAAACAATAAAACACAGACACAAAAAAACCCTGCAAAAGAACAGACAACTGTTTTAAGGACACACTGTAAAAAGAACTGTTTCAATACTATATCCCTATCAGGTTAATACCATGGAAGCCTGCAAGATAGATGTTGAGATTTAACCCACATTTTAATATTCTTTCCTCTCTGAGCTGATATCATATCAATGCTGTCATACTAAATTAACTAAGGTTATCCACCTACTCTGTCCCAGAATTCCGAAGGTAAGAATGGCAGACGGCAATGCCCAGTGAGCAGCGCACACGCCTACATGTCTGCACTGTGCAGCATGTATCCACTGACAATGAAGCAGTCAAGGCCAGACTGACTAAACCTGTACTCTCCTCAGAAGCAGATGGTAGAGCACATAGTACAATAAGCAATCAATCTATTTGATTTTGATTCTCAATGGAAGACAAGTCACTAACCGGGTGAAGGTATGATCTTACCTGAAATGACTGTAGAAAGGAATTGAAATAAATAAAAACTATTTGTGAAATGTCATCTTCCCCAGGATTCACAAAGAAGAGCATGTAGGTGATCCCCAGCAGAGGCAGCAAGACAAGGGTCGCTTTCACCGCTTTTCTGGAAGGAGGAACGGAACACCCAGCATTTCACAACACTTCAAGTTCAGGTGTGAAATGACCATATGAAGTACATCAAAGATTACATTTTGCTATGTCACATCGAAAAGACTAGAAGGGCTTGAAGTAGAAAACCTGTCAACAAAGTTAGATCTGGGCTTTGAATTGGGGATTTTGTGATGTGTGATGGAATGAGATTCATGGAGATTTTGATAGGATGGTAATCTTTCTAAGGAAGTTTCCAATTCATTCATTCTTTCTATGTAAGGTTTGATATTACATTCCCAGAAATATAATACACAATAAAAAGATAGAAGTTCTCTCAAGAAGATATGATGGCAAACAGTTTTAAACTGCATGATAACAATTATGCATAATACTGGATGACGAGCCTTTAAAATAACAACAAACTAAGAAGATCACTATGGAAAAAAATATTTGTGGACAAATCCTTACATGGCCATTATGTAATAATACAAATGGAGTGGTGTGCATCAATGATAAACACTAGACTCAAATTCATAATGTAACTTGTCAAGAACAAATTACTTTCCATCACAGAAACAATTTGGGAGTAGATAGAATTATTTCAATTAAACGTTACTGAGTGTGGCAGTGAGAAGGCAACAATATACAGTAATGAGTTGGAAGGAACTTCTTTGAGGTTACCTCAAAGATGAAAGGATGCCTTTCATGTGGACAGGATCAGATGTGAAGTATTGCTATTAAGTAGACATCACTTTGACAATGCTTCAAATAAGAAACCTTTTAGAGAGTGATAAGATTTCCCATAGGTCTGTATAAGATTTGAGCTCTTGAAAGTTTCATAAGGCTGACATTTGGCGAGTAGGGACAGTACTTGTTCATAATGCATTTATTGACGAGGCTGACACTGAATTAAACTATGACCTATTTTTATCGATATTAAATGCTATAATGGCACACAACATGATGATCATGGGCCACTCACCTGTACTGTATTGTTTCTGATGTGGTGGATGCTCTTAATTTGGTCATAAGTATTCTTACTATGTTGAAGAGGAAAACAAAATTGATCTAGGACGAGATGCAGACAAAAGAGTTCAAATTAATGCCTTGTGAAGGTGTATTTTACCAGCATATGTTATGTTTGGGTGAATGTCATGTAAGAAATGCTCCAATTCATGGGAGATGGTACGTTAAATTCTGTACACTATAAATAAAGATAATGTAAAGAGCTGTTTTTTCATACAGATTCCTACCAGGAGGACAAGGATAACTGGTCCTTGATAGATGTAGTCGATATACTTTCCAGGTTCTTTCCCAAACCAGCATCTGTTGACGTCAATTTACAAATTCATTTGACAGTTTTACTTATTTTTACTTGCTTTTTTCTTAATTATCTGGATAACAATATGACAACAGTTTCTTTTATGTCACACACAAAACAATGAACTCACTGTTCATTTTCATTGTACAGCTTTCCAATGGCCCAAGCAACAATTATAGGGCATGGAATACCTGCAAAAGAAAAAGTAGGGCCAGACATGCAGTGGCATTATTTAACTAAGATTAGTTGGTGACTTCATTCTGCACTTGCTCATTTTCCATATGCATTCAAACAAAGATGACTTTGTTTTTTGAACACTTCTTAAACGTGGCCATTTGGTCAGAGCCGTTTTTGTAATTTTTCGGCGAACAACTTCAGAGGGGCCTCCGTCAAAAGAAAGCCAGTCTAGATATTAGCATCTTGCTTAAGGGATAAACTCTCACTTAACATTCAGTCGCCGAATGTACGAGCCACTGGAGATAATAAATGCATGGAATCAATCGTGGTCTGGTTCTTCTTTGATCTGGCTGTAGGAGTCGTGTTTTGGTCTCTGGTGTTCGACAGATATAAACTGCTCCACTTCCTTGCGGTACTAATGGATGGTAATTAGTAGTCTCTAAGGGCTAAACTGAGGAAAGACACTGATTAAATTAATTTCATTATGAGGTGAAGTGGACCTCAGTGATGTTCTCAGTTGAGTGTTGAAATCCACAGTATAGCCATAACGTATTTTCCATACATAAGCAAAACCAATACGGAAAATACTTCACAGTACGAAATGAGAAGGTTTCACTTAGTCTGAATAATCTTGTTTTTATTCCCAAATCAAACCATTTGACAACTGTTGATGTTAAGTGGCTCAAAATATCCTAATCTTCTCTCTAGGTGGATTCCTTGTTATAAATGAATATCTTAAATGATATCTAATCTGGTCAAACAACCCACAGGTCCTCTTAGCCCATCAGCCACCAATCAGAAGAACTATCTAACACCTCTGCAGGAGAATATTCCAATGTAGGGCAGGATTGTTGCTGAAATACGATGATACTATATGGCCTCTGTAGATGACTACATAAGACTCTTTTTTTTAATCTCATGTTTTTGATTTCTTCTGTCAAAGAGCAGTTCACTATCACATAGCCAACATGCAGTGTTACACGTTTTTCTTCTGTGAGTTCTTGGTAAAATAAATGAATTGTTGAAATAGCTCCACAATGACCATTCAAGCTTCAGACTAAAAGTGATAAACTATTTCGACTATAATATGCTTTCACTATTTTAACACTTCCAGTTAGGATGGGTATGGATAATTAATATGGTCCAGGCCCAGGCTATCAACAATTCAATACGAAGGCAGAAATATTGTATAACCTACAGTCCAATGCAATTCAATTAGTAAAAAAGTCCACTTTAATCTTAGTAATGTGCATTGATGAAACTGAAAGGCTGCTCTATGGAATTACATAGTCACTCAGGCATGTCAGGCAATGTAGTATATAACAATAAGGGAGTAGGAGAGCACTGCATTATGCTAAATTAATAAATAGGAGTTTATGTCTTCGTGTGTACAGCAGTGATATCATTAGTATTTTCTCTGTTGCCCCTCTTCAACAAACTCATCACATCAACAACAGACTAATTGCCTTCATGTCCAAACAGCCTCATTGAGTTCATAAGGAGGCTTTGAAAGGTTGCGAGGAAAGAAATCCCAAAGTGTAGTCATTTATCTTGACATTTTCTTACTGCAGACCTGAACGCTGCAGGATATGAGAATGAGTTTCAGCAACAATTCTTTTTATAATGGAGTCAGGAGACTTACAGCTTACTGTCCATTTGATTCATGTGCTTCATAATGTCACAACTGACTCTTAACTCTTATGTTATCAAATCTAGATTTGTTTTAAACCATTAATACGAACAATCGCATTCACAATATATTCTACAAATTACTGACAACAACAAAAATCAATTACTGTTAACTTTTATGTAAATCATTTGAATGATAATTACACAATTGACTGTTGTCATTACTTATTATGAGAACAGAGATACTAAAAAATGTGTAAAATAAATTTAATGAACACTGGCCTGTTAGTTCTTATTGTTTAGTTGGGGTCAAGATGCACAGTATGTGTGTTGACCCTTTCAAACACAATGCGACGATGGCACCACATTCTGAAATTCATTATTTTCAGTGGGTTGCTGCATCAAGTTCTAGTTTGAAGTTGGGCCGCTGTGTACTGTGACTAATTCAGTCAAATAACCCTTTTTCTGGTATTTTACTTCCCTCAATACCAAGTCTGTTGTAGGCTGATCCCTGCAGCAATCACAGCTCAAAATCGTGGTCTGTCTGAAAATGCCTATGTTAAATGTATTGGGTAGTCTATTACAGTCAGTAACAAATGTTGGCACTCACACCATCCAATGAAAAGGAAGACCCATTTTCTGAGCTTGTCTGTAGAGTAAGTCATGACAATGGCTGTGTGAAGGTAGCATCCTTCAACAAACATCCAGAAGAAATTGGTCACCACAAAGTAATTGTAGATTGTAGTAATAAGGCGACACCAGGGCTGTAAAAAGGGAGTGGGTGGGGGTTTGGGGAGGTGAAGAGAAACATAAGAATTAGTATAAAACAATAGTTTATATGCTAACAAGATGATGAATACAGAACACACAGGCCACAAATTGTTAGCATCTATGACACCCATGACGTCACTGTTACCTCATTGCTCTCATGAATATTGTGGTCAATCAACTGAAGCAAAAACCACATAACATTCCTTAAGATGAAGGTGGTTATCAAGTTCCAGTGGATGATGTTTCGAAGGCATCTTATACTCCTAGAAGGGAAGCAACAAACAACCATTTTTACTGCAACTGTCCACATAATGTTTCACTGTCAGTTGCAGTTTGGCCAGTTTATATAACTTAATTTGATAAATAAAAAATGATAGCATGCACCTTGCATACATTTCAGTCACTGTTTTGTAAGCAGTCCATACTGAAGTTGGATTTATGAGGGAACTATTTTTGTACTTGCCTTAAGCATAAGAAGAGAATGAAGGCCACAACAAGAGCCCCAACAGAAATGCAATGACCTAGGTAGTTGATAATTAGAGCGATCTTATAATGCATTGGATATTTTCGCTGAAAAGCAAGGTAATTGAACATTAAAATAACAATTACAAATGTATTATTTTCAAACCATAACATATGCAAAGGCTATGTTGTATTGAGTATTGGGCTAAAACGCTGTACTCCTATGTTGAAAGATACTTTTAAAAAGTGCACAACCATACAAACCTTCTCCTCCAGAATGGGTTCACAACTGGAGTAATTGCTCTTCAGTGCCCATGTCCCATTATCCAAGCATTCTCTGTATGCATTTCCTACAAAACGGTGTAAAAAAAGAAGGGTTTAAAACAGCAAAGGCTGGTTACTATACTTAAAAGTTGTCTTCAGTTCATCAAGATCTATGTAAAGTAAATTGAGCTTAAATTTAAGTTTCTTTGTCTTCTATGTCCCACTCACAATGTGTTGCCCCTTCACAGCAGTTTACCAGTTTAACCTGTCTCTGTCACGTTAAACCCATGTGGCAGGAAAATATACATTCATAGAGGGGATTTGCAAGGGGATTTGCATATTTTCTTTAAGCAACAATTGCCTTCTGACAGAATTTTTAAAGTTTTTGCCACATTTACATTCAACGGTTTCCTCTTATCTATTCTTTTGGTGGTGCCACTTCGAACTGTTTTAATTAGATTTGGGGGGAATCCGCTTTATTTCTGTATTTCATTAGGTCTGTTTCAAAATGAAGGATTTGAAATCCGACCATTTGCAAAAGATTCGTAATATCTCCCGGTGCAGATTCATAGTATCTGCTGGTGCAGTATACTTCATAACTGTGACTTTCAAATCCAGCACCCATCTGTTAGACAGACAGTAACCCAGTTTTTCTTATGTTGTCCAGTCCTTGTATGAAAACCATTTTGTCTGAGTGCGGACATTGCTGCTCACTTGAATGAGCAAAACACATTGTGTCCTAGAGAAAAGGTTAACCAATCAATGTCGTTAAAGAATACACAGCTATCTCATTTGACCTGCTGCTTAAAAACTGCCTGAACATGTTCATTGATCATCTGCCAGAGACCTTTAATACAGCTCCTGCAAAACAAAAGCTATGGACAATTCATGTAGGGATGCTAATACGTTTAGCGTGGCTCAGAGACCTGCTGAATACATTCTGCTGTCTTTTCAAGGCTTGGGGTGGATTGGATTACTTGTAAGTCCCCCCTCAGAGTCATCCTCTACGCTTAGACTCATGAGAGTTGACCAAGTAAATATGGATAAGTCTGGTTTTTAGAGGACGCTTTGATAAAACAATTTTACTTTAAATGGACATGACAAATGCAACTAGAATCCTGTAGCCAGGCCCATTTTTACTCATGTTTCATAAATGGAGAGGATAGGGAGTAGGTTTTAAGCCTTGTGTCTGTAAGCTATGTCATCAAGGCAGCACTAACATGAAGCACTGGTGCAGGGAAAGAGTTCAAATTTCAGAGAAACCATCTGTTCTTTACGCATGATAAAGCCACTTCATTCAGATTTATTTTTCCTTGAATCCTGCCATGGTTGTAGATGCTGTGTGTTTAGGGTGAGATAATTTCTTCCCCAAGTCAAAAAAGGGTGATGATACCCCATCTTGGACTTAAGACCGTATGCTTCAGGAGATGAGAGAAAATACATGATAACTAATTACTTCTTAAGCAAAACTCACAAAACATTTACACTGGAAAACAGTTTGACTCCTATCTGTGCTATAAGTAGGGAAAACCGGCTGCATTGTGATACAAATCAAATACCTCCTGCATCATGCACCCACAATTCAACTGGTAGTTTAGCTAATGATCCTACACATGTTGCTTATTATGTGTGACTTCAACACATTTACCTTTGTAATACGCAAGAAAAGACTTCTCGCTTAATCCTGTCATAACGTTTCTTTATGCAACCTATAACTGAAGTCTAAAATCACTCCCAAGAAAGTTCTATGCATAGAACTGTTCACCTTTGAATTTAAGTCCCAGATCTAGACACTCTACAAGGCTTCAGTAACACAGATGAAAGGCTTGAGAGATATCACATGCAAGCCACACACCTGAACCGGCAATGCTAGACTTGCTTTATCAAATAGAATTTTGTGACCTGGAAGACTGAGATGAAACTGGGGTATAATATTGTACACCTCTACAAGGCAAGGCATTTCTTTGGAGAAACAGAAATCAGGGCATAGCTGTCACTGTGATGGTGTTCTACACACTGACATCAGAGGCTAAGTGAGGGTAAGAAGAAGTTTGTCTGAATCGAAAAGCCAACAGTCAAGAGGGTCAATCTGCCTTCTCTCATTCTTTGAAAAAAGAAATGCTTCCAGTGCAGGATGACATAAATTAAATCTGTCAATGGCTTCTTTGATGCTCCTTTTGCAGCATTCTCGCTGTAAAGTCAAAGAAATGTTCTGTGAAAGTGAAATAAAAAAGTTTAAAAAATTGCAGACATGAAAACTTGGAGAAAACAAATTGAGTTTCCAATTAGGCAATACATTACAGCATTATTAAAAATGTTTTAGAACAAGCAGACAAATAAATATTTAATGTGTGTGTCATATTTGTCCACATACATTTTTTGTTTTCATAATAAATGAATCTTGTCAAGCAAAGTCATTCCATCTCAGCAGAATCTGATACAGACTGCCAAAGGTCCAGATTACTATACATTTATCACTGATAACTAAGGCCTGTCAACGCTGCAGAGGCAACATGAAATCTCACAGTTCTACCACAGCTCAAAATAGCTTAGCTTAGTTCCAGACATTTCACCGAAGGTGCCAAATATATTTTGAAACTGTACAGCTGAGCGAAGAATCAAATGATTCGGAAGTGAAGTTGACTGGATTGTCATTCCAATTATTACAACATGATGCAGGAGACTGAAATATGACTGAAATATGACAGAGGTCCTATTTTTACTTCCAAAGTACATTTCCCTTGCAGTGCTTTAGCACAATATGCTACAGAGACATCTTAAACCAATTCAAACATTCTACAATGGCAACATTGTTGAGATAAGAGCCTAGAAACGCACATAGAAATGGCATCACAGGGATTTACATATCTTGCACTCTATCTACAAATGAACGTAAAATTTGTACAGCACAAAATGTTTGTTGGAAGGAATATCCAGTGGAACAAATAGTACAGTTTAGTAAATGGCAGATATATCAGCGTGAGAGTAATATGTATGTCTGGGCATGGTTGAGGTCCCAAAAGCGTATGCTTGTTGTTGGTTCACAGAGTAGAACACAGCATTTGCCCTTTTGAAACAGTGCAAAAAATGTGTGCATTTTGCAAGTTAAATACCACATAACTCTGGTCCCAGCTGGTTTCTGCATTAGAGAGATTATAAGGACAGTAGCTGTAAAATAACAGTACAGGATCAAATATGATTCAAATTGTCAAACACATAAAGTAGCTAGCAAATTAAGTACATTTTCAACAAGGATTTGATGGAATTACTTCACGTTAAAATAAAATGTTTTTGAAAGCAATAGAGTGGAATACATTTGTTAATGCTAATGCAGTGTGTAGCACAGGCTTGAGCATCTTGTTACCAAATGTCACTTCAGTGTGTATAAGTTCCCACTCACCTCCCTGCTTGGCAGGTTACCCCTCCTTAGGCAATGGGTCAGTCTGATCTGGAACAAACTGAGCATGATATCAGGGAAGCAGGGAGTGTTCCACAGTCTACAACAAGACTGCTAATGTAAGTGAACTCAAGCCACTGTGCCAAAAACCCAGCCATCATGACCAACCATAGATGCAATCTGACCAAGAGTCCTCTGGTTTTCATGTTACCATTTGACAACTTTATGCTTCTGGAATTCCACTACTCAATTGCAATGAAAACATATTTGACTGGTTTTCACTGGCTTTGTATAGATGGTGGCAGGCTTCTCTACCAAATGTTCTTCGCTGTTACTTAGGCAGAAAAGAGGATGGTTGGAATGACAAATGCCTCAATGACTGCAACACAGATAGTCACATTTACTATGCCTGGCAGCAGTTCCTGAGAAATTACTTAGTGAGTGGAAAATAATCATAAAATGATTTTATGGGTAAATAAAGGGCCAATTAAATAGATATCATCGTATAAATTCTGTATTGGTTAGGGATGGGAGGACTTGGCAATGCATGCATGGATAAAAACTATAAGGGTATTAACACAACACATCTGCTTGGCCATTTCAAATTAGCCCAGTTACAGACTTAAATGTCTTGTAGAGGAGTGGTTGCTATTTACAAGACATTTAAGTGTAATCATGCATTATAATAATCAACATAATCCAGCAATTTATGAAAAGCACATAGTATCCAATGGAGGGCAACTACTGTTAACGTCTGTTGCCAGCAGAATTGACAGATGGATACAACTCCCTCACAAGCGTGAGATTCCAACTACATAGTTTACATCCGTACATGTTGCTCCACATACAAATCTAGAAAATATGGAGTGAATGAATAAGAGATGCTGCTCATTCTGCTTTAATTAGTGTAAAATGTGACAAGACCACTGTAGTAACCTGGACAACATTACTACACCATTTTGTTGTCATTCGATCTTGGAGTGATTACGCTAAATCGCTAAGGATTACAGGGTCATCACAGGTTAATTACAAGACCTTGCTGAAACATAAACTGCACAATATGCAGATCTTGGCTTTGATTCCATTACTATTTATATATTTCTGTAAGCACTTCATTATGAGTGAAAAAAGGTCTGGAATTCAGATGATTGGGAAAATAGGAGTTGTTATTCAGAATGAACCACCAGATCCCTTTGCCACTAACATAACTCCTTTGTGACAGCTTGTCAATAGTGGCTGTGAATAAGAATCATGTGAAGCCAGCTTCCCGTTCTCAGGTGGGATTGTCAACCAGACCTACGGTCTAACTCTAAAGGTCAGATTTTGATGCAACACAATTATACTGACACATTTCCAGAAAAGGAAACTCATTTAAATTCCCCCAGTAAAAAAAAACAAACTGAGTAGAAGCAAGTATAAATCATAGTCTTGGTTCAAAACCTGAATGAGTATAGTATGAAATGGTTGCTCTGTCAGTCTGAATCTACAATTAAATTCATCCAGTGACACTAAGCCATTACATTTAGAATGTGAAGAACCATTTCCTTGAGGAGTAGGGAGTAAGAACGCACACCTCACAAATGACCTACTTTTTTCTTGTAAATACTGGGCTAGTGGAGTGTCATCAAAATGAAAAGCTTCCTTGTGGACGGTGGACGTGTGTCTAATTTGTGTGTGTGTGTGTGTGTGTGTGTGTGTGTGTATGTGTGTGAATAAAGCATGCATAGAATTGAGAAAGATTATACTTCCACTGACAAACATCAGCAAGTATAAGTCACTCCTCAAAGATACAAAGATAATCATTTTCTTCTTTTTCCATTTGTTCTGACTTTAAATCAAATTTTAAAACACAGTAGACAAACTGAAAAAATATACACATCACTTCTGCTCTTTCTAATACAGATGTAGTATGACTACAAATTGGCCTCTGGAGAACACCAAGACCATCTAAAACCCCACTGTATTGCATACAGTCCTCAGCGTCATATATGTCAGGGGAGCTTTAGATATGCTCAGTGAAGCATTAAAGCTCACTGTTTGACAACATTACCACGTGTCAAGTCTTAGTGTTAGAGGAAAATAGTATCTTTGAAGAGCTAAGCTCTAACGTGTCACAACAACACGCGACAAAGCATACCCACTATGTAAATACAGTGTGGAAAATGTATGTGAGCTTGGTCTTCCTCGTGTTTTTGAAAGCAGACAGTGTATTTGAAAACTGCTATTACATTAACTTGTTATAATAAAAGATTTTCTCGAAAAGCCTTTCTGATCATTAACAGAGAAGTCCGAAATATCTTCCAGCTCCTGAGCACTACACGTCTAGCCGATAAAAAACATTGAATCCCCCTTTTACATCATCCTACAGTGCTATCAAGAGTAACCAGGTTGCTCCCCTCCACAGTAGACTGTTGGTGAAGAGGTGGGTTTGGTAGGGACACTACTCAGGTCTTGAATTAAGGATACTGTGTCCTTAATTAAGTCTTAGCTTGCTTTGAAAGAAGATACAAAGCTGAAATCCATTTTGTCCTACATACCAGATTTCATTCATATCACAACTGATCACAAAGACCTTTAGCATGTTTAGGATTTTGGGAGGATTACGCCTACGCCACCACCCATCACAGCCCTTGTTCTCTGTCTAGGGTATTGGGATGAACAGTGAGACGTTTGGGACTCACATGCCAACGTCTAAACTGTCATGTCTGGGGTCTGGGTTGTGAAGGGTTTTAGATGGCCTTGTGGATGCCAACATGATTAACAAACTGATCAGAAAGACCCTTCTGGGGACTAACCTTGGCACCCTAGAGGAAATGGGAGAGGCAATGACACTTTCCAAGCTGCTACACAATGCTTCCCTCCTCCGCCATGACATGCTTGGGGAAAAGCAGAGTACATTTGCCAAACGGATCAACCCACTGTGTCAATCAACCCACTGTGTCGCTAGGGACACTAGTATGTCCTTCCTGCCAGCAACCATTAGACTATATAATGCCACACAGTGAACACCAACAGTCCTGGCGCTCAGGTCACCTTAACTATTACTCAGCTGTACCATTCAGAACACTAACATACATCTTTAACTGTGTTGATAGTTTACAATATTCTTCACTACTGTCTTTGCACAGTTTGTACTTTGATATGTTGTACTCAAATTAAGCTTTCCATTCATGTATATTCACACTCTCATCTATACCAGATCATTGCTTAGTACTTCATCAATTCTGAATACGGTAGATACATGTCTTTAACTTGAGCATAATTTAACATCTCTGACACTTCTGTAATGCCCACGGCGATGACTGAAGTATCAATCTATCTAGCTATGTATTTAGCCTGCCACACAGTTTTCCATCTGACTCAAAACAGCTCTCATCTATCAACTGAGTCAGCTAACGGAGATGGATAGACAACTACTCCATAATTACATTTTCCACTTGATGTCTAATTTGACTTTGGATACGTTACCTTTTACACCATATGCACCTTGAATTGTCAACTCTGTGCATACTTGAGGATTAGTTAGCCCATGTATGGTAGGGGTCATCATATGCTAGTTAGATAATTAAATGAGCTGCTGTTTTTGATTAAGGCAAGAAAAACACAGAAACACCAGCAAACGTACTTTGATCAACTAATTTAAATGGTTGCATGTGACGGCTCCCCCTCATGTGTGATAGAGACTAAACACTCCAACTTATATTAAATATTAATTATGAGTGCTATGGAGCCAAAATGGAATGTTTTTAATTAAAAGTGAACTTTTAGTCTCATGCATAATGCTACGTCATAGACATTGTACAAATGAGATATAAGAGCCCACCCAGTGGGCTTTTTTCATTTTATATTTAGACTCTTACATGATAATCATATGCACCTTCCTGGCACAGTAAATCCGTTGTTTGTGCGAATAAAGCTCATAGTGATTATGATCAGACAGATGTAGCTACTGTACTATGCTGTATCAGGTGAAGTAGCTGTATACTGTAAAATCCTGTATGCGTTGGTAAAGTTAGGGTTGGGGAGGTAATCATAAGTATGTTTGTGTGAGGTTTCACAAACACTCCATTTCCATATGAAACACAGTTTGTTTTTATATGAAATATTGCTGAACACAGGTCTTATTAACTGCTCCCTTGCGCCATGCAAATACAGCTAAACATCCTTTTTTGTGACAAGGCTTTGTGAAGTTTTCAGTTGTTACTGGCAAACTTATAAACTATAGTTGTGCAAACAAAGTAAAACTGATCAAAAGGATCAGAGCGCCTCTCCCAGTTCATGATGTCAAAAAGCAACAGCCTCACTTTGAAATATAGCAGGGTTTTTGATATGATCAGCAACATGGTGGATGTACCCTGTGTTAAAGGTTTTAAATGAATGGGTCTGACACCGATTACTCCCACGTCAAGTAAAACCTGGTAAACCTCTAGTTTCCAGGTTCTTAAAGGGTTTAAACATTCTTTACAACTACTATATAAAACATGACAGCCGACAACAGCTATCGAATCAATATCACTCCATAAAATACATTATTACTTTTATTAGGGTCTTAACACCTCTTGGAGATGTGTTGCTGGTGGTATCATTTCATTTCCTGTAAAATTGTTGTTTAGATCCAGATAATCTCTGCCTGAATTGATGACCACGAAAACAGGAAAAGACCCTAATAGATAGTATATGTGCACAGAGAGAACATATATATATATATATATATATATATATATATATATATATATATGTTGAACATATATATATACTGTATATGGTTTTTTTTTTCGTTCGTTGCAGCTTCCATTTCAAGCAAATTGTCTTTGTATGTTGTCTAAACCTTTAGTTTGAGTACACTGTGTTAACTTTGAATTGTATTTCTGTTGATAAATGTCTCAGGGACAACAGACAACAATGGTCATTAGTGTTTTGTGATCACTATTATGGAAAGGATATTTTGTATTTTTGTGTCGTTGTGTTCTTTTTTAATAAAATGTACAAAGTAGTTATTTTAAAACACTTCAGAACTGCATTCAAAAAAGAACTGATCCCTGTTTTGGGTCCACACTGGAGAGGTTTTACAACTTGCCTGAAACGAATCCTTTCTGAAGCTCAAAATCAATGCACATCTTCAACCTATTTGACAAAATACAGTATTGTCTCTGTTCTGTTTCCCATCCATGTGATTCTGAGTCATCTCTTCAACAGAGCATTCACATGAGGTTTACCTGCTTTTATTTCCTCTTTGTAAATATTTCATGAATTCTTTGTGTAGTTTCTCTGTTGAAATTCTTTTGTTCATCTGCAGATGATCATTTCTAACAGTGCGAGGACTTCAATACTTAGAGTAAGATGTTACTGGCCTGAATAAAGTATTATTATAATCCTGGGGTTGGCTTTATAAAAAGAAATATTTTCACGGAAACAAAGAATTAACTCTCATTTAGATCTACTCTTGAACTGAAACCATTTACATAATATTGGTACAACACTGCAGTGGAGGAGGAGAGGTTGTTGGTGACATGCTATTGGTTAATGCATTTGAGGATTGTTCTTGGGTAGGCTACAGGATAAGCTTAGCTGTATAGTACTTGTTTAATACCATAGGGCACTCAACAAGTCACACATGAGTCATATCTTGAGGTTGTAATGAAAACATAAACAATATATGCATACGCAAAAAAGCATGCCTCTACTTTCAATGAACTTGCATTTAACTGCAAATTAAGATTGGCTACATTTTCTTTATGGGCTCTTTGCATAAATACAGATTATTAAAATGTGTTTGAGTTGTGGTAAACACAGTTAAATTCTGCAAACATTTAATGGTGTTTCTTCCAGTGGTTTACAGAGTAAAAGGAGGCAAGCCCTTCAAATGCCTACCTAGTGACAACAGCTCAATTTTAATGTCAAAAATGCAGTTGTAATGTGTTGTACTGTTGCGTCTAGCTGTCACAGTATGGTTTATATGGTTGCTATTTTACACCTGCAGTATCGTTGGCATCCACAGTATCTGATAACCATTGTGTGTTTAGTATAGACTGCCAACTTTTGTGTCATATATTGTATCAGAGCTATGTTTCTATCTACATATGTCTATAATATATGTAATGTTTCTGGGTAATCCAGATTTTTAGTTTAATCTGAAAACACTGTCTCAGTTACTGCTAATACCTCAAAAACAATCCACTATCCAAATTGTCTTCCATCTCAATAGAGATTTGAACAAAACCTCATACTCAATGTTCTATGATTGGTTATATTTAGAAAGTGAAGGCTGTTACCTCAATGAGAATTTTAGTATTCACAATCATTTGGAGCTGCCCATTTTTGACCATCTTTCAAAATCGTCATCGGTCTCTGATGTCCTTCTGTTATTGTGCGCCAATAAAGAGACTGGTTTGGAATGCACAGTGTCAATGCAAAGTGAAACATTCACAATACTCTGATCGCAATTTTAGTAGAGATGGTAGTCATACAATAAGTTTGTCTCAATTTTGTGTCAAATAATACAAACTTATTTTTGTCAATGTCAAAAACAAACCTTTTTGGTGTCTAAGAAATCACTCCTGGTTTAATTTGAATGCATGTTATGAATGTTATTTTAAATTAAGTCATTTTCAATCTACACATTTGGGCCAAAAGAGTTCCATTTTGATTTCTCTCAGAAAATCTCTACCCATATCTTTAAATTAAAGTGAATTAAATTATATATCAATTCCCACCTTGAATGATTCTAATAAAAGGTCAGTTATTCTTATTTTGTTCTCTAGCTCCAATTGATACAGCATGATTTTAATTGGTTGTTTTATAACTGACCCTGACAGTGACTTTTGTCTGATTGACACCCACTTAATTATGCACAATCATCAAGACTCATCTGGCAAATCATCCAGAAAAGTTTCTATAAACTATGATCTAGATATAAAGCTGTTGTGATCTGAGTTTTATCTAACACATTGGCGTGGGTTTCATAGTACTGCAGTCCTCGATATGACTTCATATTTCTTTCTACTTGGTAAGATTGAAGTGACAACTTCAATCGCCACATCCTACTGCTTAAGCTTTTCTCCTCAGTCTCAACCTGACATGGCACAAATCTATGTGAACGTCTCAGATCCAACCACTCAAATCAGTCATTCCATCTGGCCAATTGCTCAAATGATAATTACAAAAAAGATACAAAAGCTATTCTAATCCTTACCTTGATAATTATCCATTAAGAGCAGGAGAAAGGGTGACTACTTCAGTGACTAGATGGAATTGATCAAAAGGTACAGTATCATTAAATGACGAAGCACACTGGGGAGAAAATGTGGACCCTGAAGTGACCATATCATTGTCCTGATGGCTTCCCACACTGTGACATCAAAGTGTGAACATTATGAGTGTATAGAACCAAGTTCATATTGTCCCCCAGAGGCTTCATAGCAATATAATTACACATCTGTAACAAGGCGTTCCTGCCTGACAGGAGCCAAGTGCATTTGAAATGAATCAAAGAGTCGAATGAACACACGGAAAGGAAACAAAGTTTAAAAATGCATAAACCTCTTTAGGAACCACTCTGCGGCAAACATTAATATTAATACATTTTGAAATAAATGGAAAAGGGGAGTTTATAGACCCTTACCTGAGAGAGTTTGGTGTTGAGTGATACCTCAGATTTTATGGTGACATTGTTGCCACTACTAACTGCCAATTTTCCCTTTAAGGGATAAGTTCCCTTTAAGGAGACTTCTAGAACACTTAACAAGGTCAAACGTAAAATTTTACTTTTTCCCTCTGTCAAAATAGCACGTCTTAGTGTATGCAGTAGTGAGTGCCTTGTCTTCAGTGTACTAGCAACAATACAATGTCCTGAATTGGACCCATCTTTCCTGTATAGAGACGAAATAGAACTTTCCAATGTCCAATGTTGCTCATAACAATCCCAAACAGACAATGTGTGGGAATTGAAACTGCTATGTCATACTGTATAGACACTGACAGCTGTGTGTAGACCTCTAGCAGTGCGTAAAAAACACCTCAGTTTGATTCAGTGCGATTGTGCGTATATGTAGCTCTCACATCAAAGAAATGTTAATGGCAGCTCAGCACATCAGCTAGGAGGAAGTGTTAATGAAAGATATCACACGTGATGCCAGTACATCTGGAGCTTCCTTTTGATTTAGCAAGATCGGTCAAGGTCAGCTTGAAATTGAAACTACAGATCAAATACATGGTCTAACTGACATTTGTTATACAATCTTTTTCCTGGTTAGCATATTTGGTACTTTCTGTGGGAGTCTTGTTCAGCATCCTTACATTGTTAATGCCAAGTCTTGTTGAGCACAGACAGTCACATTCTGACTCATAGATGGGTGATAACGAAATAGCTTTTTACAGAACGAACATCTCCTAACTTGTTCAAATTATTTATCTGTTCTTTCAGGATGGAAGATATGGTGCGAATCTGAGGTAGGCTCCAACAGTAGGAAACTGCAGGGTCAGAACAAGCACATTATGTCAGCTCACTTGTCTCAAGACCCACGTAACCCCAAGCAGTAGCATCCTGCTGGGTTTTCTGACTTGAACATAGATTGTATGGTCCTTGTATTAGCTTTTCAACAATGTTTAACCTGTAGCTCTGATATGCATCAATTCACACATACATACTTGCGTGTGGATCGATGTGAACTCCGTCAGCCGCTGTGATTGGAGGTAGTACATGTTCATATTCCCTCAAATTAGGAAACAAACAGAAAGGAACTGGTAGGTCTACTGCTTGTTTGAGCTTAAAGTCTTGTAGTGTGGCATCCCACATAGGCTCTCCTAAATATTAACACAGTATTACATCCCATCCGGATCTTAACAATCTTATCTCTGGAAAAGTGGCATTCATAGGAGTGAAACAAGACATGTTTAAACTGGCCCTGCAACGCTGAGGAAGGAAGCTGACTTATCAAGCCTCCTGGGATCACATGCACACATTTCCCTGTGATGAACTGCAGACGACAGAGCAACGTGTCTTGTACAGATTCACAGACATTGAAGATCATCAACCTTTTAGTAGAACTACTCCACAGGAGCACACATTCATGAAGGCAATGTGTGTGCTCACAGCCATACCATACCAGCATCAAAGCTCTAGCGGAGGCATCATACACCTGAGCTGACCTATTGCATGTCTATATATGTCTTTGTGTATGTTCTACAAATGCAATGTCTGCATTGAATTGCATTGAATGTGAGCTTTTAGTTGGGAAATAAAATGCTTCCAATTCATCACACCAGCCCACCCCCCCCACCCCCCACCCCCCCCACCCCCGCTCTCTATACCCCCACTTCTCCCCTCACACACAAACACATTGTCTGGGGGAGCGCACGCACACAGATGTGGACAAACACACACATACATTATTTTTTGTTTGTCAAAGATAAAGTGAGTTGGGGGGACACATCCTGTATTGCCATGAATTTCCATTATCAAAACCATTACGTTTCCCAGTCAGATTCTATAAACGAACAATCCGTCTCACCTAATAGCATACTGGGCACTAGACTACTGAGACTTCCCTAGATTTCTAACAAGGAATGACTTGATTACTCTTTCATAAGTAATATCATACCAATACCTCAAGACTCAGCAGCTAATGTCCCCAGTGTGAACACATTTCATCATTGAATGACTTTGGTGATTCTCCTTATAAACACTTAGGTTTTGAGTTTGTCATGGAGTACTTTATTGTGAGTAAAAGCTAGCGCCACATAGACCCATTAATTTGAAGTATGGTACAAAGACAGAATTTGAAGGTATAATAGTGACCATTTGAACCACTCATTTGAGATTCCAGAGAAATATATAATACTAGTAACAAACTGCTTTTCAATCAGTCAATTGAGTGATCATATAGTTTGGATTTTAAAGCACAGCAATGTATGGGTGACTACAATTATTTGCGCCAATATAATTGCAAAATGCACTGGATTCCAGCCACTATCTGAAATGCAACAGCATCATGAAGGATTTGCTGCTACTCAGTATTAGATTGGTTACATTTAATCCCTCATACATTTGCCAGGGTGTAATAGTAAAGAAGGGCAGTAGGTCTCAATTTAATTTTTAAAACACATGCGAGTAAAAGCGCACAAGAAAAAACTTTACAAGTAAAGGTGATCTTACTTGTGGTGTTGTACTTCACCCCGTTGATATACTCCGGGCATGGTCTTTCCACTATCCGCCCTGTGTTGCTCCTTGGCCAACATGTTCCAATCTCGTCGGTGGTAGCATTGCAATATGAACCTTTGAATAGAATAGTTGAGTTATTGGGTACTGTAAAAATATATCATTACCAATTTTCAAAATCCAATTGCAGTGCGTGAATCGTACCGTCGATGTTCATTAAGGAGAACGATGCGTTCTCGTAAAAGGTGTCTTGAAAAGCATCCATTAGACTACAATTTGGGTCACCAAATTCCCCGAAGAATATTTGATACATTGTAGCATCCATATTCCAACAGTACTGTTGACTAAGCTAATGCTTAGATGTGAAGCTAAATCAAAGAGACTCGGAATACCGTGGACGGCGCACACGAGCTACATCTGACTTTTGCGGCCGTTTCTATCCGAGCTGAAGAACTTCGCTGTCCAAAGTGATATGCCAAATTCTAGCACTCCACATGCTCGCGCACTCGCATTCACACTGTCTCCTCGAATGGTCGTAATCGTAAACCACCTACAACTCGACTCAATTTATTTTCGGATGAAATATTGAAGTCTCAAATGTGTACATACAGAGTAGGTGTTAGCCTTATTTGTTTACTTTATATAAAGCGCGTGCATCCTGTGCCTACACATTTTACTTGGCAATTAACTCCCACTTCATCGTTGTACTGATATCAAAAAGTTTATACCGTGCAGTTGTGTAGTCAATATCGATTGTCTGTTGGTTTGGAAAGAATAACGACTCATCTTAACGTTTACTTTTTTTGTTTTGTAGCGCTGTGAGTATTGTTTGTCCGCATTTAATCGCGCCAAATAATAGAGCAAAATGTATTTGTTTTAATCTATGAAATAATAGAAACTATTGACCGAGGAACCATGAATAACCTAACCATACTCATGGTACAAAAGCCAACCATGCTTTACGACATTTTTTAAAGCATAGCCTTCTTTGTAAAACACGTCGAGTAAGGCCTATGGGCAGTGCATCCGATGGATCTCCAATGAGTCTGAGGTCCTGACTTTTCATTAGTTGTCTGAGACATTGCATTTATTTTGGAGTGATTGATTCTCTCTAGGCCCTTTCTATGTTTCAGGTGTACTCTTCACGTTTATGGGTATCCAGTACCTGTACGTGAGTGTTGACTTTACCCAGTGAGTGGTGGATGTTTAATTGCACGTGCTATAAATAGCACACCTAAATGTTAATGCATTCCCCTAGCGCAGTGGACGGCTCGAATGAGAGCCTGTTAAAAGCAAGGAAATGCAATAGGAGTGGCATGCTTTCACCATAATCACAGTGATGATTGTAATTAACTGCTTAGTAGGCCTATCATGTTCTGAGGACATCGACATTAACCATTATTCTATGATGCCACACATTACATCAAGATATACTGTATTCTGCAATGCCATTGAGGATACAGAAATATGGTATTCTAGCTCGTGTTTTCTCATTTAACTGAATGTTTTTGTCAAAAAGCTCTACCTGAATGAAGGTTCAATGTCTTATCAGAAAACCGCAGGACCAGCTGAAAACTTGTCCAGCTACATCCTCTGCAGACCTTTGTTTGGACAGGAAATTAGCAAGAGAAACACATTCAAGATCCTAGATTGTCTTTTGAATATATGTTCAGGTTTTTGCTCAGTACTATGGTTAGGCCAGCTATGGTAATGTAGTTGTTTCGTCATTCAATAAGTCTTGTGACAAGATATGATAACAATGCTTACATAATAGCATTATACCTAACAATTTACCTTTCTCTGCATGATTCATCATAATAGGTTTGAAGGGAATGTCTTTATCCTGCTATACAGTCCATAGTGGGTGCCCTTTGGACATTTTCATGATGAAAATGTCATTTCATTTGAACTTCCTCAAACATTGAAATTGACCTGGATCTTCAAGCTTGGGACAAATCATGTGCTCCAAGCACCTGTTTTCACCCTTTGCATTCTTAATGTAGGCACTGCAGGACCGATAAAAGATTAATTTCCCCTCCTCAACTTAATTTAACGTGATGTGTCGCGCTCACATAGTCTACTTTCTATAACTTTTCAAATCTCGATCAGAGAAAGGTAAACCTATCCTGAGTTTCAAGAGTCTGAGGCCTGGATGAAGGATGTTTCATCAGGGTTGCATATATCAAAAGCTTGCAAATATGAGTCTGAAGTCCCAGAGGTGTCTTGAAACCCGGGGGCTCAGATCCTGTGCCACATGACTTTCACAAGACTGCACATCCAGAGCATTTTTCTCAATAAAGTATTGACCCTTGAGATCATTATTGAAGCAGGCTTTCTTTCAGCTCCATTTTCTATTTCCCTGTGACACGTTCCATTTCCATGTTAGCGGCGGATTCACCTACAAATGGAATTCTGATGACTGATCAGATGTAGAATATGGATGATTGCTGTCGTTAATCATAATTTTGTTCTCTGTTCAGACATATTATTAACTTTGTTCATTTACAGCGTTGGCCGTAAATGGGCTCCAATCTCAGCTTGTAAATCTGCTCAGCCTTGGACCTGCCTTGTTCATCCTCACAACACAACTCAGGTCCTATGAAGACCCTCTGTGAATCAGCAACATATGCTGCTGGACTCAACATTTCTGACCTGATTTCCAAATGCTGTCGTGTCTTCAAGCTAGTTCAACCTCTTTTGTGCTGGTTCAAAGAGGCACATTTGCTGCAGTTGTCTGACGAAGACAGAGCTGCCAAGCCCCGGGGACAGAGAGAATCTGCAAATTCTCCCTAACTGAGGTGTTACAGTGAGCAGGGCATAGGAGGGTGGGGAAGCAGATTTCAAAGTATGACCAGAAAGGAATTGCTAAGGAAAAGTAGCTGGAGAAGTTAATCCTTTTTAGGTTGGCTTTGGTATCAGATAAGATCTTTGAAAGGTGATTTAAGGGTTTCTTTTATCACATTTGAGTACATTGCGTTTATAGTATGTTATATATGTACTTGTGGTACCTGGAAGTTTTTCATCTTTCTGTTGTTGTTTTGTTGCATCTGGTCATTTTTATGACTTGATACAGAACCAACCATCAGAGAGCTGTTAGTTTGATGTGCCTGTGAGAAGACAAGGGCAGAAGCTGCCAGTTTGAAGTGAACAATGTGAAGTGGGAAATGGCGATGACAAAATGAGACGTGTCGAAGCTTGTAAAGGGTAATAGAGGGGTTTCACAGTCAAGCAGAATACAGCAGATTTGTTTCTAACCCAATAAAATCCCCACAACACAATAATCCTTTAGGGTTTGAAAACTTCAAAAAACTAAGGAGCTTAGTGCCACTCAGCACTGTCCGATTGTTTAACTAATTTCAGTGCCCAGGGCATCTTTATCTCTGCGCTCCTGAACCAAACACTGAAAAAGGTGGTGGAATTTAAATATATGATAATACCACTGATCATTCTCTGATTATATTAAGTATCTGGGTTTATTAATACATTGAATTTAAGTGATTCAAATGATAGATATTTTTGTAGTTAAATATTATAATTGCCTCAAAAGTATTAGATCATTCCATTTTAATTCCAAGAATTGACTCGTTTTGAGTCAATTCCCTTCTCTTTGATTTCAATAAACAGAGACCAAGGTGTCCTCATCTCAACTAAAAAAAGGGCCACCAATGAAATACAAACGAAGTCTGTCCTATTGTTCTCAGTCCTTATTCAGATGAATACACCTTCTGTGAGAGAACAGAATTTCTCCTCAATCTCCTTCTGGAGCAAGGAGGTTTTAAACTGTCAATCAGATGCAACAAATTGAATAGTAAAATCCATATATAGAACCATAATATTCATATATATTCACAAACTCTCTATATATATACATATTCGACATGTCTGATTAAAATATATAATTTTACTTTGTCATATAAACGATGCGTCTATGGACAGTGGCTGCCAAATGGTTTACACATTTTGAAACATAAAAAGCAAAGGAGCACTCTAAACATAAATGCATTTTATGGCACATTTCATTACCTGTGACATTGTAGAGTGCAGAGAGAGCCTCACAGTACATCTCAAGCAGAGCAGTCAGGGACAGCCTACACAGTACACTGGGCTGAGCAAGCACAAGAAAATAAGCAAGTCACACAATCAGCCAACCAATGTACAACAATGAACCACATAAATTATCACAGCCATTGTGAGTATCCTTGTTAGCCTGTGTTTTTTGGTCTACTTCAGGTGGTACAGAAATTAGGTTCTTTCTAACACTATAGTCCCTTGAACTTGTTGACTTGGAAGGGGAACTCTGAAATTGGATCTACGAAGGCCAGTCAATGGCTTGGTCATCCTTGGAGGACAGTTTCACAGTGCCATGACTGGCTGAATAGTTTGTTCGACCTTACATCTCCTCCATTTCCATGTATTCAGTTGTCAGATTTGACATTGGCAGAATCTCTCTTCTTTAGTAATGAAGGCCAGCTAGTTACAATGACTGACCTTTCTGACTGCAGGGACCTAACAATGCCAGGGGGGCAGGGGAACAGGGGGTTCAGAGAGTAGGAAGGGGTCAGGAGGTCAGCTGCAGAAACAAGATCTCCTCTGGGATTTGAGAGCTAACTGTTAGCCAGTTGTTGTGAGGATCCTGTCAGCAGCATTGAGTCTGTTAAACCATATTGGAGTCAAACTAACCCCTGAAAAGACAGCAGAAGACCTGTATGTGATTAACTGTAATCAATATGCTAAACCGAAGCTGCTTCTGGCTCTGTGTCCCTTCAATACTTGTTCCCTGAGTTGAACATAGAGCTCAAGGATCCTGCTGAGTGGCAGCACTATCTCTGGCAAAAACCCATGTAGGTGAGGATCCGCACTGTGGAAGATGAATTGAATTGTTTATTTGTTCAGGGTTGCTTTCTTGAGCAGATAATCAGTGTGGGTTGGTCTCAAAAAGGAAGCTACATATTGAAGCTTTCTACACAAATATGTATACTTTGCTTTTGTAGCGTTTGTCATATCCTATCTTCTTTATGTGGCAGGATTGTTGTCTGTCTGTGTACAGATGTCTTATCCTGAATTCAAATGTTAGTGCGACTGTCACTGTTAGAATCCTAATTGTTTTTTAAAGACTTCCAGGATCACAGTACTAGAATAATACAGATCATGAATAGTACGTTATGGAATTATCTAGCATTTCAGTAAAGGTGCAACAAACATTGTGGAATGGCAGTGTATGGAAGCCTAATTATAAGAAATCCACAAGGACCATTACTGTTTCCTTTTCCATGACGTGTGATTTGTGTTGAATTGTTTGCCTACATGTGTAGTGACCAGAGCAACAAACTTAAAGACTTCACGCTACAATATTCTGTGCAGTTTGACTGAGATTTTAAAAAAATAGTTGAATGGGCTATTTAATATCTACTTCATATTGTTATGTTAGTGCTTAGATAATATGATTAATGACGCATAAACGTTAAGATTGAGATATTTTAATACTCACATAAAGTAGAATGAGAAGTATGAAAATCTTTGGTAACGAACACGAGGAAGTTTGATTCATGTCAAGAAGTGACATTATCTCCTTAAAAAGAAAAACTTTGTTTCAATAAAGTAAAACGTAAAAATGTCTAAAAAAGCACATGAAATAAAACTGCCCAATAGCTTTTAAAGCCTTGAAAAAGTGTCTTATACTTCAACAGATGACGTCATCTCCCTGAAAGACGAAAGTTTAAAAGTGTCCCTCATTATATCGGAAAAATAACTGTCCCCATGCAGTCCTGTTTTCTGTCAGGTTTTGAAGTTTCTGTTTTCTAAAATAGAAAATAAACATTGTTATCTCCGACATGATGAGCAGCACAGAATGCACAATACTGCATATCCACAAACAAAAAAGCAACTCAATAATGAGACACTCTTTTCGACTGGTGGAGACCGCAGTCCTCTAACATTTCTCCCAGACTTCACCACACTCAGTGATCAGCTGGCCGTGGAACCAGCTGCCAAAAAATACATTCCAGCAACAAGTCCAGCAACTCTTTTTTTCTGTTTTTCTTGGTGGACTCTTTTTTTTGTGTGTATTTGCGTAGATCCACATTTCAAATGCGTTGAGAGAGGACGCTTTTCCCAGAGAATCCACCACAAGTCTTTCCTGTATGTGTTACAGTAAGAAACACACTTACTGTATGCAGTGTCTCTTTCTCTCCATCATAGAATAGATGTAAACAAGGTATGTTAGAGGTTCTCATTTACCTCATGTTCATTGCAACTTTCAAGTATAGAGTAGAATACAGAAATGTTCAATCTGCATAACCATTTCTGGAAAAATGTCTTGTCAAACTGTGACATAAGTTTATGTTCACCACATAGAGACGTATTTACTAAATATAAAATGCTCACTTGACATTTAGTAATCTTGAAGGCATGGCAGTAACAATGTTGTAGATGAATGACGAATGCAATTACAAAGACCTCTAAATGACAACGTGTACTGGGATTTAGGGCCCATTTTCACAGTAAGAACTAAGATTTTGGATCTACAAGTCAGTGACCTTGGATATAATCACTGAAATCACAAGATGTGTGTGCAGGCTAAATATAATATTGGCCCAATTATCTGCTGGTAAGATAAAAATGAACCTATTCTACAAGGCTTTACTTAGATTCCATCAGAACACGGGTTGAATAGTGTTCTTTGACTTAACATCTCCTCTTCCAAAAACCAATGCAAATGTTCTCTACCAAATGTTTTGAGTTTGTTACTGTATTCCAGTTATCCAACACTACAAAGCGCCTATGTCAGAGCAAGGTTTTGTTTCCTTTACAGAACTCACTCTTAAAACGTTCAAAGATCAGGACTTCGGTGCTGTGGTTGTATTGATTTTGTCACCCATCTAAGGTAAAAAGGCTTTTGTATGCTCAACTCAAATGGTTTCTCAAAAGACATATTTTTACTGTCACATAACTGAAAGTGGGGAACACAGAAAGTAGTAAATCTCTCAGGATATCTTAGGTGCTGCTTGGTGAAAGATGGGGGATATTAAAAGAACAATGACTCTCACTGGCTTCTACATCTGTGTACATATGGCCTGGGTGAGCAAGCTCCCTTCTGCACGGACCTAGCAAGATCGGAGTAGAAATAGGTTGATGATCTCACAGTTAATTTGCTTTCCATGGACATTTTCCTCCCCTTTTCTCCATCACATGATTGTGTTGAGCTGGAGTGAAGCGCTCCAGGGGATGTTGTCATGCCGGTCCACAAAAAGCAATATTTCACGTGATGCTTTTGCCCATGACTCACTGTAACCTTCTGTAAAATGCCATCCCATGATTCTGATGCTGTCTCTCAACGTGCCAGTCATGAATGGTACTTGACAGTCTTCTAGGTGTGACTTACAATGCTGCATTATGCTATGCAGAGATGAACTCTGTTCATATCAGATCTCTTTCCCTTCAGCTCGCTTGAGGTTAGTTATGGCTTTCACTTCCACCATCACCGCAAAGTAAACAGACCCAGTGTCAACAAGAGGCCAGTTGTATCTGACCATGAAACCAGCTTATTAGGTTCAGCATGAGGTTTGCAGCCTTAGCACAGGCATCCACACCTTTGAGACAGTGGGCAACAGCTGTGGCTTTCACTCTCTGGTTAAGCTCATCTATCCAGCAGGGAATATTTAAATTCAGCTTACACACGGATATTTGGCACCTGGAGCTACTGTTGAGTTCACAGCTGTGTGAGAGCATGTCGTTCTGCAAATCATCATGAGACAAGAGCTCTGACCCCAGACACTCAAGTAAACCTCACAGCGCTCCAGGCTAACAGCCTTGCTAGCAGAACCACATGTCATCCTCATCTTGTGGTCTAGGCTGTACTTTCGGTCCTCTAAAGATAACACAACTAGAAGCCTTCTGGATCTTGGTTTTTCAGAAGAGTGTTTTGGCATTGCCTCCTACCACAGTCCAATCATCAGATGTGTAAATGGTCTAAAACACGTTGTACTTCCAGGTCTGTGCAGACCCCGGGATACAGTTCTGAAATACGTCATGACTGATATTTCAGCAGATAACATTGACCAAAAGATTATGGATGAAAGACAATTTGGCTTTGAAAACTCTGGGGAATGAAAGAGGACAAGCACTGGTGCATCAATCACACTTATAAAATGTATAAAGTTTTCTCAGGAGAATTGAATTTTCCATTAAAAAATTTGTAAGAATAATCAACATATCTGTAAAATCAGCACCTATAACCATCTATAATTGTGAACTGTCTCATTCAATAAAATTCCCACCGTTCCAAAACTTCGGGGAAAATTGCTCAGTGTTCATTAGGCCATGCACAGTTCATCCAAACTGTGTGGAACTGCACATGTAGTGCTTAATAAATGTTGCAATACATCGTTATGCTTGACTTCTATTTCAGTCAGTGATTAACTGGAACTGGCTTGATATGCAATGTCTTCTCTGTAGTCCCCAAAGGCTGGGTCTTGATGAAACTATAGCTACATGTGTCTTCTGGCTGATCCATCTTCATCACTCATTCAGGTTTAGTGACTCCAGAGTCATCTCCTCTGCTCCTGCCTGGCCCACCAGCTATAGCATGTCAGCTGGACGTCATGACTCATGAGGTGTCTCTGTTTTTCCACGAATGGGAGATTTGCTCCAAATCTTTGGACAGAAGTGGAGCCATGGAACGCAGCAGGGTTAGAAGGAAGAAAGGCAAATCTACCCCAACTTATACTTTGTTAACAGGAAGGAATTCTTAAAATAGTTACATATTGATATGGTCTTTTTAAGATACACTTTCTGTCAATTCTTTATCTCTGCTCCTCTTGATCTAAAGCAGGCAACATACTGTACATGTACTGCGTCAGGTAGACAAGAGACTTACAGATAATGATTAACACCAAGAAGAACAGCGTATCTATGTGTTTAGTATACTACACTGTAAGTTAGTTATCCAGTACTTCAGAAACTCCAGCAAAACTACAGTAGTGTTAGTAAATGTAGAAATCCACAAGAAATCATTTTTCCTCATCTTTTCAAACTACCAAAGGAATTTGACCTAGTTGGTATCATAGTTGAACAAGGTGATGGCAGGATTCTGCTCTCCTTACATGTAACGACATGGATAATTACCTCCATGTTAGGCACTACCCAAGGGAAAAACCTTTATTAACTCAATAGAGTTTAGTTTTGATCCTTATTCATCAGTATTGTGGGTATTGGATAAGGGTATAGCAGTGAAATTTTGGTTTAGCTGTCTGTGAGATAAGTCATGCCAGGAGGAGAGGAGGGGGGTTGTAGAATGCATCAAGAAACATGGAGGTTCCCCCTCATAACATGTTGACAGACATTTCCGGGAAATGTGTTTGTCTCATATTGGAGCAAGCTACAACTCTCTGATATGATCCACACACTTTCCTCTTTTCAGTCTTCATCACAAGCCTGTTCAAAACATGAAACGATGTTTCAACAGGAAACTGCTGCAGAGCCTCACTTTCCAGACTTTCCAGCTGTTGCTGCCTTGTAACAACAGACAATCCTTGCTTGTGACTTTCAGAGGCTTAAACACGGTGAGATTAAAACATTTGGAGGAGTGGTGCGATCATTTAATATAGTGATGATGACAACATATCAACTGATAAAAAACTATTACACCCACGCGACCCGGCTCCGGATAAAGCAATGGAAAATGAATGGATGGATGGACAGTGCAAAGCTATTTGTTCCTCTGTAAAAGAAGAGTCCAGCGTCATAGCAAATCCTCGACAGTAGTTTGTCCACGAACGATCAAATCTTGTCTCCTTTGGATTAGTCTCCATGGCTTTGTCTTGCTCTGTGGGAAGCTTTGCAACTCATTCTTTTATTCTTATGGCTGAAATCAATCACTCCTTATTACTTCCGGCACAGAGGTCAGAGGTAAGAGAAGTCAGAGGACTTCAGGGGACTTTTCTCTATAGCATTCAGACATATTTGTTTACTGTGGTCTGGATGTCAGTAATGAGGTGGGTCATTACTGGAGCTCTCTGACTTGTGCCAAACGAAGGGCGTAACTGTGTTTATGTCCCCTTAGATCAAAGCGCCTCACCATAAAGTTCTGGATGTCTTCAATCTTATAGGATTTGTTCTCTATGACAAAGTTGATAGTTGACTCACGATTTAACAAGATTGAAGCTTGTTTGCAACAGTACAATTGATGAACATATTGAGTAAATCATTATCAATAAACCAGTGGGGTAAAAAGCATATTGTGGACACACAAAGTGATGTCCACAATTATGGCAAATTAGTGACCATTACCAGCTTTTTGGGCTTTAAAAACATTTGATTGCATGCTTGTCTTTAAGTTCAGGTTTGATTCAAGTCCAACAACAGAAGGTGAGATTGCATACCCATCTGTCTGTTCGAGTGGAAACAGTGACAGGTCTGAGTTTTCTGCACCATTTCACCTAAAACAGCCCACCGAGAATGTAGCTTAAACCACACCATCACTACTGCAGCAGCAGATAAGTCTCCTAAGAGATCAAAAATTGCTTCCAGTCTAGGATCTTTCAATGTATTTATTGAAGTGGAGGTTGACTGACTTCAGAATGAAAGATGGATGGCTTTGCCAAATAAATAGAATTGCCTTGAGCCCAGGTAATAAAAGACTCTTAAATGTCAAAGGAGATTATGTGGTTCTTCAAACAGCACCCTTTAACAAACCTAGCTCCACGGTTACATCCAAACACCAGAATTGACCTGCGAGTGTTTTTAGATCCTCCATTCCAGTATATGCTTTTTTTTTCTTTTCTATTTTTGCTTGCTAAAAAAGAACCTTACGGATACAGAGATTTGTCATGTCTTCTTATGAACTTCATTTCTTGCCTGAGGCCTTGAAGGAAAGAGCAACAGGTTGGCCTTAAAACAAAATTCCTCTGCAGTGATTTTATGTTTGATTTCCCACCATGTTATTTGTAAGCTACAAAGCTTTCATCCTATACAGTATACTACTAATATTTGAGTGAGGAAGACAAGCATCACTAGCAATACTAATTGGTGTAGCAGCTGTGTTTTCTATTCTGCTGTTATGCTGGAAATTCGTAGTTGCAGATCAATCCTCATCCTTGAGTATAAGATGGAGTGGCATTCTGTCAAATGCAGCTGGACTGTATCTAGACCCGCAGACAGTGCTCTCCTTGTAAAAGGGACTTCAGTAACTCTCTCTAAGGCATGGAATTACCCGCCCTGGAAAACCAATGACATGCCTAGCCCATCGCAAATAATTACAGTCTGTCGGCTATTATCAGAGCTGACATTACTTTTTTGACTCAAAGTATAATAGAGGAGCAAAAATTACTTTGTCACAAACAACAAAATACAAAATGGAGACAATATTCTGGACGAAGAGATCAATTGCAAACAGAAGACAGTAGAGAAGTAGGAGTTATTAATTTAAATTTTCAACAGGAAGCATGCATGCATGCGTGTGTGTGTGTGTGTGTGTGTGTGTGTGTGTGTGTGTGTGTGTGTGTGTGTGTGTAGAAGAGAGTGAAAGAGAAAGTGTGTGCATGTGTGTGTGCTGGAGAGAGAGACAGAGTGTGTGGATGTGGGTAAGACAGAGAAATATCCAGATTAATTTCATCACCTCTGAGGCATCTGTTGCCAAGGCTACAGGGCTGGGGGATTAATGTAGGATATTAGGGGAAGTGGACTGGTGAACTGCAGGGGCTGTCCAGTGCCCCTGACCAATGGGAGTCCAGCCGAGAGAACAAGGAACAACACCAGTTAAGGGCAGGGGACAGGCAGGGTGAAGCAGATGGATGCATAAACGTGTCACAGCAGAGAACCTTCTGGTCGTTCTAGTGGAGAGGACATCCAATGGAAAATCCATTGAGCACAAATTCAAATCAAATATGTTGTTCCCCTGCAGGTCAAGTCGTCATGTATTTAAAAAATAAAGAAAAATAAATGAATTGTAACTCTGTTTGGATTAAATGAAATTGCAGGCTCAACATGAATTCAAACCTCTGCCACCTTTACCCCACAGTGACTCTCCCTTCTGTCACAGGATGATGTGGGGAGGACATCAACAGCACTGGCCTGTCCCCTGGATACTAAGCAGATCCATGGGCTGTACCCAAAAACTCACTTATCTGTCTTTTCAAATGATGCCTCCAGACATCACTGAAGACAGTGGTGCACAGTCCGGCACTGGGTTAGACAAGGAAGAGGTGTTGATATAGAAGAAGAGTAGACTGTCTTTATTAGGTCACTTGAGACAATGAGGCTGGGGGTGGGGGAAAGATGGACAGTTCTAAGCACGAGAATGACAGTTTGTAGATTCTATATGACAGGAATTGAAGGGGAAAAAAGATGTAAATGACAAGCTGGAATACAGTGACACAGAGAGAGAGAGGCCTCAGGACAATCCATTAAAGAACAGGGGCTGAACTTGAATGGATTTGCAGTCAAACTAAACTGAATATTCTGTGTCTCTCTTCCATTTGAAACCCAATTGAAACACATACAAATGACTAAACATTGCAGTTCAGACATTATAACTTCAGTGGATACACCATATGACATAGTTATTCCGACTGTAAAGAGATGCTGTATGATGGTGCACAGTGCACGTCTCACCCCTGAACTCATTTTGCCTCAGTAATATTAATATCCACTTCTCAGAGAGCGACCTCAGAAGGGATTTAAATCCATTTACAAATTGCACCTTCATAAATTTTTGGAAAAATGTGTATTTCTCATAATGGTCTTTCTGCATTAGATTGAGATGGGACTTGTGTACTACAGAGCTCATGTTGGATGTGGGCAATCAAATTGATTTATACAGTCTTTCATTGTGTATGTTCTGGAGGATTTAACAAAATTCAGCCTAGATTCAAATGGTTGTCTTTGTTTTCTGTGAAACATGAAGTGCATGGCAGTGTTAAATTATGGCTCCGACTGAAAAAAATGGTGCAGTGTTTCTGTACAACCCCTGTAAAGGAAACAAACTTGCTAAGTAGTTAAAGAAGGAGTCATGTTTCAGAATTGGGAGCCTGGGAAAGGACATGTCCATGGAAATTTTGTCCAAGCTGTAAAATCTGTGCTCAACTGGTGAGTAACCGGGGATTTGTCCCAAATATCCGTGACAAGTGAAAGGTCAAAGGCTAAGTAGAGGCAAGGGAGATGCTAATGCGATCTCTTATGTTGTCTGGACATGCTCTGAAAAGACATGAAACTAAACAAGAAAACCAATACTGTGTACAATTTCTTTTAGGAATTCTATCACTGTCAAATTCAGAAACAAAACCAAGCATGTGTCTCAATTTCACAAATGTTATCTAAATTTGAATTTAGGATGACATGTAGAGTTGATCAGTTATACAGTTTGTGATGTGCCTGTTTCTGAGATGATGGTTGTGTGATTGTATCCACCAGAGCGGAAGCCTAGAGTACAAATGTTCATCTGCTTAGTTGATTTGGAAAACAGTTCTGGGGTGCACCCTGGGAATAGTGCAAGGAAACACAGGAAATGAAAGGGTAAAACTAAATCTTCCCTTCTGACACGTACGCTAGCAAATATCTTGTCCACATCGACACTTAGCTGTCAAAAATGATTCAGTTTGTCTACGGGGTATGAAAAAATATGGTTGGAATGTGGCAAAATACATCAAGACAGAAGAATTAAATGAAATTGGAAGAGGAGCCTGATCTAAATAGGAGACGTCAGTCACAGTGTGTTTTTAGCAGACATCAGTACTGAGTGCCAATTTTGATCCATTTTTCAAGTCCAAATGTGTCCCTTCTCTTGCATGAACAAAAACCGTGAGAGGAATGTTAAGTGCTCAAACCCGTTTTGATTCATTGGCCACGGTAAATAGTTTACCCCTCCAGCAGCCCAGTGTCAGCAGTAAGCACAGGCAACACAGAACAGCCAAGGGTGACGCTGAAGGAAGAGAGGGACGAGCCTGGGAAAGGCAGCCAAGGCTTCCACTTAACGGGTACAGCGTTATCCCTTCCCCACCGACCTAATTCCTAGATGTCACATTGTTAGGACTGCACATTAACAGTGAAGTTTGAATTGAATCATGCATGAGTCGCACTCAGTTTAACAAGCTGACGTACTGCCGACACTGAGCATTGCATGAGTGGCATTGGAATTAACAGTACACTAACAAGGAGGCAAACATACTCCTGGTTTAGTCGATCTACCATCATCGTATATCTAGATGGGGGTTATTTAAAGCTACATGAATTCTCTTTTCCAGTAAGGATGTTGATGTTTCTAGGAAAGTTCCTTTTGCCACCAATGACCGTCTTATTGGGAGACTAACAGAAGACAGTTGTGATGTAGGATTATGTTTCAATAGGCAGTTGCTTGACAATATCTTCTAAGTGCTTATGACAAGCAAACTACACACCTTGCCTTTGCATTATTAGCACTACCATTAGTAGAGTCCTTACGTCCAAGCTTGTACACTCAGATATTTACAGAAATGTTGAGCCGTCAGAGTTATCCTGGCCTGTGGCGATGTTGTACTCATGTCGGGGTCAATGTGAAACCCAGTCCCACACGTCTCTGCGTAATAGATCAGTGGGAATCTATTCAGATGGATTTGCCTTTCCTCCTTTCCATGAAGGGCATAAATAATGTTGTTTTGTTGTTGGAGGGAAAACCTTTAATCTCCTCCATGTCAGGGTTATAGTGTTGTGTAGTGCATTGGATTGCTACTATTATCGTTAAGTAATGATTAAAATCCATCTTTGGACAGTAGCAAAGTCACACTGTTGATGTGTTTTGTTGGTGTTCATTTACAGGTGAAAATGAGAAAGGGCATATTGTATGGCCCAATCCATGCAGCCCTTGTATTCAATGTATCCTTTTGTCATTGTTGTCCTTGAATAGTCAAGACAATCTTGCATGCATTGCAATGCTTCATGATTGGCAATTCAATTAAGAGCTTAACTTCAAATATGATAAATCCATAATTGAGTCATTCAGCAGTGGATGGTAATTCGTTAAACAGCTTTTTCCCCTTAGGCACAACATGCTGATTAGATTCTTTTGTATGTTAAATTAAAAACAAGTCAAGGTCAATCATCTCCGCTCCTTTAAATACGCTGTTGCTCTTTACAGCCATTCGGATGCATAGAAATGTTTGAATCTGGAACTTAAAATAGGTACGAAATATTTGCCTTCATGCAAACATTTATTAATTATATTCTTTTTGTTTTTTTTCTATTAATATGCACTGTGTATATTTCTTTATTTATCAAGTAGGGCATGAATTCCACATGTAAAAGTAGGGCAGTTTCTCTTTTTTGAATAGTAAGTGTGCTCATGAGCTTAGCTGTCCCTGCAATGAGATACAAGGGATAGATAATGATATGCAAATGATTTATTTTGAGATAAGCGCAATGCTCTCACCCTGTTAATTACCCAATTATTTGCAAGCGTGAGACTCGTCTTGCAGAGTTGCCTCTGTAGGACCCTTATTTAAGTGACATCTAAGGGGGATTAAAAGCTACGTTTCGTCCTCTTTATCGCTTCCCAAAGCAGCGTTGAACTATATCAACCTCTGACAAAGTTGGATTGCAGCGCTTGAAATTTGAATGCTTTTTCAAGCTCCGCTCTTGTTTCTCAGCTCAGGATGTCATCTGGTATCGGTTGAGGAAGATGAGGATCATTATCCAGTAAACTAAAAGTACCAGGAAAGAAGAAGAAGGGACCATCTGTCATTATCAAGCTGCCAGCCTTCTTTGTTATGACAGTGTAAACTGAGGGATGAAGCTGGAAAAGTGTAACCAAGGATGCCAGTAATGACATTCCAATGTAGAGTTATAATAGCCCATTACACAAGGTGTGATGAGACTTCGTATTAATTTATAGTTTCAATCTATGATGTACTATCTACGTGATAATGGAAAGAAGCCCAGTTAATTTATTTATGGGTCAAACACTGGTTAGTCATAACCCATTAGTGTATTTTTTCTGTACTGGTCCATTGTCATTACCATCTCCAACCAAACATGTTTGCCTTGAGTGCGTGGTTTACGATCCAATTATCCCTCCTGCTAAAAGACCACCATTAGAACCATATAACTGTGACCTCCTATCATCACCTCCAGCGACCAGTCATATCTGTTTATCAGAGTTTCCCTTCAGTTCAGAAAGGGTTCATCTAAATTATCCATATGAGCCATTCTGATTCATATGACTATTTGTTCCATGAGCCTCAGACACTGCTGTTAATTGGTTTGTGTCTGTCAGGGTGCACTGGGGTATGTTGTGCTCTAGTCCCCACTAGCATCAGCTACATTGCCTACAGTTTACCACTTCTCCAACTGAAGGAACCCTCCCACAGTCAGATAATGATTCTGGCACCTTCCGTTCTGAAGCGGGTCTTCCTTTGATGGGAGTGATGGTTGGCATAGCTGGAGGCTGACAGAAAGACAAGAGCTGCAGCATCAGTAGACTCAAACACTGAGATAATTAGTTGTAGCGTTTGCATCCCACTTGCACATGGAACATGAGAGAGTAAGTGGGTTCAATAATACCCTTTGACAGTGTACACAATAGTCCCACAATTCCTACATCTGCATGAACAGAGCCTCTGTGTAATCATAAAGGGCTTCCTGGCTTTGAATTCATAAAACGTATATATTGTAATTGCGACAACTTTTTTCTTGCTAAATGATACCCTGATCATGGAGGTGACTATGTATGGATATGGTTATTGTGTCATACATTTGGATAGTCTTGTCATTTCTCTTCTCTGATGACAGGGTTAATTGCCGTATCTAAAAAAAAAAAGTAAATAGGCATAATCAACATAAACACAAAAACAGAACATTTCCAGATGCTTCTTTGTTTTATAGTTAATCTCGATAAAGATGCCATCCAAATTGGAAGAACATTCAAAACAGTGGCTGGAAGGGCAGTTTGTGTGGAAATTGCGAGTACAGAGTGAAAAGGTTGTGTGTCTTAACCAATCTATGGGAAAGCTGAAATGTCCTTAACAACATTTAGACATGTAATTATGGTTAAAACAGAGATTTTTTTCTATGTTTCCAATTGGTTGCTGTGGTGTGGTTCATGCTCAATCAATTTGGTTCAGAGCACTCTTTAGGGTAGGGTTCTACTCATGAGAGCTCAACACCATCTTGTCAGTCTGTAGGATAGCTATTAATGGAGACAGATGGATATAGTTTGGATGTCATCTAATTATTATTACAGGAATGTGTGCTTGTGTGTGTGTGTGTGTGTGTGTGTGTGTGTGTGTGTGTGTGTGTGTTAGTCAATGGCACCAGAAATGTTTTATAGGGGCACTGAAAATCTTGGTGTGGCACACCAAAATTAAAAGTAATCACAGAACTTAACAAATTCTAACATTTTTCATTTCAGGCCCAATCAAACAATCCCCTCAGTGCCATTTGGCTCGCAACAGCAGCAGTGACTAACCCAACAGGTGGGTGGAGGTGGTTGGGCTTGTTAGGTGTTGTCTGTCTATCTTACTTCCAATTTTTGGTTACATGAGCGCCAAGTATTCAGACCTGGATGTTGCTGCTGTCAAGAATCTCTTCCAGTAAACAGGTCACATTAGCCAGTTTCCAAATAATGAATTTCAAGCGTATTTTTTGGAGGCATGTTTTTGGTCAGCAGATGATACTCTTTGAATGGTGATTCCATATGAGATACTGCCAGTGAAAACGTTAGAATCAGCTTGTTTCAAAGTGGATTCTTAATGAATGAATGCAATGTGAGTAAATGCTTAAAAATATTGCAGAAGGGAAAAACTTGAGGGGAAGTTGAAGTCACGTGATTTAGGGTTGTTTTTACACAGGAGTGCGCAATTTCTGCCTTTTCATCTATGTGAGGCTGCCACAGACAATCTCCTTCCCTTCTTGCAGGGAATGGCAAGAACCTCAGGGAAGTGAGAAGAGAACACTTTCATTATACACTCTTATTATTCTAGAAGGGTAAAGGAGCTGCCAAAATGTAAACTTTTGAATCTATGAAATCTTCATAAATAATAAGCACGCATACTTCTTCAAATGACCCAATATGATTTGTGCAATTCAGGTTTAAAAAGCACCCATCTGCAGCCAACACAATCACACCCTACAATTTCCCCAGAAATCAAACGATGTCCCCGGAAATGATTCCCCCATAAAAGAATTGGGTCACGGTACCACAGTCTTGTACACTTCATTTGTACAGATAGTCTGGTCTCTCCCAATTGAGAAGCGTCAACTTCCTTAAAGGCGGCTACTCTGAAGTTTAAATCTGTTGGATCTACCCAGAGCCACCCTGGACCATAACTAACTGGTAGATTGCCACGACAGACCGAAACTTAGTTCACATCTTTCTCCACCACCATTAATGAACTTGAACTAGCCTACAACATCAACGTAACCGTTCTCAACCTTCCTCTGTTCGCTGATTGGATCTATAAATATTGGAGTGGAGAAAACCGACCAGGCTATCGCAGCTCCAGACTGAGGACAAAAGCAAAATGAAAATTGAACGAAAGTACGAAGGACTGCAGAGCCACGATAGTATTACTCAGGACGTGCAGTGGAGCTTGTGAAGTTGATTGCACAAATGAATTCAAGTGTGTGTGAGACAACAGTAAAGGCACAGCTTTAAACAGGCAAGGCGAGCCAATGCCTGTTGGGGGTCCCTGAGAGCTGACAAACTGTCTTTTCAACAGTTATCAGCAGCAAAGTTTGAAGACCTTGCCTAATTTATGGGGTAGAGCACCGGCACACTGTTTAGAGAATGAGGTTATACATTTATCAACTGAGTCTATGTGAATAAGAAAACCTGTCAAAGAAAAAGAATACTAATTTCAATGTAATTTTGGCAGCAAGCTGTACAAAACAATGCAATGCTCCTGAGTATTAAATTGCAAGATTAGGAATAGGTGTTTTACTATCTACTTCAGTGTCGGCACTGAAATATTAAACTGGTAAACTGGTAATTCCGGGAATCTCTCTGTGTTAATCTGTTGCTTGATTATCTTACAAACAGGTTATTAGTTGAGATTTGTCAGGTGTATGGTTCAGGCTACAATGATGCAGTGGTAGTGAGTTTTTGCGGCGTGTAATAATATGTACGCTCCAAACAAATGCAAATATATTAACAGCTTTGGCACTTGGCCCACAGATTAGTTCATTGAATAAATACACAGCATCAAGACACAGAAACTGGCAAATGTCATACAGAAATGATCTCAGGGAAAATAAACTGGCACAGACTTCCCTATCTCATTGAGCATTATATTTCTCACATGGCTAAGGGCATAGAGTCAATGATAGGTGTCCTGTAGTATGAGGGGCTTGTTTTACAAATAACGTGCCATTCAGAACAGAACCAAGATGTTTTGATGAGTTGCTGTAATTGTTGTCCCCTCAGATCTTTGTTGGGGTTTGTTAACAAGAATAACACAAGAATACACATCCCACCTCCTCTATGGATCTCTAAAAACGCCAAACCTATAAAACGTATTCCCCTGTACTGAATGATGCTGTTGCTAAGCTAAGAGGAACTGTGCTAGCTGGTATGTTTACAATAGTTTCCATCACATTCACAACATTGATTATGTCTAGTGCACCACGGAAACAATGTTTCATGCCAAAGGAAATTGATGAAGTTGAAGTTGATTTATGGTAGGAGGATGTACAATTCTGATCAAAGGTTGAGAGGTGAGGTTTTATTCACAGTGCCCACACTCACCACAATTCACTGACGAATGTTCAGAACTTGTGCTGAGAGCTACTGTATTAGGCCTTGTGTGAATGGGAGATCAGGCTCCGCCTGTTTGATGGCTTATCAAATAGTACTTGAATCAATTTTATGGTCATCGTGGGCGTTCTACATTACAGAATGGCTGAGGGAAGAGCTGCTATTCTTACAGAGGAAATGTAACTAAATCAATGTGGCAGCCTTATAGGCAAATAATGACATAAAGAAAGCTAAAAGCAGGTTTATGAAACAGCAGGTCAGTGTTAGTGAATCTTTTTTTTCATACTGATGAAAACCCAATTCTCATCAGATTGATTATCAACACTGATTGTACTTGAGATACCTACTTGGTAATCAGTGAACTTCTTAAAGTCCGACATAAATGTACCTGTGAAGATTAGTGATGAAGGATAATTATTCCAAATGAACCTTGAAGTGACCCCTGAGGTGACCACTCACAGGTTGTCAATGGTAGAAATGGCTATAGATATATGTACCAATAGACTTAAGCATTTAATACTTAAGTTTAAGACTAATCTATGTCATGTGTGGTGAAGCACTGTTCACTCCCCTCAGTCATACTGCAGTGAAATCCACTACCTCTCTCACCATGCTCGATGAACAATACAGTGAGATACGCCAGGAAAAGTACTATCCTGCTCAGCAACAATTCCATTGTTGAACATAATGAATTATTTTCAACATTGTTTAATGCTTTTTCATTGTCTCCAGTTCCTCTCTGAATCTCTTGTACTGCCTCTCAAATATGTTTTGGTTTGTTTGTTTCATCCACCTTTGTTGACTGATGTTGCAGTGTACCTCCGTTAAAAGGTTGTTACAGTCTGAATTCAATTATATACAATCCAAAAATGTGCCTGGGTATCTTTGATCACGAAGCAGTTTTGCTGCTGAGGTAATAGGTTTTAAGGTTCACAATAAGCCAGGTAACTTGAGTGAATCAGAGATCTGTGGATATGGGTGACCCTTCCTCATTTTGAGGCGGTACTAACAGCTCTGTTCGTGTGTCTTGGCTCCCCCCACTCTCTCCCACAGTCTGGTGAATGGCATTGCTTGGCAATATAGGATTCCTTTTTGCGTATTTCATCAGCTATGCTCCATCAACAACCTCTGAGGCTCACATGTGCAGATCTTGTAAACAAACAAGATCTTGTAAGAATAAAGGCATGATGTCAGTGGGACATGTCTGCTACTGTTGGTTATGAGCACTGTAAGGGACAAAACGCTGTTCTGAAATGATTACATTTGTTTGGCCTTTGTCGCCCACATAGATAAAGCAGGACTGAGCACTTTGACAGAGCAGTAATTGGTGTTGACTCCTGGGCCTATCATCCTAGTTGCCCAGACCAGTAGGAAGATAAGCCTATACAGAGATTGGAACCACCACCATGGGGATAGCTCTCCACTGATAAGATCCTGCAGCCTCCAGGGCAATGTCAACACCCATCCATTAAAAATCTATATTAACCTTAAACCTTTGTGCACGCCACATTTGTTTTCATTTGAGTTAATGGTGGGCATTTGTCACAAAATATCATTAACAGTAATGAAATGCAATCACAGGCGAACATATGGCAGTGGTGTAAGTACAGTGTTCCCCAGGATCCAGACTGACAGCATGCTCACCTAGGAGGTTTATCCAGGAGAGATGTGATAGTGCTGGGTGGATGTCAGAGCCAGATGTCAGGTGGCAGAGGAATTATGAAAATGGTACAGAAGGCTTTCCCTTTGGTTGTTTTCTGATTTTCTTGCTTCGGCGCAATTTTTGGAGTGATAATGGCTTTTGCCTGCAAAGAAGATGATGTTTTGAATGTTGTAAGTCGTGATTACTCTCACAGGGGTTTTAATTGTATGTGATTTCTGGGGGTGCACTAAGTGGACATATTTAAAATCAATCTCGCAATGTTTGTATAGTCAACCCTGAGCGTGGTTGTTTTGATTTAAGGTTTACCCACTGTTCTGATATTAATGGCATTTCAGGAGGAGGAAAGAAAAACATTATTAATGTTTTTTTCTTGATTTTCCTTCTTACTTCAAACAGCACACTATCGGAAACCACAGTGTGGCAGAGAAGCATCACAATATATAAAATGTATTGTATGTAATCATCTGAATTTCAAGAGGCTGAAGAAAAATTGCCCTTAAAAAGATGCTTCTTTGGTTCTCTCTCTCCCTCTTCTTCTCCTCTTCTCTTTACCAGCCCCCAAGGGGAATGCAGCATATTGAGTGGAAGGAGATGTAGGCAGTCTATCTGCTTCTTCCTGTCTTGTGATCTTTACACTTTGATGAGCTGTTTAAACTTGACACCTGAGCAAGTTTGACTGGAATGATTTTCACACCTTACCTCAGGTGGTTTAAGAGCACTGCCAGAGGGCTTGTGGAGAGACAGATGTGGACACGAGAGGAGTATGGAGAACCATATAGATCATAATGACTTTACCAGGGTCAAGGTGTCTTACATTACTATTCATCTAAATTACTTTTAAACTATTTTTTTTACCAGATGCTTTTACAAATGTGTTTCTCACCTTGCTAAGGAGGTATAGCTCTAACTGTTTTGAAGTCTGCTGAGAAATTCAAATCAAAATGTATTTGTATAGCCCTTTTACATGTAACGTCAGAGAGGCCACACGTACTACCCCTGAACCGATCTAAACCCTCAAGAAAGACAAGAAACTCCCTGAAAAACTCCGCTTGGTCAAAGAGAGCTGCTGAACTCAAGCTAAACATAGTCACACGAAGTGTCAATGGGTGTTGAAACCCCAAAATCCAGTGTTCAACTTGATAAATGTCAGTTTAAGCAGAGGTAGTCACAGGGCTGGGGACTGTGATCGACACACCATCACAAACAGGGGGTAAGGAAAGGGACCATGAACTCTGCTGTCCGTCAGAGAGACCCATGTCCACTTGGCTACTAGAACCAGCTTTGGCAGACTGTCACAGATCGATGTCCACTGGCGACCAGGTGTGGCGTTTGCCGACTGACGACCTGGCAGATGTTGACAGCTCAAACCCCCAACCCCACAGAGCCACACACAAACACACACACACACACCACAGGGGAGGTGTGGAGGGGTTTTACAGAGGGGAGCAGGAATTCAAGAATGCTAAGAGCAACTACCAGTTCAAATGTGTTCCGGCCTCAGCCACAGCCTGGTCCCTGACCCTTTTACACCCCCTGCTGGTTCCCTTGTGTTATCCTGCCTAGACCCTCCACATCTGCTGCCCATTACCTCATCATCTTGCTTCATACTTCATACTTCAACCTGACTTTCCAACCACTCCTTGTGATTGTCGTCACAGCCACTGTGGTCAAGCACTTTTAGATCCTCCAGTATTACTTGGAATATTTCCTTTTAGAAGCCTGTTTTCCTATGTGCCCAGGATCATATGCTGTGTACCTGGTACCTGCCTGCCTACTGACCTGCTGGTTCACAACCTCCAGCCTTCACCCCAATACAATCACCTCGGCCTTGTCCTTGCCCCGGTGACTCTGTGCTGTGTTTGGATCTGCCCCGTACTACACTGCAACAAAAAGGGTATTTGATGCAATCCTATACACTAAAATAGCGCCAGCCCCCCTTGGTTGGAGCATGAAATCTATTTCAGGGAAGAGAAACTCAAATAGACGATAAGACTGCCCCATCCCGTGTTGTCTCCAACTACTCACAAAACAATAACGGTAACAATATACAGTAACAGATGAAAGTTATTTGTAAATTCAAGGTAGGCCTCCAAAGACCTTGAGCAGCTTTATTTGAAAAAGTTATGTAAGATACATATACTGACAAACACAGACTTTAAAGTATGCATACACACACACTAGCAGTCGTACCCCTGAGTAAAACCTTTTTTTTTCTAACCCTAACTTTGAATGTCGAAACAATATCAACCTCTTAAATAATCAGATTTGGAACAGATACACTTGGACAGACTGAGAAATTACGAAACCATGTATAAATACTGTTTGTGGCAGTTACTCTTGGTCACATTAGACTACAGTTCTGTTATCCTGGACAGTGTTTGTCTATTGTTGCCCTCTACTGGTTACATCTCTTTAAAACGCAGGTATCAAATGGTCTGTAATGGGGTGATAACAAGCTTCTAAGTATTTGATGCAGTTCCATTACGCTGAACGACCGTTTGCCATTAGAGAAATAAAGACATGCAGATAAACAAAACTCAAAACCATAGATCCACAGATGTTCTTCAAGTATGTATTCATTATTTAGATTTGAGTTTATGTGTGTGGCTATGTTGTTTGGTTCAGTTTACATGTTGACAGATTAAAGCTAACATGTTGAATGCCTACAATAGGTTCTGATGAGGTTTTGTGTGGGTGCATGCATTGTAGAATATCTGGCTGCTATTCAGTGCACCTTTTTAAAAGGACGAATGATTTGGCAGTATGAAGAACAGAATAACATGATTACTGGCATTGTTCTATGCATCTTCCCTATTGAAGTTTATTGTCACTTTTGTGTCTTATCTATTGCAAACATAACATCAAGATTTAAGATACATAACAAGACTGAAAGGAATTAGAAAGCAATTCCCACCAAGCAACATGTTAAATTAAAATGTTCCACTGCAGTCGTTCTGGATCCCCAATCACTTAAAATCTCTTCAAAGAGGCAGGGGAGAAACACCGAGAAGTAGGAAAAAACCCCATTTGAAATCAGACGGTTACCAAGGAAGCAATTTAAGTGACACAAATCCTCTTTTGTTTGTGGAAAAAGTACTCAGATTGCAGTACAGAGGAGGTTATAAAGTATAAAGAAATGAGAGAATTTTTCACTGTATTGCTTAATTATATCCTTCAGTTCGGCTCTGCAAGACCTTAAGCAGCTGGAAGTCTTGCTAGTCAAGCGTCGAATGTTGAAAGTTTTTTTCTGGTGTCATTGTAGGCCAGTTTCATGCCAATTGTTGGCATGGATGCATTTAACATTTCAAATAGGATTGTAGATAATTGATGCCCGTTCTGAATTATTCATGGTTTGATTGCCTTTGTGCATTTTGACGCTTCAAATGTACAGGATATGGCAGACATTCTTTCTTTATAAATGGTTTGCAATGGTGCAATTAGGCTACAAATATAGATACACCACAGGGTACAGATGCTGTCTCTAACTGAAGTTTAATAGCTGTGCTATATTAATAAAAGAACACACTCATTGTCTTGGGTTGAACTTTGCCCTAACTGTTCAGAACTGTTCTTCCGTACAGTTTTTTATTAATGTTAACATGGTCATCCTAGGCGACACATCGAATTGCCCGATACACTAAATTACATTAGCGGTTGAAAATACATGTCATTTGCATGTGGACGCATCTTTGTAGAATGCGCTTTCCATGTGCAGTTCACCAGGGGGCGATCATGGGATTCTGGGAGGTTTTGGAGCGTGACCGTTCAAACAAGACTTGACTTGTGCGTAGAATCCGTTGGAAAACACTGTACATAGTATGCTGTGTTTGTGATCTGTTTTTCAGCTACATCTGGAATTGAAATAAACAGTGAAGAGTCCCATGGGATTCCCAGTATTGTCACCATTCTGTACAATCTCTAAAATTGCAGAGTAATTGGACACATTTATTCAACATTGTTTATACTTGCATCCTCTGCCTCCTACAAGGATATATTGCTCTTGACTAAATAATGCAGTCTACAGTCAAAAGGAATTATTGCATTGCTATGCAACAAACAATGATGTTGTTGTCTGTGTGACAGGGTCAAGATATGTGTAATCCTGTCTCCTGTGGAGCCTCTATGTGGCTCCTGGTGGTCAACTCCCTTTTCAGCCACACACGTCTGACCCACCCTTGTTGCTATAAAAGTCCCCCAGGACTCCAATGGTTTGACCAGCTGTTGGAGGTGGGTTGAAGGGGGGGGGGGAACCATTCCTCCTGCTTATTCCCCAATGTGACATTTCAAGAAGGTCAAGGAGCTGTTCATTTCCTTGTGGATGGAAAGGGTGGGGATGCACGGGGGTGAGAGAGTGCTGCAAGTAGAATTCCATGCATAGCTGTTTGATAATCAGGCTGTTTTTTTATACACCCTTCGAGGACAGCTATGTGGACAGAGGGAGTTGGAAGTGAGCGTGGGGAGAATACCACACAGCATCACCCCCTGATAGTGATCTGACACTGCTATGCTCTGTAATTGGGCCAGAGATTCCTTGTACTGCTCTGATGACTTGAGCACAAGATGATGGTGCAGCAAAAGCCTGGGTCTTGTTCAAATAATCAATGTGTCAAGCTGAAGAAGACCACGGGGGGAGTTTAGAAACTGCAGGTGATGATTTATCATCCAGTGTTTGTGTACGTAGTGCTACTTGGAAGGAGTGTGTGTCATCCTTGCCAAGGTGACCCAGTAGACCCATAAAACCTGGACATTTCAGACAGACTTCCGTTTCCTTGACACTCATTGAGACGCTGTTGACAATATAACAAGATAGATTGCATGTTTAACAATCAGCTTTTAGTCTCGTCTTAGTGGTTTGGAATAGTTTGTATGGTACATGAGCTACTGAATGTACAACATGCTGTTTTAATAGAGAACAGATTCAATTACAAAGTGTAATACACACAACTCTAATAGGAAGCATAATTTTGGAAGCATATTTATATACTAAAGACTCCAAACCTTCTAACTGTGGAGGAAAGCAACCTTTTTGAAATTAAATTAAACACATTTTAAATGTTGAGCCTTCATGACTGAAGGCTCAACATTTAAGTGCTTGTTGTCTTCAAATAAGATTTTCACAGAAATACTCTGTTTCACCTGGCCATGTTTTGGCCAGGTGAAACTATTTATATCAAGTCAAAAAACCGAATGACACATTTGATTTTTTTTTACACCGATTACCTTAAAATAATTGTATATGAGGGTGAGATCTATTGTTTGATATGCTTTCCATCAGAATCCTGAACATGATTCTTCTTTCTTAAATATTCAGTTTTATGGTGATTTTCTGCAGACGTGGCCATAGATTTCCTAGGTGATTTATTGGTTGCTTGGATTACATTATACCAGAGAAACAAACCAAATATATGTAAAAGCTAACTTGCTGATGGATATATCTCCCATTTATATTACATCCTTTCACTTGAAAGAAATAATAGGCTTTTTTCTTATGCTTCTTAACATCACTGAATACGCCTATTAAAGCTATTACCAGACTTCTTTAAATTGGCAATGATAAACACCATCCGCTTGTTCTGAGTTTGCATACTTACACATTATTATAAGCCTTCTTGGGTGGCCTTTTGGTGAATGTAAGGTATGCTTTGAAAGATGGACAGATATCTATAGGTCTTTAAAACTTTGAAGGAGTCTTTAAAGACTCTTCTGAATTACACAGATGATATGGAACGGTATATATTTACACCTAATTGCTCAAGAGGCCCATTTAGTGGGTCATGTTTAGGAGGTTGTGGCTGGACCCACATGAAGCTGTCTGTCTAGATGTCATCTGGGGGCTGACATGATGAGTAAAGAGGAGGTCATTGTTCACTTGACACAGACAACCCATTTCTCAAAGATTTATGAGTACCAAATGTTCTTTCACCATTGTATGCAAAGTAGGAGACCACTAAACAAGTTTATATCATTTTTGGATAGTTTTAGTCCTTTTCTGTCAAAAGTCTATTTGACAATGACAGGATACAGAGTTGAAATAACACACAACCAAACACCTTCCTTATTTTGAGTTCAGCTTAGTTCTAAGTTTATGTTCGTCCAAAGGCTTTTGTCAATAGTCATGTTTCCTCTCCTCTTTGTTTTTTATATACATTTTCATGATTTCTGAGAAATCAATTCTTAGATCTCCATATTTAGACTTGATAACAGTAATTATGACCAAGAATTAGTACCAGATCTAATCTTGACTGTTACATTCTTGTGCTATTGTGAATGTGATGACATTTCTCAGTCATGTAGTTACCTCTCTCCTGGAGTTAAGGTCAAGTTATGTGGCTATCAGCATTGCACTAATGATACACTTCAACAGGATGCAGTAACATGGGTCTTGCTTCTGAAGATTCTGTTGTTTATCTTTTGGTGATGTTCAAATGAGGATATCAAGAAATCTAGACCTGCACCACCTGTTGACGACTGGAGCGTTGAAGAATCAAACGACAGGCGAATGATGACAAGCCATCTGTTACAGTCTGGGTGTTTATGTGGCTGAATAATTGGATAAACAAGCTTTCTTTGTCCATGACTATGGTCTTATGTACATACATGTACGTGTACATGTGTGTACTATATACATCGTATTCCGTACGATGAGCCCACTGTGTCTTAACAAACAAAGAACTAGTCATCCAATGCTTGATAACATTTTTGTCCTCATGGCTCCAAGCTTTTAATAAATGTGTAGAGGCTGTGTTATTTTACGTTATTTTGTTACGCTACCTCCTCTGCATGTCAGACCTAACAACACATCTTTCAGAGTCACTCTATAAGCACACTGTGTCTTCCAAAATCCCTTGTATCAAGATGACAAGAAATGAGTCACCCATCCATATTTCAACCCTACAAAGAAAATAGTCATTTCTGAAAAGGATGTTGACTAATAACTCAGTAGGGAGTGTAACTAAAATAACGTAGTGATTATGGGGGGGGTGATTTTGTGTGAGATAATGCATGTCCATTTTCCATCAATGCAATGACGCTTCATTACTGAAACAGGCATTACACAACTATTTAAAATGATGGGTAAAGAGCCCAACCAAGATGTATTCTGACGATACTTAACACTCAGCTGTATATATACATGAAAATCTTTCGATTTGGACACTTTTTCAAGTTCGCAAATGCAGAGAGAAAATGGTGGTGTTTCACCCCATACTAAACACTCACTTTGTCAGTGGAGAATAACGCATGACTCCACTGACATCCACAATTTCTAATCTGAGTGAGTATAGCAGCTTCCTGGCAGTAATTTTTCATTACTATAAAGGTCTGAAATGTCCCCTTGATCACACTTCTTATCCTTTCTCAATTACTGTGGCTTGCACCCAATTTCTCTCAATAGCTTTTCGGCCCCTCAGCAGGGGGTTGCCATGGTGCCCCTCTGAAAAGCAGATTAAAAACATTAGCAGGTCTCTCAAATGCTGTACCCCCTATCAGCATTTGAAATGTAAAAAGGAATGACCTTTTCGAATACTTAAGAAAGCTGTCATGAAGTTTCACAATAGCTTGAAAAGGCAATATTTTCTGTAGGGGTTTGAAATGTTAGATACCTAAGAAGATGACAGTCTCAAGGGAAGGGTTGATGTTTCCGTTTATAAACATCTGTGGAGTTGTTGATATCAGTGGAGAGTTCACATAGAAGATATTATTTCCCTTTCCTTTTCAATAGGTCAATAGCTTAAGCATTACCTCATTGTTCACGTTTTGCTTTCCATGAACTTAACTACCTTGGGGATTATGATAATGATGAATATATATTAACACACTAATTGAGATCATGTGCATGCATAAAGAACACAGTGTATACTTAGTATATGCGTGAATGAATGAGTAAATAACAAAAGTTACAATTATTTATAATGCTAAGATCAGTGTGGGTGCTCAATGATCAATTTGCATCTCCTGAAGGTCATGTAAATCTTATCATTCAAATACTAGGCTAACATTGACAGAATATATGTCCACTTTGATTACCCATGTCATCCTTTTCAAGTCCATTCAGTTAGACATGAGCAAGAAATGGGGTGCAGGTTAAACATTGCTGTAAATGATCGTGTCCAGTAGATTTTTGTCTCAACCATAGCTAGAGACACCTTAAGCTGGGGAAGAAAGCAGCAACATTTGCAGTTGTCAGCTGAGCAGATGGACTGGGTGCCAAGAACAAGGCCTAACTTCATTATGTGGGTGTCAACAATATCTAAAGTCTCCTGTTAAAAAAAGGCCCTGCTCATGATGGGATGTGAAGATTTCGGGCGTTGTCGATGACTCATAAGTAACTTTTCGTTTCAAGGTGTCAGTATCTCATGCCAGTAGAAGGACAGCTGTGGATTGATTGATAAAATGTAGACAGCTGCTGAGTAATGTGTGGCTTTTCTTAGGATTTGTTGGCCATGTTCCAGACCTGTTTTGTGAGTGGGCTTTAGTCTAAGCAACCAAACAGAAGCCCAGGATGTCATTAAAAAAGCTGCCATAGAGAAATACGACCTCCTATCCAGGAACGTTGCCCATGGGGCAGTGTTAGTCCTGTGAGATCTACTACTTACTTCCACAAAAAACGTCTTTATTTGCTACCCTCAATGCTGAAAAGATAAGAAAATATATATTTTGTTGACAGATACTGATACATTCCTTTACGTTTCACACATGGATGAACTATGGAAGGAATTATGAAGAGGAATCAGTATTTTTAAGAAGACTTGTGGATCCTTTAGGCTGGACACCAACGCAGTGCATGTATAGAGTTGGCCGGCTTGCCATTGAAAATGGTTAGCCTTTGTTATATGTTCCAAGTTGGCAGTGTGTTTTTGGCAAAGTGGTTTGCCAGATAGGGTGAATGGGTAGAACTTAAGTTTAACTTAATTATTCACAACTTTATATTAAAAAAGAGTTTAGGTACTGGGCCACATATTTTTACTCTATTGAATTGGAGCTAGTGTAACAAATTCCTTTAAGTGCAGTCAGGTGCAGTTTGAGAAATTATCACCATTGACACGAGTCAATTTAATTAAATAATTTTCATTACACCATATACTTCCGTTCTACGTCAGAAAGAACTAAGACTATAAATCTTATAGTAACATAAGAGATGTCCGATCTGGTCAAAGATTGAGGATGCTTCCTATTAGCCCCATGGCAACCTTACCTTGAGCCACCCTTGGACATTCTCCTCTTGGTGCAAAATGATGAGGAGCCGCTTTTACTTGCGGAAGGGTACACACAATGACGGGAAGCAGCTCCAAGATCGTTTCCTTCCGTGATAAGGCAGCGATCACCAGAGAATGGAAGACATGAGAGTTCCTTGTTTCCCCTTGGGATGACTCGCAGTGTGAGAAGATCCTGTGTACTCTTTCAACCAACACCCCCTCATTGCCACACATGAACTATTCCAATACTACCCACCACTAATTGCCAGCTCTGTTTGCTTTCCTCTTAGGTTCTCAGGATACTCTTGTCGCTTTGCAAAGTAAGCTAATTGAAGGTGGTAACGGGTGCCTGCAATGCCACAATGTGTCTGTAAAGACCTACACCATACAATAGTTATGGGGCATGTCAGCTTTATCATCACACAGCTAACCAGGTTTCGATAGTTGGCCAATTCCAATTGCAATCCAATTAATTCTAATTGCAATGAAAATCGACAAGGAATGGTTTAATCAGAGTAAATGGGGAAAAATCTTCTTGGCAATGACCCATTTTATGAATCTGTATTAAAATGTTTTTGAACATCTAAGTATCTGAAATTAGATCCTTTTCTGAGGGGAAACTAGAACATGGTGCGACGGATACCGCTGACAAAAAACCTCTAAATGGCATTTCACATTCATCGAAAGTGTGACTCACGCATAAAGATCGGGCTTCTCATTGACTGTGAGCCATAGGAGGTAGATGTGACGCATTGTCAAGCCCAACACCAGTCCAGCGTTGCCCCACATTGTTTCACCCTCTGGCTGGGCCACTCTCCACATCAAAGTCCTGTCAGCCAACATCCTTCTTGAACACAAACTGGGGTCCATGGGAGGCAAAAACGTTGGGCATGGGAAGGGAAACCGTTAGGGTCTCTCAGCGTCTCAATAGCGTCTCTTCACTCTGCAGGTGGTTGTTACGATTTTTATCGATATTTGCATATGGTGCAAATTTACTTTAAAAAAGGATGAATATACTTAGAGGTCATGATACATCGTTTTCTTGAACTAATTAGATTTCTGCTGATACGTCTTTCAAATAACTTCTGGAATTTGGGATTCCCTCTATTGAACCTTCTGATCACAAAAGCATCTGGCTTCTGGACCAGTCCCATTCCCTCCCATGTTTACAAGTCTGACAGGCTGGTACAGACAATGCAAGCGAACACAGTTTTGTTAAGGTGAAGCACAACCCAACTCAAAAAGCAATGGCGTGTTTTGTCTGTATTATATTTCCAAACATCCTTTGCTTTTCTGAGAGTTCAGTTTCTGTGGATTGCTGATAAGATTCCTCGATGCTGGGCTCTGCCTGGTCAACCTCTATTGTGTCCGCTGGCAAAGCGCCCATCCCCTGCCACCTTCCATGAAATCCCTAAAACTATCTGATCTGTTTTAGCCATGCATAGTGCGTCAAACTCTGTAATGTCTGCATCCTTTTTCCTAGAATTGTTTTATTATCTGAGATCCCTGGCCACTTGGTCACACCAACTTTGGGAAAAAGGCACCCAAGTAAATTGGCACCAATGTTGCCACGCCTAACCCCGGATAAAAACAGGGACAATAGTATTAGAGACGGCATGACAACGCCACAACTTTGTGTCACGTGAATCACCTGTGTCTCCTGCACCGTTATAAACAGAACCCCCTGAAGTCACACGCATTTCATTAACTAATTCCGTAGTGGGCCTGGCTTGTTGAAAGGTTACAGAAGTCACTGAGAGGCATGGGATTACAAGGACATCTTTCTTCCCTTTAAGATACGACAATTCAATTTTGTCATTTGGCAATAATCGCAGTGACGATATTAACAAGATGGTTGTACTTTACTCTTGATGCCAAATAAAAAAGTTCTCAACGTGGAACCATGCACTGGTTTTTATACATTTTTATTTAACAGCTTCTGCACATAAGCAGAAGCTGTTAAATTGTTGTGTAATTATAACTATTACGTGACATTGTGAACAAGTGAGTGGGAAGAAATAACTCTACTTCCTCCTGGCTCATTTACAGCTTCAGCTTCATCAGAGAGACAATATACACAATGTAAAAGGTTATTTTTATCCTGGGAACAGTATTCATTATAAATGATAGACCCTCGGCTGTGGGTGTGCCTCTGAGCTTAATTCCAGACATTCTTTGTGTATACTGTACCTTGTCTTAACTAAGGGTGTCATTGCTTGTATTTCCACCCATTGTTCCTATTACTCCCAGGAAATCAAACCTTGCAGTAAGCACATACACATGGCGACCAAGGCCAACACAAGTTCTCCCTGATTGAGGCATTTAAAGAAAAAGGATGTGCACAATTGTCTAGACTTCATGTTCCTATGATTATCGTACTGTACTATAAGGAAATAGGTTTATTGTTATTGCTGTTGTTGCTGTTATTTCTGGCACGCTTAGAGCCACTGCAGAGGTTCACCGGTGTGGTCATGTTGTATTATGATATGAATCTGATACCAGATATTAAAGGGACCACACACGCTTCCATATGTCAATACACATGCCCACTCCCACATTTTCACACACTTTTCACCAAGACACACACATCAAAATAGTTTGTTGATTCATTGGTGTCCTCTTTCTAGATGAATCTTTGGAAGACGTACAGTCAATTGGATAGATGTCTGACTTTCACACGTGTTCACATAGATGTTGATTCATAATTAATATTTTAAATACTTTTCTTTCAATGAGATAAGGATGACACAAATGTGTTCCTTAACAGACCCCCCTCTGTAGCAGAGATAAACAACACTTCAGGAATTGGTAACGTATTGAATATTTGTAAAAGGAAAGGGGAGGCACCATCACAGTTCCAAAGGTGACACGACAGACATGGAAATGTGTGATATAGCAGTTAATTTACCCCCCGCCCACATCTGCTTACAACCATTACCTTTGCTTCCCACCACCAACCCACTTACCTCATCCTCCGTCCCCTGACATGATGGATCAAGGAAGTGTAAAAACACAGAAACACAAAACAGACGCAAACAACAGCAAACAAACATGATTGAAACTGCCTGTACAATCTCTCCGTTTGTCACAACCTCATCCCCCTGTTACCCAGGAATCCCACAACCAGGATAGTTATGAAACGACAGCATTCGGACACGAAGGAACTAGAAAATGATACCAAGAGATGATCAGAATCAGAATCTTTTTTTATTCGCCATGCAAGATACACAAGCACAGAATTGACTGTGGCAGTTAAGTGCAAACATTGAACATATATATATATAAACAGTAAAGCACTCAACACTTGTATATACGTACCACAGATATTGGTTTGAAGGGTTGCATTCATGGGGTGACTGATATCACATAAGGGTGTTCAATAAGCCATACTTACAACAGATGGGACTGCAAATATTTCTACATGTCTGTAGGTGTGCCTGGATTATTTGGCCAAAACGTTTGTTTCCGTATTCAGGCTATTATTTCTATAACTAGATAAACTCTGCTTGAAAAGTATCCCTGTGGAATGGGGAGTTTTCCATAATTTATGAAGATCTCTATTTATGAACTGGACATTTTTTGTGCTCCTCACTATGTTGCAGGAAAGAAACGGCCCATCTGATACAGACCAACATTGCATTGAAAGTAAATCACAAAGACAATGCATCTATTGCCGTTTGCCGGAATATTCTATATAACTCATTGGGGACTGAGTGGTGGGTTATGTGTTTTGTAGGAGGACTAATAACAGATGGCCATGAGTAGAAATCGAATGGAATCCAGCAAGGGTTTTTCTTGCCATAATGCAAGATTGCAACTCAAAACTGAATCATAACAGGGGTTGAATAAGATAAGAAAGGGAGGATTTAACAGCTCAACATCAGAAAACATTGGAAGTAAACCAACAATGATTTTGGCTATCGGTCCTTTCCTTTATCAGTCAGCACTTCAGAGCATTTTATATCTCAGGAACATTATGTGATTATCACATGGCAACTCCCATGGGTTCAAAGACAATACAATAACTATGAAGCAAGGTTATCTCTAGGACTGAGCAGTTGATTAACACCTCAGTAAGGTAACATAAAGTGAAATGTTAACCATTTAGTGAAACTGATGAATATGTGATGTACAATATAACTATAGCATAAGGAGACCTAGATATTCTATGGGATGGCCGTTTAATGTTAGTGTTTCGACACTGGTGTTCCATTCTGCAACATTTCAGGACACATCAACATAATTGCAATTCAATCTGTTGCAACCTTAATTTTTAATGCTTCCAATGGCCAACATAGACATTGAAATGATTTTCCTGCATATCCTCTCCCTGTGTGATGATTCAGGGTGAGAAAGCCTGATTGCATCTCACAAAATGGGAGCAGTCTATATTAGAGCGGTTGTCATGGCATCGAGGACACCCAACAAGAAACCTTTAAAAAACCTTTTGTGCACGCTCTCTAAACGTGGCGGACACTTGCATGGGGTCCTCACTCTTGGAACACAAAGGCAAGTAAACTTGTGTCACAAATAGAAGACATATAAAGGGTCTAGAACATTATAGGAGCCCTCAAATATGTTTGTGACCCAGTTTCATGTCCAGATAGTAATCCTTAGATGCGCAAAGTATAAATTTCACCTAGTTTGCAAGCTCATGTTAGTGTGTTCATGAATGACCCCAGTTTGTAGAACTGCACCAAATTGTCAGGGTTCAATAAAATAACATGATTCTTGACTACACAAAATCTCCATACCATCTACTTTCCCCCCAAAAAACATAACAATGTATCGCACAATATTTTCTATGGAACTGTGTCTTGTATTATGATAATAATGGGAATTTGGAAATGTTTTTGTAAATGAGGGAAGCTGTTCTCTCTCTTGAACTGTGGACTGTAATGATTAATGATTATAGATGTTTGTGGAGGCTATTGTAGGAGCTCCATAAAAAGGATAATTAAAATACATTCACTGTCATAATACACCCTGTTGTGGAAAGTGACAAAAAGCCGTATGGATATGAAATGTTAGTAGAGATGTCTGGCTTTCAAAAGTGTGATGAATCATTGTACTTTTTAGGGCTACAGAAAGTTTTCAGAACTTATCAAGGCTCATTTCAAACTCACTTATAGAATCAATGTTGTTGGTTTAGTCTTCACATGAAAGTGTGTAAAGTGTGTAAAGACTAACCCTATAGAGCAGGCTTCTGTTCTGCTTTCTAAACTATTACATAATGGACAGGACTGTCTGGGTCAGCTCTGTGGAGCACTGAGCTGAACTGCTCATTAAGAACCAGCCTCATGTTTGTGATTTGGAACCTAATGCTACTGTCGCCAGGAGTTGAATGGAGGCCTTTGAGAGAGACTGCTCTGCAGCCATTTCAGTGAGGTGATCTCTCTGGCTATCTGAAAGGTCCATACACTCCTCAACACTTCCTGACAGTCACACTCAGGGGAGCCCCTGGGGTTCAGAACCATCTGGTGAGCCACTATTTTAGTTTCAGCCTTTCTGATCAAGAGGATCCATGGCCTTCCTTCAGATCCTTTGTCTTGGTTCACTTTCACACGCTGGTAGATAAATTCTTGACCTTGTCAGTGTAAAGTCACTGTGAAGATTGCGCTTCAGAAACCCCTCCATAACAACTCAATGTGAACAGTTTATAACATCTATCCTTATCACACCATTTATAATCTTTTGCAGACAAACCTATGAGAGATAAAAATCTATGAGCAAAGGTTTCTGATTGCATAGAAAAATGAAGACTAAATGACAAGTATGGATACATAAATAATTCATGAAGTTGATGAAGTTTAATTTACAATTGAATTTACCTCCATTGTGAAGGTGTGGTCTCTTAACTGAAATTGGTCTGCTGTAATACCTAGCTACGGTAGAGCTCTACTTGTAGTTACTTTTATCACTACGTAGATACAGTATCTCGGCTGTAACCTATTTAACATCAATCTAAACCTTCTATTAACCATAAGGATACTTCTGTTCATATTCAAAATCATTCACCTCCTAATACTCAAATACTACTAATTGTGTACACATTTTTTAATGATAATTAGTGAACCGCCACAAACAATTTAGGAATGACCCATAAATGATAGTGATTGTAGAGTTTTACCCTTGATATATTTAGCCATGACAGACTACAGTCCGCTAGTTTTTGGATTCACCCAGTTCTTTGTTTTGATACAAACTTTGAAGGTGTCACTGGAATTTCTCTTCGAGTACAATTGCCCCCACAACCAAATTGTATGAACCAATTAGATAGATTTGAGCAATTAGTAAAATGAGTTCCCCATTGTCACAAACGGTTTCACGGGTCACATCATTTTGTGCGTTGTCTGTTTGGCAACCCTGAACCCGCCATCATGTTTACTCAACTAACTGCTCTAGATCGGAGTACATCCAATAGGCTCTCGTGCAGTGTGCAACTTTGTTGTTTTTAGAACAGTGTATAAAAGGTATAAATCATGTGGTTCTACCTTATGATTCTCTAGTGGCCTAGTCTTCAGTGTGCTGAGACAATTTGTTAGAATCTGCTAACTGTCTTTTTTCAGACACACTCCCAAACATTTGGAGTGATAAACGTCTGTATTCAAACATTCTGAACATACCTCTTCTCATAGTTTGACCCCCTGCAAATCAAAATGTCGTTCCTTTTTTCAATGTCTCTGCTGTTTTACGATGTTACTGCATGACATCTCTACTAAAAACATCTCTGGACTAAAAACACTTCAGTGTTTGGACAAAACACTGCAGTGTTGAGCTTTCAGACTCATTCCTCAAATGTGTGGTGTCAAAGTTGGCATCAAGTTTGACAAAGTAGCCATGAAGTACAGTCTTAGGCTCTGAGAATCCAGATAGCCCAAAAGCATATACTACCATTAGTGTCCAACGTGTGGATGGACCCCACCAAAGTAGTGCTTGGTCCTAGATAGTACCTGGTCAGTCCTCCCCCAACACACTGAGCACTTAGTGAGATGGACTACTGCTGGAGATGGTGGTGATGGGGGGAGGCAATACTTTATGGAGGCAGAGATTTGAAATCCAAATATTTAGACCTAAACAAAGCTTAGCACAGAATCTTCCATTATTTGATTGGATGGATATATACTCATAAAGGTCATGGTTGAGGACTGTCTGGTGGTTCCGGTGACCTTGGGTAATTATATTTACTTCTGACATGCAATATGAGGGAAAGCCATTAGCCAGAGCCATCTCCTGATCTTGGTTTTTGGCCATTTTCAAAGACCATCTATGTTCAACCTGTCTTTGAACATGTTTTGCTGTGTACTCATTAACTTCTCCTGCTGATATGTAGCTTCACGGAACATTGCTTATTGCATGAGACGTTTCCTGACTATGGTTACCGACATATATTATATCATCATACTTATTCACTTATTAATAGGCAAAATCAATGCTTTTATTGAAAGCATGCCACTTCACTGATTGAACTTTTTTTGGGCAGTTCGTTTCCAGTTGTTTTCTAAGCTGTGAATCACTGAATTTACAAAAAGGAAGGACATCTTTGCAACAGGATAAGTGAGAACAAACCATGCTGTCTTCCTTTATACATCAATTGATTTGAACTCTACCTTTAATGGGTACTGTTACCAAAGACAAAGCAACAAAGTCACACTTGTTTATCTAAAGGAAATTTTTGTGCTTTATGTTCTTGCCAAAGGAGTACAGTTAATGATTCATTATTAAGTTATAACTTAACATAACACGTACTCAAAGTTAAACGGATATTTAAAACGGAGATGCTATTTTTTGGTACATTATTGTTTCCTTTAGAAATTGTATTTTATTGAATTTATGAGACTATTCTTATCTGATTATCTACTTGTAGTGGCCCAAGCAGCTGTAAATGTAGAAAGTTGGATGAGCTTATTCAATATTCAGATAGATAGCATGTGCCCATGCACATAAATGCAAAGTGTAATTCTATATTCTATACCAAACTGTTAGTTGCAGACTTGTTCACTTTGTGGTTCCGGACGTCAGATTTCCGGTCATTCGTCACAATAACAGGCTGCCCGTGCGCAATAATCGTAAGCAGGTAATATCTGAGAGAGGCTTGACCCTGTAGTATTACTCCATACCCTGTTAACATTAACCACAAGTCGTTTCAGTTCTTTTCCACCCTCCACGTTCTTTTCCCTCCATTCATGCTTTCCATCTATCTAACCAATACCAGAAAAAGAGGGACATTGAACTAGACTGAAGACGATTGAATGATGACCTCTGTGGAGAAAAAATATTCATAGTGCCCCTTTCATTTGTGTCCCAGAGGAATCAAGTTGTTGGGTCCATGCTCACCCTGTTCAGAACAAGTAGCAAAGATAAAGCAGTTCTTAGATGTCATAATGTTATTATTTTAATGTTATCAGTCTCCTTGGTTACTGACAGAAGTCCAAAAGAGGACAGAGAGGTAAAAGTGTGGAGGGTGGAAAGGAAAAAGGAAACATGAGCATAACAGGGGAGAGGGGCGTCTGTTGTGTGTGTGGGGTGGGTGGGGAGGGTGGGGGGAGGGTGGGGGGGGCCTGGTGGTGGAGGTGGGGGGCAGGGTAGGCAGTGGGGCTGGTGGGGGGGCAGGGGGTTGTACAGAGAGGGAACCGAAGCAGAGGGAGGGAGAGGGGAAAAAGCCTTTTGGATTTCTCATTAATTCAGCATGCCCTTCCCTTTTCACTTTTTTCTTTAAAACCCGCCTCCTTCTATTATCAGTCCTAAGCCTTATAAATGCAGCCTGTTGCTGTTGTTTGTGAGTATACACATGACAGTGGACGACCAAAGGCCCCCAGACAACCAAACCAACTTGCAAAGCCACCATGAGAGAATTCAAGAGCAAGGCGTTCTGGAGGGCCGTGCTGGCCGAGCTTGTAGGGATGACCCTCTTCATATACCTCAGCATCTCCACAGCCATCGGGAACCCGAAAGACACTCACCCACACCAGGAGGTAAAGGTTTCTCTGGCATTTGGATTGGCAATCGCCACCCTGGCCCAGAGTCTGGGACACATCAGTGGAGCCCACCTGAACCCTGCTGTTACCCTGGGCATGCTTGCCAGCTGTCAGATCAGTGTCTTCAAGGCAGTCATGTACATCGTGGCCCAGATGCTAGGGTCTGCTCTGGCTAGTGGCATTGTGTTCGGAACGCGCCCAGAAAGCACAGATGTGCTGGGAGTAAACGCGGTAAGTAACACTTTCAAATTAATTTGATAGAAAATGTGAGGAGGAGGTGAAGTCTTGAGTCAAATAAAAGGCTGAGCTGTTGAGCTGTGCAGAGGATGTTGAGAGCATTTTTTTTTAAATAGTTGGTCAACTTTGTTATAGCCATGTAGTTTTAGCTACAGGAGGTTGCATAATTTTTTATGTGTGCAAAGACACTGTAAATGTAAACTTGTTCAATACGACTTCCTGAAATGATTTGAATCATGATCAAATGATTACGTCATGCTGCAGCAGCAGGAAAAGTTTGATGAAGAAAACCGTGTGATGATACACATGCACCTGCTGTTGGATTGCTCAATAGCACAAAAACCTTTGTGGTATAATACACTAGCTCTCTTAACATGTCATCACATATATTACTGTATTCTATTACAGTGAAATTGCTAGTACCATTGTATGTATTACTGTAGTTTTTTAATACCGAAATATAAATGTTGAGTTTGTCAATGTATTTTGGGCTTTCCTGCCATTGTAAAACAAATATTTCAACAGACTGCAAAATTTATGACAAACGAGGAGTTTGGAGCTTGACATTTTTGGCTTCTTTCCTCTGTCTTACAGCTCAATGGTGTCACTCCAGGACAAGGTGTGGGCATTGAGCTCCTGGCCACCTTCCAACTGGTCCTGTGTGTCATTGCAGTCACTGATAAAAGACGACGTGATGTCACAGGCTCTGCTCCCCTGGCCATTGGCCTCTCAGTCTGTTTGGGACACTTGGCTGCTGTAAGTTACATGAGAGTCAGCCACGGTATCTGTTTAGAGCATGCATCTTATTTTTAAGACATGGTATACATAGGAGCAACGTATGAGAGAGAGAGAAAAAAACATGTTTCAGAGCTGTTGCTCTAATAACATTGCACTTGTATCACATAAATAAAACATGATAATTGGTCGATTGTTTAGGAAGTTAGAAATCCTTTCATGTTGTTGCGATTGTTGATGTTTACAGATCAGCTACACAGGCTGCGGCATCAATCCTGCTCGTTCTTTCGGCCCCGCATTGATCATGAACAAGTTTAAAGACCACTGGGTGAGTCATTGTGCTGTATTGACACATTCCTGGGCTTAGTATTTGTGACATGAAAGCCACAGCCTGACAGCTCAATATCTTCTCCGATTCTGTTGAATACAAAGAATAGAAGTTAATAAGCAACTGTATCCCCATTGTTTGACAATGAGTTAGTAGAAAAGGATGTTGTGAGAATACATGTTGTCATGAAGATGAGGTCATCATGTTGGGCTCTCTAGTCCAGTGTAACCATGGTGTATTGACTTCTTGTAACTGGCCTGTTGCAGGTGTACTGGGTGGGGCCAATGTGTGGAGGTGTGGCTGCCGCTCTCATGTACGACTTCATTTTGTACCCAAAATTTGATGACTTCCCTGAGCGCATAAAGGTGTTGGTCAGTGGCCCTGTGGGGGACTACGATGTCAATGGAGGTGATGATACAACCGCAGTAGAGATGTCCCCAACAAAGTAGAGTCGTGAAACCAGCGTCATATAGTGTATAGTACTTTGAGATACTTATATATGCTCATATAAAGAGTTTAAATGCCCTTTAAAACTACCGAATTTTGTATTATTTCAAATTGCAGATGCATTTTTGTCATACAGAAGGGCCATTTTGTCATAGGGAAGGGTCGTTAGTTAAAAACAACACATTTGTTTACTACCAACTATTTGTTCCCAAACTATTCATTTGAACATGCACTTCAGTTTTTGAGAGTCCTAAGAGAGACAGAATATGTATAAAAGGATTTCACTTATCAGTATTCTATGTAGAGTTTTTGTAAAACGTATTTCTATACATTTGTTTCTGTGTGACTTTTTTATTTTTCATGTATTGTGTGTGCACACCTGAATTCTCTTTCACTTTTGTAAGTAAATAAAACGCCAGTTGTTAACACTTGCCTCTAATCTTCAGTTATTTCATCAGTTTCTGAAATCAAACTCCAAACACGTCTCTCTTTACTTATTTCATCCTCTATCATTGAGCATTTTGTATCACATTTTAATCATATTGCATGAGTAATAACATGCATGAGTTGCATTTAGCAGACAGTTTTGCTAACATACTTTCTGGAACCGTTCTAAAGCTGGTAACTAAAGGTTTGGCTTAACTGGCAGTCACCAATCACAGAACTTTGAAAGGCAGATGTTGAACTAGTTTCTGCTACGGACCTCTGCTGTCTTCTGTCTAAAATTAGCCTGACCTTTCTGATCTGTGTTGTTGGACACAGTAAGGAAGGAGAGCTTTTCCTTTCGCGATTCATACTTCTTCCTAAATATAACTTATCGACAAGTATGACTTCAGTGGAGGCCTGCAAAGTACTGTAAGAGGGTTCAACAACACAAAGAGTTCAATTATATATAAATATGTACAATTTTCTATATCACGTTACTGTATTACCAGTAATTGTCAACAACAAATGGGAGCCCATAAATAAAATGCTTCCAACTTGGCTGGTAAAAAGTGTGCAGTTTTTATGATATTGACATTCATTCAACAATGTGAATATAATGAACTGCAAAGATTAACGAGATTTCCACCCCATAGTCAACATAATCATATAATTCTTTGAACTGCCTATATACTGAATAGGACAATTTAATTTATATGTTTGTACTGTACAAGGCTTGTTTGCAACTGAATAACATGGATCAATTTGAGTTCTGATTACATATGACTCATTCCATCAGAACCTTCATTGATTCTGCAGTATTTCACGTCGTCTTTCGATTCTAATTTTCTTTATTCTTATTACCTCTGACCTCAGACAGTACAATTTTGATAACGTCTTGGAGCTTCAGTTCCCTTATTCTGTTCATCTGGACACTGAGGTTCACCAGGGTCTGGTGGTGCCTGACCTTTAGCTGTAGATGAGCAGTGTTGGGTCTGGCTGAGTTGTAAGGACAGTGTGGTTCACAATCTAGTCCTAGCCAACCAATGACATTAATGCATGTTATCTATCTAAAACCTGTGTATGTAATTTGGCATCTGGTTTGCTCCTGGTACAAGGCAGATCGTTTTGGAGGATGTTCCTGTCGCTGAACATGACCATATTTGTCCTCATCTGCTTCCTGGAGGCTGCTGGACATGAGAACAACAGCAGCCCAGACCAGCAGGCCAAGGCCATGGGATAACAAGGTACGGGTGGACTTCTGACTGCAGCTTTCTGTCGTTTAAAACCGATTACGTGCCATATAGTCCATGTGTCGTAGTGACATTTGGGAAATTACTTTGAAGTAATGCCGTTCCCTGTAAAATGCCCGCTATGCATTTTCTTGGCTGTGTCGTACGATGTTCGCCATCTTTTGATATGAAGGTCAAAATCGAATGGAAATTATTTCCTTTTGATGTTATATAGCCAACCTAGATTTGCTCACGGGTAATCTGCGATGTATCCAATCAGTAGGCTCATTCATCAACGTGCTGTGAGCAGCTTCCGTAAGGTGTTCTGCAGAATTTCGCCTTGTACAATAAGCTATCGCTACTTGGCAGCCGTTTCAGAGGCTGGAACGGCGGCGCCTTATCTTCTCGTTCCCTCTGTTTCGTCCATCCTTTGATACATGCAAATTTCATTGTACTTTCCTCCAGGTTTGAGTCAAGATTAATAAATCCTTTCCTGTTCCTTACTCCAGCAGACTGGAACCAACGCAAGTCAAGGTTTTGCCATCAAGTTTCTGCTCACACTTCAGGTGGTTCTGCGTGTCACAGGCTCTTTGATGTTGAGATGACGTCAAGGGTACCCAGGGGTATAGCATTTTGGAACAGAATAAGATCGAACAACAAAAGACATGAGGGATGTAACAAAATGTTGTGAACTCAAGTAACTGTTCGTCCTGTTCCTCTCTCCTATTTCTGTTCTTCTCTCACTGCCTCCTCCCTCCCTTCTTTCTTGATAAGCCTTCTTTCCTTTTCCACTAGTCTCCTGCTCCCAAGACACAAAGAACATGTTTTTGGCACAAAGCTCTGTCAAAAACAAAGAGTCATATTCAAGCTCTTATCACATGCACATACACATAGTCTCCTCAAGCAGGCCTCGTGCAGGATGATCCCTGACAAAGGACTTGTATGGACACAAGCATAATGGGATCTTGTTGATTCCATCTTGTAGTGTTATGAACACACCTTATCAGTCGGCCTCCTCTTACCTCCTCCTATATCATTTATATCTTCAATTTAAAGTCCCACCTGGTCAAAAACAACCTCATACCACAGCTTGTAATATTAATAAAGTTGATACAATCTTGTATTGTTATTTAAACCTATCAGCCGCCCCATCTCCTCCTTATACTATTTATTTCAAGCCCCTCAAAGTTAAGTATGGCCTCATGCTACAGCCATTTTATCAACGATATAGCACCTGTGAAAACATAGCATTTCTCTCCATGTAGCATGATTTATGGCCGTATGAAATCATACATGCATATAGGACATTGGGGCACCAACTTACAGGGTTGAGTTGAATGAGATTCAGCTAAACCTGCAGCTGTAACATAGCATGTGGAAACAACAGTAACAACATAAGAGTCGGCTTCATTTGATCTGAATAATCAGAGGTTTAGCGGTTCCAAATTTGAATATGTCAAATGTTCACATTCTTGACTAATCACAAGGGTACTGAAGATTTACCCTTGGTAAAAAATTCTGTAAAAATGAATTGAAACACTGGCAGGATTATTCCCACAGAAGCGCCCGTTCTCAACATGCTGTGACATTTCCTTTGTTTCTGGTAGACTGGGCTGCATCCATGACTGTGAGAGCTTTGGTTGATGACTTCCTGTTCCGAGCAGGTCTAGGCCCATGAGTCTGACTGGTCCTAGGAGGCTCACAGCTGGACAGTGAAGCACCAGAGCCCCTGCTGGTAGCTGTTTGAAATGCAATGACAGTGAAGACATGAGGCAAAATAGCTCTAGCCCAGACACCCTTTAAAAGAAATCATTCTGGATTGCTCTTTAAAAAAAAAGGTTTTTATTGTTTTATTAGCGTAAAATTGATATTTTATCCTGTTCATTGCTATGAGAAGGGTCTCAACACTTTTACGTTCACTCTTGAGGTTGAGGATTATATCTGGCGTTTTTAAGAGAATCAGTCGTTAAAGTGAATTGGGTAAATTATGAAGTTAATGTTTATTTTAAAGACATAATGATGTGTAACAATACACCTTGGGTCAAATAAACGTTCCTCTAAATCCTTCAACCTCGCTTGACCTAACTCCTTTTCTGCAAACTGTAAGCTAGTCTCAAGATGTTCCTTAACAATGAACAAAAGAGATTAGAGTTCAACCTCAATTAAAACACATTCATTGTACATACATACAAAGTCTATTCCATGACACCATAGAGTGAAAATGTCTAATCATCTCATTTTTTCCCCATCTTGCTTCTTCCGTCAGCCTCCTCCCACAGTTGCTTCAGGGTGAACGTGTATAAATTCCACTTGACCAGCTCTGCTTGGTAATGTTAATGTCAAACACAGCACTCTGGAATGATCGCCAAACTCAAACGTTGGTTGTTTTGGCAGGCAGTTATAGCTGAGTTGGTTGGCATGATCGTTTTTTAAATTTTCATTGGCATCGTATTCAGCCATAGGGAACAAGAAGGACTCAAACCAAGACCAGGAGGTAAAGGTGGCCTTAGCGTTTGAGCTGGCTGTCGTCCTCCTGGCCCAGAGTCTGGGACACGTCCGTGGAACTCATCTGAACCCTGCCATCACACAGGCCCTGCATGGTCAGTTGCGCTGATCGGTTTCCTCAGAGCAGTTCTTTACATCCTTGCACAGATGCTAGGTGCCATCATAGATAGTACTATTATATATGGAATCAACCCAGTCATCAATAGGGGTCAAGTGTATTTCCTGGTTCTTGTTGTGTGTTAAAGTTATCTGGGGTTTGCTTAGAAGGGTAGAACAATTAGGACTGTGTTTTAAGCAGCACAGAATAAAGAGGAACTTTGACCAAATCATTTAAAAAAGTGATTTGTGACATTCTCCTGTCTCTATCAGCTATACAACATCAATGCAAGCAAGGTTTTGCCACACCATTCCTGGCCACACTCCAACTGGCCCTGTGTGTCATTGATAAAAGGCGTAACAATGTCATTGGCTCTGCAGCCCTTGCAAACAGCCTGTCTGTGGGTCTAGAGTATCGCACGGCTGTAAGTGAAGCTGAAAACACCTTCATTGTGACACTAGTTACAATGAACAGACTTGAGGACAAGCTGTTAAACCCTCTGCCTAAGTGTACTTTTGAATGGTACAGTATAAACACCGTAAAAAACAAGTGCTAACATCAGGGAAGATGGAATCTTTATAATATATTGCATGTGTTGCATCTGCTTATGAAAAAAGAAATCATGGTAAAACATGGTAATGTTGGATGTCAGACAAGCACCAGTCCTGACAGTGACCTTTTCACACAAGGTTTCTCAGGAATGTACCAAGCTTCGTGTTCTGAAGAGCCATCCTTTCTTACATGGCGTTGATTTTGGAGTTGTTGGGTAAAGTAAACTTTTCACAACTTTGTGATAAATTGTTTCAACTTGCTCATGCTGTCATGATAACATCATACTTTTACTATTAATGGTTTCTTTGTGTAAGAGAATATAATTGTCCATCCCTACTCACCCCTCTCACATTCTGATAATGCAATATTGCCCATATTTATGGGTCTCTCACATAGGTGTACTGGCTGGGGCCAATATGAAGAGGCATAGTGCCAGCCCTTCTTGACCACTTCCTCTTTTATCCGCCAAAAGATAACTTTAGCAACAGCTGGAATGTCCTGACCAGAGGTCAGTAGGCCAAGAAGAGTGCAGCTATGGACGTTCCTCTGGATAGCAGCTGCCCAGAACCCAGTCAGTGGCCCCAACACTGAGGGTCTGCACTTTGTCTTGTCATCCGATCTGCTGTGGATTTTGAGCTTCTGGCAGTGATGGAATATGAACGTGCGTTGATGGTCTGTGTCACTGTCTCTGTTGTGCTTGTTTTTTTATTAAGCTATTTGTCAAGTGTTTCATGCCTGTGATATGATGATTTGGGGCCTTCATTTGGGTACTACTTGCATGAAGAGTTGTACAATCGTGTGAGTAAAGGGTGTATTTTTCATGTAATTACTTCTCAAACTGCAATAACCTCAAGTCACAGACTCAACGATCCCCTGTGTTAGAAAATGCCCCTGGAGTATCCACAACTGACCTGTTTAACTGCTATGGATCTGTGTTAACCTTGAAAGGGTATCATGTGCATTACAAACTGTTGATTATTCCACTTAAGGAGTCAGAGGACAGGCCAGCATAACAATGATCAAACATGATAAGAATATGAATGATAATAGTGCATTAAAAAACGATCCGATTTTGACCTAAAAGAAACACCCACTGTAATTAGTCAAGTGGCCGTTTCCTCCTTGGCTGTGTCACAAGTAATGTTCTTCTTACAGTAGCACACACTGTGCCTCTCATGGGCACTGTTATGGATGTTTAATGGACCCTCCACCTTGTGCTAATCATTGAGTAACCACCAAACCTAATCCGAACGGAGACTGTATAGTACAGTAAGCCCTCCAGAAATGACTTGTGAGTTATTCTTGGCTGACCCACCCACCAGGGGCAGGAAAGCCTCTCTGCTTGAATGAACATTGCCTCATTGACGGTCCTAGTAAGACCAACCTATTATTCTGCTGTGTGAGATGATCATTAACCCCAAAAAGGTTTTTACCCCTATTGATGTAACCCCACCGGAAGATGGAAAAAAACAAGATCTCTCAACGTTTTTGCAACATGATTTTTATGTGTTCTACATCCGTTTTGAAATGAATGCTACAGTTATGCAAATTATGTCAATCTCAACAACAGATAATAGATGCAAGACTTTAATGTGAACCATAATTGCAGGAATATATTTAAAATGTGCACATCGTATTCTCACTAAATGAGCATAGAAATTGCATAAAAGGTGCACTGCAAGATATTTTTCTGTCCTTCAAATTGAGTAAATGTTCAATTTCTGAGGGCCAGCCATTGTTTTTTGGCTATTGTTAATAAGTTGTCCCTAAACAGCATGACTAAAGTGTGTGTTCCAGTTCACTTGTTTGATTCAGAATTTCTTCCATCTTCTCTGATTATAAGATTGCTAACAACTCTGATTCTACTTGGCATTTTGAAATTGAAACTTTGGCATAACCTGCATCCGTATCATGTACTCAAGGATGTACTAGTACATTACATCCGATCAGATCATCAATTCAACCTATTTCTAGTTTATGGTTGCCTGTGTTAAACGTACGTTTTAGTTCAACAAAGTGGGAATCTGAAGACAAGTGCGCCCCTATCCACACCCCACAACCTTTAAACCCTAACCCATCTTCAAATTCCTGGTTGTGAGCAATGTCGAATGCTTATCTGTATCCACAGAGAAACTTACCACGTTCACTCCCTTTCTGCTTTTCGTCAGTTATTGGCCAAGGCCCAAACACCACGGCAGAGAGAATGGGGAGGGAAGGAAGGAACTGTTTATAAAATGAAGGAAAGTAAATGGTGCAATGTTATCTTGACAAATGCAGAACTATGCATTCAGGCAACGTTAGAAAGTCACACCAAACCGCTGGGTCAAGTGGTCTTTTTGCATACACCTTTAGTATTTAAGCATGAAATGTTGTCTCAGCTATTCACAACAAGGCACATAGTGACACTCCTGCACCACATTTCAAAGTCATGTTGTGTTCAACTGAAGTGCAACACTCAAGTTAACCATCTTTCCTTTTCAACTGACACAGCAGAATCATCCTCATTCTCAGTATCTTCACACCTCCCAATGCTATTTGTGTTAGTTACTCTAGTGCTGAGAACTAAGGCTACTGATTGGACAGATATTTGGCCACTTTGTGCACAAGCCACTTCAAAGACATTATCTCTAGAACTGCCTTTGTAATTTTCCCCAATAATGAGCAATGCAGTAAAGTATTATTCACCGGGGTGATAGTGTGGTGAGCATACAAATGAGACCGACAAAATAAAAACAATGATTAGCATCCATATGAGTTGGCCTTTTCCATACAAACAACAACCTATGGGCCATTTTGAACACGCACGTACTTTCTTATTTATGTACCTGCCTATATACTCACCTAAAACCTGTTTACTGACTTGCTTGCTCTTTTTCATTCACTCAACAGTGTTTACTTCTTCTATTGGATTCCAGCACATCTTGAAGCCATGGGAACAAGCCTTAAAGGAGATTAGATTGACCTTGCCTTCAGGAATGGCAAAGAAGAGTTGGTGTTTAGATGTTAGGAAGATGCTGCCAGCCTGATAATTAGGGAAACGTGGAGCCAGTACGTTTCCCTAATTATCAGGCTGGCAGCGTCTTCCTAACATCTAAACACCAACTCTATTCCATCATATCATATGATGATTTAAAACTTAAAGCTTCCTATGATGGAAGACAGGACATAGACGGCATTCAGCAACAGTCTGCTTGTGTAAGGATACTAATGAATGCTCTCAAGAAACCACCACGCTGTGAATATTTGAGCTGGTTTAAGCTTTTCAGCACCTCAAGTGTGTTGAATGCAAATAGGGATAGATAATGTATAAGAACGCCGTGACGTCTTGGACCTCTTATTACCTTTGGTAAATATTTACAGACATTAACCATTAGCATGCTGACATGAGAAAAATATAAGCATATGGAAACACACACAGATAGCGCCAGGGTTCTCAGGTTTTTATCAAAATGTGGACTGAGTTTTCTTTTGACAAAGTTTAGGTAGGCCAACAGCATTAGGCAAACAGAAGACAGATTCAAAATCGTTCTGCACCAGTTGTTGGAGTATGTTACTCATATTGTATTATCCTACTCTGTTAAATGTAATTCACATCCTTAATGGTTCATAATAGAGTGAGGCTCTGGCCGCATTTTTGAATAGCCTAGCTTTACCCGAAGCAGACAGTTTAACGGGCTAGGCTCCGGAGGCGAGCTTCAAGTTCGTGGCTTACACTGCCACCTCCTGTGCTTAAACATTTCTTATCAAACAAATGGAGAACACCCCACGCCTGCAAGATACAAAATATATAGTAAAAAAAACAACATGTAACTATGTGTCTGCCAAGATCAGTGACGTTAGATTATTACTTTTATAATAAAGTCCACGCTTTAAAAAAAATATTTGAAAAAATAATTGTTGATTCAGCTTTTCCGTTTCACCCGGATGTACAACACCAGTCTGGCCAGGGTCACTTTTGCTTTGCGGCTGCCTCAAGCTAGCAATAACTGGGGAAATAATGTCTCCGTCCTTGTTCAATTTCATCGATGCTAAAGACAAATTTACTGTAAGAATTAGAACGTTATAATTGTATTGTAATTATGTTGAGAAATGTATGAGAACGTTTTATTTCAAGACAATCCAATAGATACAATTTCCTGATAAATGTAGCTAGCTAGTTAGCTTGCTAGCTATTCAAACAGTAAAGCACCCCGTTGTAAGGAGGCTAGCTCAAACTGACAAGCTGTACTAGCAGCAGTTCGGCCATAAATGATAACAATCGATGCAATTCACCGGTACTTTACAAGATGACTCTAAAGCTTACCACGGGGACAGTAGACCGTGCTGAACATTAAGAGCTTACCAGGGCGTTTCTTTTGGAAGTGTTATATAAAATACATTCGTGTTATGCTAGTATTAATACAATCTGATTTCGTGTTTCACTCATTTAGGCGTCGACCTTGAGTGCACTGACGAACAAAAACAGCAAACCGTTGATCAGCGCATTCAACCAGATCACAGGGAAGTAAGTAACAACCTAAACGCCAGTTCATTAGTGTCTCAACTCTACACACCTTAGTTTCTTGGCTAGCGTTAGTTCTTAACATATCTTTCCTGTGTCCGATTTTATTTCACTGCAGTGAGTTAGAGAAGAAAACCACGTTCGACCAAGCTCTAAGGGGTGTGTTGGAAGAGCAAATTGTAAGTCTTCTACTATAGTCTGCGATGATGTAGTTTGAGCGTATTGTGTGTTTACAGTGGCTAAGCAAGAACCTCTGTCTCCCATTCAAACAATGCGGGCCTGTCCTAATGCATATTAAACGTTTTTCTTATTGCACAGGTAGAACAGAAAGCAAGCTGTGATGACTTCCTTTCTCTCATCTATCTCAGCATTGATGGAGTCACAGAAGGTAGGCAGTTCGCTTAGTTAGCCTACCTCACTAGCCTACCTGTAGTGAACGAAGAGATCTGGATAACGTGCTCCCCCACTTCCTATCCAGGCATCTGTTCGGCTACCACTCCTTTCCTCTTGTTGGGAGATGTGTTGGACTGCCTCCCTCTGGACCAATGTGACAAGATATTCTCCTTTGTGGAGGAAAACGTATCTACATGGAAATCGGTAAGAAAACCAGAAGCTCTGTCTGCTCGCATAGAATAGAGAACATGGTAACCATGCACGTCTTTCCCCAGTGCAATTAGAATATTTATATTTGTGTGTTTTTTCAGAACTCCTTCTATACGGCTGGGAAGAACTACTTGTTGAGGATGTGTAATGGTAAGGAGGCAGTTGAATTTATGACTCGAATCGCCATGGATGTCTTTTTAGTCTTACTGTTGACACCGTCCGCTGTCTCTGCAGATCTGCTAAGGAGACTGTCCAAGTCTCAGAACACAGTGTTCTGTGGGAGAATTCAGCTGTTCCTGGCTCGCCTGTTCCCCCTGTCTGAGAAATCAGGTGTGAGCGGCCCGTCGACATCAACCACCACAAGCTGCCTCTCATCTTCATGGGCTTGTATTTAGACCTCCTCATGTATTGATCCACCTTTGCTCGTCCCAGGTTTAAATTTGCAGAGCCAGTTCAACCTGGACAACATCACAGTCTTCAACAAAAATGAACAAGAGAGCACTCTTGGGCAGAAGGTGAGAGGGCCTTTCGCATGTTGGAACCCTGCCTGCTGTTTGTATTCAGATGAAACCCTGTCCCCTTATCTCCACCTGTTTGCTCACAGCACACAGAGGAGAGGGAGGATGGCATGGAGGTGGAGGAGGGAGAGATGGGAGATGAGGACGCCCCTGTGCCATGGTAACTCAACGTCGCTGAAACAGCATATCTTGTTGGCTAGCTTACGTTGGCCGAAATAAAACATTGCTATGTCAATTGTATATAACTATTGATGTGTGAACACGCTGTCTTCTCTTTCAGCTCCATTCCCATCGACTACAACCTCTACAGAAAGTTCTGGACCCTCCAGGACTATTTCAGAAATCCAGTGCAGTGCTACGACAAGTTCTCGTGGATGACGTTCCTCAAGGTAACCACCTCTAGATTTTGAGTTCAAAAGAAGAAGAAAGAAAAGATCTTCAAGGCAATGCAAAGATATGTCCTTTCTCAGTATTCAGATGAGACGTTGGCAGTGTTCAAGAGCTTCAAGCTAGACGACATGCAGGCCTCTAAGAGAAAGCTGGAGGAGCTAAGGACCTCTGGCGGAGAGCACGTCTACTTTGCCAAGTTCCTCACCAGTGAGAAGGTGCGCTACCTCTCCCCGTCTCAGCCCTTATCAGTCCATGGCTTGAAGGGAAAAGGGAACTTTGGAACCATATTCTACACATGGGTTCATTCTGAAGCTCTATCACCTCTCTCTACAGCTGATGGACCTCCAGCTCAGCGACAGCAACTTCAGACGGCACATCCTCTTGCAGTATCTCATCCTCTTCCAGTACTTGAAAGGTCAAGTCAAGTTTAAAAGGTATGGAGTTGAGGGGGGTTACTCTGTACCATGTATGCCCTCTGTTGGGTCAAGTTTGGGCTTGCAGGTCTTCTTCTGGGACATAGAATAGATGTGTCAGAGCCCACAGGAAACGTCAGGTGTCTGTGTTTGTCGCCCTGCTGCAGCTCTGGCTGCATCTTGAATGATGACCAGTCTGCATGGATGGAGGAGACCACCAAACTGGTTTACCAGGTCAGCCTCTGGCACATCAATGCACACTGTTCACAATGACATGCTCAACATGTGCGTTGGGATCATTGATTGCAACTTTAGAAGCTGAACGTCATTTCTCTCCGCAGCTCCTGAGAGAAATCCCACCTGACGGAGACAAATTTGCCACAATGGTTGAGGTACGTTTCTGCACAGAGAGATGTAGCCATTTTCCCCCTGTCTATGTAGGTCACAGCATTTCAGACAACATAAATGATCAATAAAATGTTCCTTTTTTAAAAGCACATCCTGAACACGGAAGAGAACTGGAACTCTTGGAAAAATGAGGGATGCCCAAGTTTTGTTAAAGAAAGGTAGGACAAACGAAACCGGTCAAATGCTAGTGTGCTTTCGGCTCCCAAAGGATGTCATGTGATGTGAGCCTGGAAGTTCCAGCACACCTCCTTTCAGACTCCAATACCCAGACACCCTCTCACCTGTATCTCCCTCTATAGACCAGCAGAGGACAAGCCCAAAAGGCCCACAAGGAAACGACAAGCTCCAGAGGACTTTCTGGGTAAAGGCCCTGATAGGAAGGTCTTCATGGGAAAGTAAGTATTCAGTACTTCATATGATTAGATGATGGATCACTTCAGCCCAAGACTCTACATTTACACAACCTCTTATCTTCTAGTGATGAGTTGACCAGACTGTGGAACCTTAACCATGACAACATGGAGGCCTGCAAATCTGACAGCAGGTCAGTGTTCCCGTTGGCTAAACAAACTGGGGATCCCCATTGTCCATCTGTGAATTAATAGATTATTATAAGTAGATTAGGAATCGTTATTTAACCCCTCCTTCATGCAGGGAGTTCATGCCATCCCTGGAGGAGTTCTTTGAGGAAGCCATCGAACAAGCCGACCCCGTCAACATGGTGGAGGAAGAGTATAAGTACGTCAAGAACTTTCACAGTGCCATAGAAGTCCTCCATGGCTAACCAGCCCTCTAAGCTGTTGTTGTCCCCCCCTCCCTGTGTGTTCTCAGGGTGGTGAGGAACTCCAACTACGGCTGGAGAGCTCTCCGCCTGCTGTCCAGGAGGAGCCCGCACTTCTTCCAGCCCACCAACCAGCAGTTCAAGAGCCTAGCGGACTACCTTGAGAGCATGGTCATCAAGTTAGCCAAGGAGCTACCTGTAAGCGACGCACACTGGGAGCACAGCCAGTCGTAACCTCAGTCAAGAATAGACTTACGCTTGCTCCGATGACACTGATAATTGACCTTTCACCCCCACACACACACGCAGAAGGACCTCCCCTCCGAGGAGATCAAGACTGGCGAGGAGGATGACGATGACAACGGAGACAACCTTCTCAAAGAGAGCAACGACAGTAAGACCAACACCAGTAACGTCACCGCACGCCACGTGAGGGCGCCTAGACGCGCCACGTCATGAGAGGATGGTCATTTCTCGGTCACCCATTTCTTATTGCTGTTGTCCCCAGGCCCAAGCATGCAGAGCAAGCTGGTTTCCAACCAGCAGATGGATGAGATCGCAGCCAAGCTGGGGGCTCAGTGGAAGGCTCTGGCAGTCCCGCTGGAGATGAAGGCGGTGGAGGTGCGGGAGATCGAGACAGACAGCGAGGACGTGGAGATGCAGGCCAAGCTGCTGCTGGTGGCTTGGCAGGATCGGGAGGGGCCCCAGGCCACGGTGGAGAACCTGGTCACTGCCCTCAACACAGCTGGCTTCTCCCAGATGGCAGATAGCCTCAATGAGGCATGAACAGTTGAGGCTGTTTCGTTGTTTATTTTTGGCTCCCTTTGTCAGTACTCTTTAGGTTAAAAAAAAAAACTTGACATTTTTTTGTATGTTCAACCTCAAGGGACTAATTATGACCCTTTCTTCAATAAAGATGTTTTTTTTAGAGACTTGAGTACCGCTCGTGATCACATGCAGTTTCCAGAGCATAACAAAGTATATTTTGGTTGGTATAACAGTTTATTTTCACCATCCATGAAAAGCCATCAGTCAATAACTTAGTACAGAGACAGTGTCGATCACTGAAGGTCTAACACATTGTGGCAGGGTGGTTAGGATGTCTGCATGAAATAGAAAGTAAAGCATATTTGCCAGAGAGCAGGGATATTTGAGCCACTCCAGAGACATCACTCCCAAGGACATGAGGAAGAGCAATGTGCATGGTTGGTTTGTTTGACAAACCATGTATCTTAGACCTTCCAAGTGAGCGGTTTTGAGCTTTTAATTTGGAAGATAATACATTTGATTTGATAAGTACCAACAAATGACACCTGGTACTAGGCCCAAACATTCTGTACAAGACTAGTAGTTATGACTACAGAGGAATACTTTGCTTCTATGACATGAGCACCTTATCAAAGGCTTTAAAAAATATACAATGTGTATAAAACATTTAATGAAACTGCAGAACTAGACTTTGAAACCTCTTAAGGATCCAGTCCAGAGATTGCCTCTTTCAATCATTCATTTAAAACCTTTCACCGTTAGAATGTCAGGTTGTGGGTCAATCTCATTTACTTCCTTCATTGAGAAGGAGCATGACATTTGAAGGAACGTCTGAATGGTGTACATTTTCTTTCTTAAAATGCATTTAAATGAGTGACTCACCCTGAAGAAAACCTCTCTTAAATGTATGCAGGATGAGGTCGTACAAGCATCCATGTCAGTTACAAAAACAAAATATTAAGGTCATCAATTTTGAAAGACACCCAGATTTATTGCACATCTATGCAGACAGTGCTTGGAAATGGCATTTGTGTTGGTTGTTTTGACTTCTTCGCAGTTACTGATCCTCCAGTATTTCCAATCGTCGCGGCCCGTACAGTAGAACGTAAGCTATGTGCCAGTCTCCCCCTCCGGACAGTCTCAGTATGTCTTCTGGAGAGACCACGCTCACCTTGTCATCGTCAAACTTCACCCATTCATCTGGTGGTGGGAAAAACAGAGACGATTTAGGAGGATTTCCTTAGTGTGAGCTGTTTCTGTGGTGCTACTGAACTCTTTGGCTTGGGAGACTTCCAAGGCTTTGCTGTTGTCTTACCTTCTTTCCTCTTCACCCAGCCGACGTAATGGCCTGAGGAGCTGGAACGTCCCTGGTGCGTGAGCACGGCCTGCAGGTCGTAGTAGCCGCTGTTGTTGGAACCCAAGTCTGCAGGAGAGTCACATGTTGAATGGGTCTGTGACGTCACCACACGTCCAGTATCTCTTATAGAGGTGCGGCATTCAAAGTGACGCGAGTACCTACCGTCGGAAAAGGAGAAGGGCTCGTATTTCACGTCCTTCGGGGTCCCGCTGGCAGTCTTCACAACCTAATACAAAACCCAAGCGAGAATTGTAGGTCACCAATCAATGGTGCCTAACGCAGGTGCGCTGAAGACACAAACGGAAGGGACGCCCACCTTCAGGGACTGTTTCTCCAGCTTCTTGTCTTCGACCTCCTTGAACTTTGACCTTGTTGTCACCATCTTCTCCTGAAGCTCTGAGGTGCACAGCTCGTAGACGTCCAGCATAAGTGGGAACTTGACATCCTGGTAGTTAAAGAACACAACACACACAAACACACACAGTCTATAGCCTCAGGTAGAATACACACTTGACTCAAGTCACCAAGCTGTTGAATAATCTCCCAGAGCTTTTTAAACCAACCTTAAGCACTTTGGCATTGACTGACTCCTTCTCTTTGTAGAAAAAGCGGACCATCTGAATAGTCAGGTAGGCAGGGAGGCGGCTTAGTTTAGACTGGAGGATGAAAGACAGATTAAGCATTGGCTTGAGGAAAATTGACAATCAGGTGAATTTGTTCGACATTCGACTGCATCTCACAGTTCTTTTGAGAAACCAGAGCGAGAGCTGGGCGTGACGACGCTCACCGATTTTATATACAGGGCGTTTCTGTTCAAAGACGGGGAGAGCTTGGTGATTTCTTCCTGCAGTCTCTGGAGGAAAACACAAACAGTCGAGATGGGAATTAGATGGCGGTTGCCACGGCGACGGCCATTACCGCGAGCCTGTTCAGACGTGTGTGTGTGTGTGCGCGCGTGCGTGTGTGCGTGCGTGTTCTCCTGGGACTCACCAGCCGCAGGCCAGTGTTGAGGTATTTGACCTCCTGGTTGATGAAGCAGCTGAGCTGCAGCTGGCTCTCCTTGCCCTTGGTGGGCTCCTCCTCCTCGGACTCTGTGCATTTCATACTGGTCATGACGGGGTTAAGGAAGAGACTGCCGTGGGCAGATGCAACTCAAGAAAACACGAGCCACCATGTGAACCTTCACCTATGTCAACGTTACCCTGGCATTCATCATCCAATCGCATTTGAAACACCGGTCTGCACCGTGACTATGTGGCCATATTCTGAAAAGAGAAATTCTATGGGGATCAAAGAGCCAATAAATGGAATTCAACCAATAAATGAAACAGAAGGCAGCAAGGATACGTGGTCTCATACTCCACTCCAAAATACTGGTCAATGAAGTTCTTCTTAGTGGCGGCGACGGCAGCTCCGCTCTCATTGTCAGTCTGAAATGCGTAGGAGTGGAGAAAGGTGACTAGCACGCAGGCCAACGAGGACGTACACTTGCTCTTAGGCTGCAGCCAAGTCTTTCACAGTAAAGCTCCCTCAGGCTCACCTCCATGGGAGTCTCTGGCTCCTGATGTTCCAGCTTCTGCTGGAGGACTCGCATCATCTGCAACCAGCACTCGTTGGCATCCTATGGGGGGGAGGAAAGGAGACGGAAAACATTCAAGTTCAGCACTGAGCGATCCAGAGACCTTCATACGACGCTGCCAGAGGCCCATCTGACCTGCTGGAGGTACTGGCCCTGGTCTCCCTTTTCAGCAAACTGTGGGAAGGCCATGTGCAGGAACTGCAGCAGAATGATAGGGGGTAGGCTGGAGGAAGTCTTGTCCATGGTTTCATAGAGGTCCCGGAGGGCTGGGGGGAAAATAAAGGACGATAAATTACTTTGCAGGCCCAACTATGTATGTGTACCAAGGGCTTCAGAAGCAGGTGTGGGTGCTTCCTCTGACCTGCTGTTATGTACTGGGATGGAGCATTGGCCCCTGAAGATCGCAGAGCACCTTCATACCTAGAGAGGGAGACAATGACCAAAAACAACCAACGCACAGCCATGAAATAACAGGTTGGGTCCTAGTTACACGCAAAGACCCACGGCGCTAAAAGAAAGTTGTCATAAGTGAAAGGAGGCAGGCGTAGGAATATGGCAGGCGTAAGGATATGGCAGGCGTAGGGATATGCACACATGTTGAAAGACATTTCCAGTGTTGTTTGCATTCATCTCAATGAGCAGACATGCAGGAGAGCCCAACCTTCTAAGTGCCATTTTCAGCTCTGGCACAGAGCGCAGACACTGCACCGTGGCGTTCATGTAGCACGTGTTGCCCAGGTTTGTCAGTCCACATGGTAGCTCCATCTACACAAGCACAAGACCAAGTGGAGTTACTTTCTTTCCCAGAGCTGTGCCCTATCTGAGCCCTGCCCCAACCACTGAGTTGCATGGCATCCATGGCATGAGGATCAGGCCTGTATCAACCAGTCCACAAAGCGCTGGGTTTACTAGTCAACATGGGAACTCACTGCTGAGGCCAGCTGCTCCTCAGTCATGTCCTCTACAAACATGGGCCTAACCACCGGCTCTTCGGGCAGGGCCTCTGCAGAACCCATCATCAACAGAGTCATCCCCTGGAGATGGGGGGGAGAGATAGAGAGAGGCGGGGGGGGGGTTGAGGGAGAGAGAGAGACAAAAGAGAGGAATAGTAGGAGGAAAACAGGAGAGTAGATACTGAGTATGTTGAGAAACCAAGAAATGACATCAGCCTGGAAATCACGTTATAATGTCATTTTTCACTTTTATGAATCCATCAAAATCAAAGAGGGATGTCTTTAAATGGCTTGATTGCAAACAGAGTCTGACAATTGAAAACCTAATAAAAACACTTACATTCTTCAGTTTAATGTTTCCCCACTCGTCATCCTAAAACACATAGACCGATTAACCATTCTGACGGAAAGCAATCCAGACTATCAATGATTTCTATTATTTAATGTTGTACTTTTGATTCTGCGCTAGAAGTTGTATACATATGTACTATACCTTCAGAGTGCCTCCCTTGACCATAACCTTCTGTCTCTCTGGTTGTACTCCTGTCAGAGCAAAGAGCTGAGCCTTGAACACCATGGGTGGTTCCTCGGTGTTCAGTTCTATTGCGTCAAACTTCTCCTTTCCCCATTTCACATTCACTATATTAGAAACAATATCAAGTCTTTCAGTCATAACTCATTTATATATTATCTGTACACACACAAACTCACGCAGATGTTGATTGGTCTATATCAGACCTTCAGCCACGAATGACACAGCACAATAATGCCTAGCCACTATCCAGCAAAGTCTACTAAGAGCTGCTTCATAATAGAAAAGTAGCTAAATGGATCGACTTTATTAATCATCCACATTCACGTATGTTTTCAGTGAGCTTTTAAGAATCCTTCGTTTCCCCGATAATGAAAATAATAGTAAATCATGACAGTGTTGCTAACTCTATCCAGCTAGTTAGCTAGCTATCAAGCTAATCAGCGACTGACTTCTTATGGTTTACCACGTTAAAAAAAACTTTGTTACAAAATCCTACCAACTAACCACAGTTAAACTGTATTTCCAGAGTTATTATGTTATGTTCTAAGAAAGCTAGCTAGTTAGAGACTGTGTGCTAAGGAAACTTAGCTGCCAGACGAACTGCTATGTAGCAAGCTAACGTAGTTACTGCTAGCCCAGCGGCTGAGCTGATGTTGAAGACTATAGAAACTTGTTAAGCACTTAGCAAAACATAACACTGTAGATAGCTTCCTAGACAAACTCAAGATTTCTGTCTGCAGCTGGCAAACAAATGTAAGTTGGTCAACAGTGTGCTCATTTGGATCAACATGTTTTGACAATAACCACTTAGCAAGCAACCTAATTACTTCCTTTAAGACGTCGCCGGTGCAGAAGCCACAGATAATGTTAGCCGCCTTTAAGGCCTAGCTAGGCTATCTTGTCAATGTACGCTAATGTGTGGCTAAGCTAATGCTAACGGCATTACCAAAACACGTGTAAGTTATGTCAGAATCGGTATAGAAAAGTCTCATTAAAGTGACTGTAACGTATTATCCAGTTACCTGTAAACACCGGCATCTTTTGTTGTAAAAGAATGAATTTCAGTCCACCAAATGTCTGCTGAGTTAGGTCCTTTAGCTACACCGAACTTCATTCAAACAGCTCCTTCTCACAATGACGCTGCAACTGCACGCTGAGAAGAGATCGATGCGCTCCACAGCTGCTATCCAGCCTGGCTCTGCATCCACCACGATCTTCACGGATTACAATGAGAATTCAGTGCTATTATATTCTGCAATGGGAAAATACGTTCACAAATTCGAACATGCTGTGAACGATTTATGAACCATCATTCATTTTTTCGTCTTGGTCACGCTGTAAGGATGGATTCGAGTTTTAGAAAAATGGGTGGAAAAAAATGTCATATCAATATAATGATTGTATTACATTAAAGTCATTACATTAGGTCTTATATTCCGGTAACCTTCCATAATAAAAATACATTTTGTGTGTGCTTGCCTTTTTATGAGTAAAACTAGGCTGTCATGAAAAAACTATTCTGTCATGGTCCTTCTGTCCATCCTGACCTACTGGCCAAAAACCTCCTTCATAATCTGTCCATTATATATGATATATGTCCTCTGTCCATTCTGTATCTGATAGTATGCCAACACATGGTTACTCCTGACAACCACATTCCTAAGATCATGCCTTTTGTAACTGGAAAGACGCTTAACAGCCAACCCACAAGTTACAGTGATGAATATGGAAGTTGCTAATAACTTAGTGAGAGCGTTCGTTTACCATTTGATTAATTCCTTGGATGGAAAAAAACCAAGAAATCAAAACAAAACAAACTGCACGATAGATAAAGATATGTTTATTGACACATATCCATCAGTGCGGCCTCCAATGCAGTTAAACATGCAATTCATCCAAGACAAAATAGAGTAGATCATAGTTCCAGTGCTTTTTATGCTGAACAAAAATGTAAAAACAATTTTGAATATTGAGGAGGTAATCATGATCCTTGTCTCTAATTATTTACACCAGGGGGGGGTTTGTGAATGGGACATTTCCATGTAGAACTATATCTTTACTGAGAGGAATTTGACACGCATCTCTGCCTTTGTCTAAATACACCATTCAAATACGGGGAATAATAGACTCTGGGAACTTTGTGTTGTCATCCTATTTCTATGTGTCCATGAAGAGGCTTTTGCTATTCTCAAACGAGTGAGCTCGACTGATAAAACCACAAAGCGGTGGATTTAAAACGAAGAAATGGAAGAGTTAAGATTTGTCTTGTTTTGGAGAGAAACACAAACAGATATGGCAGTAAAATTGTTATCCAAACGTTAAGGCACTAGGTGGGCCAAATGCTACACCTGTTGAGTCTTCCACAAATAATTTACAATTCAAACAGTGCAGTTTTACATTTGTTAACTTAATGTTTTCCTTTTGAACCATTTATCTATGAATCAATGTAAGGCAATACATTACAAAAAATAAACATTACACAAGAAAAAAAAAATTACAGAAACGATGTACCCAATGAACACACATACAAATCAATTAAGTTTTAGGTCTCCTATACGCCATTACAATGGAATTTCCTTATGGCTTGGAGCAATAACAATAATTATAATAAAAATAATAATGCATAGATTTAAATGATGATCTTGCATGCTCCTCACTCGATATTCATCTAATACTCGTTTCCCAACACTCTGCCCCAACCCTGATAATGGACTTGCAGAGTAATAGAAATGGGGGCATGAATGCCCTTGGAGTCCATCAGCTGAAGACTGCAGTCAGTTTAGGTGGAAACACAGCTGTCCTTCCAAGCTAATGTGTTCTCAGACAGGTAAGGAAAACATTTTCGTTCTTGCGAGTTGTACCCATTCACCGCAGAGTAAAGCCAATCCCCGTACCATAGTACCTCCATGTTCATGCAAGAGTCCCAGCAACCCCCCCTTTCAACCATTCCTTTCCCACGACTGATGACATGGAGAACGTACCCATGGTAAAAGCCCCCCGCCCAACCTCTCCCACTCTCCCCCAATCAGGTCCATAGTTTGGTTAAGATGACGGCGCCATCTTCTGGGAGAAAGGGAAAACTGCAGGTACGTGTTTCCTGGTTGAGCGGAGGGGGGGGGGCCTCAGGGCTGGAGGAGCAGGAGGAGGAGGAGGAGGGGGGGGAGAAGAGCAGGCCTCTCAATGTCCCTGATGTTTTGTGTCAGCTAAGTGTTCCGATTCTCCAGCGCTGATCGGATTGGGTCAATTGACTTTTGAATAAAACAGGGGGCATCCACGTTTTGAAGGGGGATAGGAGGATAAGAAAAAACAAAAACAAAAAACAAAACAACAAAGTCCCAACAGAATCCAGTGGTTCAGATGGTTAGCTGGAAGAAAGAGAGAAACAGGTGTCCAGTAAAAGAAGGCAAGACATTTTATCAACTGGTTAGTTCCCAGAAGTTAATGCATTACTCTGTGGGGGGGGGGACTAAACAGTTGGAGACATAACCGTTTAATGCTTTGCTCGTCTGCACTATACTTGGTAGGAAAAGTAACCTTTTATATAGACCACCTGCTTAAGCAGGGTTGCAAAGAAGCCAAGAGTTAGTCAACGACACCAACGAGACTTGAGTGGGAATTAGAGAAAGAGCCAAATGGAAACAACCACCAAGGAGTCAACCAACCCAGGACGCTATTAGACCATTAACACAGTTAATAATAAATAAATCGGGCCGATCAAAACAGCAGGATTTAGTCTAATAATGCGAGATTCTCTTCCGAAAATATGGGTCTGCAGGAGCGGCTGTCAACAAGTGCTGGAGGTTGGGTCTGCTGCTTGGAGGCTGGACTGGGCCCTGCTACAACACAGGAGACAAACAGCAGGTCACACGACTGACGGAGCCGCACGTCAGCCAGTCCCAGAGCGCACCTGCTCCACTCATCCCATCAACGCTCGTCCCTACACAAAGTCCAACCCCAACAACCCAGGCCTACAGAACGTGAATGTGACAACCAAGCCCGATTGGAGAACGGGGCAGAACATACACTGGTAGCTCAGGGTGCAACGTTACCTTGGCTTGCCCGAGATGCTTTTGGGATTCTTGCGGAAGGACTGGTTGGCTGCGGAGCGGGTAGAAATGGTGCGGGGCGACGCCCTCATGAAGGATGAGGGAGGAGTTTTGGGGATCTTCTTGCCCAGGTGGCCGATCCACTTCTTCTGCTCGTCCTGGGTGAGGGCCAGCAGGAGCATGTTCCGGGCAGACGTCACGTCGTAGTTCACTGTGGGGAGGAAGGTGCGGGAGACGAATGTGACGATGCTGAACACACCAGCTTGCGCAACGTGGTCTCCTTGCTCCACGGTTCTTGTTGCTCGTTGGTTTCTCGCTCCAGAACGTGAGGTCAAAAATGATTCCGATGGAAGGAAAAACGCAACTCTCTTCGAAATGTGACAGGGCCTGTGTGTGTATCGTACCTTTGCAAGGGGCGATGACGTCCTCCTTCTTGTCCAGGTGGTCCTTGTGGCATTTGACATGGCAGCGGCGGCACTCGAGCGCAGGCGGGGGCTTGAAGACGTGCCAGAGGGGCTTGGAACACGCCTCGCAGTTGGAGGGGAAGTGGTACAGGGTGGGGATGAACTCGTGACCCTTGTGAGGCAGGCAGTTGGTCTTGTCGCCCTGGGGGACCGTCTCCATGTCAGCCTCCTTCCTGCATTCGCCCTCGTTGGCATAAAGGATCTGAGGAGAGGTGGAGGGGACTAAAGCACCTGCTGGACTGGACCAAATGACACCATGGGGGGGGGGGGAGGTCCTACCTGGAATATCCTGGGGATCTCCTCTGTGTCTGCCCGATACACATCTCCCTGGGTGACCGGCCTCACGTGGAACAGTTTGCTGAGCAGGACGGCAAGCAGTTAGTCCATCAGAAAGAGGACAAAGCAACATGAAGCGCGTGTGCCAAATCAGCCCCACAACCATAGAACTACTACGCTGTCATAAGCAGGTGCGAGGCAGGTAAATGACAACAGACCACTTTTGCAGGAGGAGACAGTGGGCGTACTCACTCGATGTCTAGTACCATGGAGGGGTTGGACTGCTCTTTGTCCATTTCGTCGTTGTAGAACAAGATCTTCTTGCTGCTCACCACCACGTACTAAAAGACAAACGCAAGCGTGACGTCACACGGTGTGGGCAGGCGAGGAGCATGTAACACCGAGGGCCATGGAGGAACAAGAGCTGAGCGGGAGAGGGGACTCCTCGTGACATACCTGCTTCTTCCAGCCGTATCGCTTGATATTAGTACGGTTAGGTATGGACAACCACCCTTCCAATCGGGATTCTGCGGGTAGAGAAGCCAAAGTCAAACACCAAGCCAGTGATAAAGACACTAACCTAAAAAAAAAGGCCATGCAGTGATTAAATCCAAACTGAGCTTGGAGAGCCGAGAACACAAATAAACAAGTCAGGTGAGGACAAAGACTCCGTAACTCGGTTGTATCAAAACAACGTTTCTCACTGTCCGGGTTCCACTTCAATGGACCCCCGCCATGTGCGCTTGTGTGTGACAAGCATCCTATGTTGCTGATCCCCTGTCCAGCAGATCTAGATCCCATGAAGGGGTATTAAAGGGATATCATGGGATTGGTCTTGAATCAATAAGAAAGGCCCATTTGTGGCGCTCCTCCGACACGTCACAGGTTTCTATTTTCAGAAGGAGCAAGATCAGTGGGTGCACATAGTGTAAGCATGACATCGGCTCCGCTCGGCCAATTGGCTTGTCCTTATCATGGACTATGACGCAAAGTAAATATTCTCTTTGTTGAATTCATCGCGAAGGCTTACGGCCACAAAGATACTGGCTAGCCTGTGTGCTATTTGGATTAGCGGTGGCGTCTATGAAGTGTTATAGACTGTTCAGAAACAGAGCATGCTTTGGGACAACACAAGTTAGGGGAAGTGACGAAGGCTTCACGCCCAAGGTGAGAGAGCGAGAGAAGAGTCAGATGTTTCGGAGGTGATCATGCATCCACACCAAACAGTAACACAAAAAGTGCACTTTGAAAGCAGACAGGACGTTAGCAGGGGTGTGATCACGGTTTCCAGACACGTTTGGGGAAAGGTGTTCAGAGTGATGAGTTAACTTAGCCAGGGTGGAGTCTAGGTCGGAAACAGGGTGGAGTCTACGTCTGGGGCAGGGTGGAGTCTAGGTCAGGGTGGAGTCTAGGTCAGGGTGGAGTTTAGGTCTGGAGCAGGGTGGAGTCTAGGTCAGGGTGGAGTCTAGGTCAGGGTGGAGTCTAAGTCTGGGACAGGGTGGAGTCTAGGTCAGGGTGGAGTCTAGGTCTGGGTGGAGTCTAGGTCTGGGTGGAGTCTAGGTCTGGGTGGAGTCTAGGTCTGGGTGGAGTCTAGGTCCGGGACGTTGACCTTTGGTGTCCCATTGTAGCCTTGGTTGTGACATCCAAAAATCTCAGAGCAAACATCATTAGCTTCCCATTCCCTGCACTTTGGAGTCAAATGTTGAGGAAAGTCCTGAATACATTGCTGCTTGGAAATCGAAACACTTGTTGCTGTGCTTCAGCCATTGGAAGAAAGGTCCCCATACAGCAATTAATACCTATTGTCACTCAGAACAGCTTCTTTCAAAAGTGTTTAAAAAAAAGGTACTTTTCTCCCCCTAAAGGCAAAGTCAAACTCAAAATTTGAACATGACAACAACAAAAAAGACACACGAGTACACACACAGGATAGCACAGGCCAGGCACAATGGGAAATCCAGACCGCAGGTTACTCACAGAAGGAAAAGAATAGAAGTTACAAAGATAACGAGAGCAAGGAGAACCAACTGGATATGAGGGAATAAGAGATGAGAGACTTTAAACCACAGACACCAGGATTCCAAATACAGAATAACACCTGACACCAGCAAACATTTAGATCGAAACATCACGTCGTTTAACAAATGCCACACGTACGACCAGAGACAATCAACAAGGAGGCTGTTTGTTGAAAGTCCATATAAACCCATAAAGGAATAATCTGCACTTTCCAGTTCACCCGTGGCCTCCAGCAGGTGATTTACATGATGGTCAACTACCACTAGCCTTTTATGGATAGCCTGCTAGCCACTTTCCTTTACGCTTCCACTAAACAGCAAAGCACATTAGCTGTTCTCTGTGGTTCTCTGTGGTTCTTCAGAAGTGGCAGTTTGGAGCTTTCCACCTATTTAGGAACCTCTCTTGAACCTGGTCCCTTCGAACCAGCGGGCCAACGACCCTGCAGGGGAGATTCACTCTTAAATATCACTTCTAGTAGTTCAACACCTGTAGCATCCAGTGTCCCAGAATAACGTTTGGTGTGCAGTTTTGCAACCCTTGTAAGGTAGCCCACATTCTCATGTCAGTGTAGAATTTGGTTTCAAAATTCTTTTTCCCAACAGGCCTTTCAAGTCAGTGATAGACATGGGCCCCTACAAAAACAGCATGACTTTTTATATGACGGAGGTCCTAAGGCAGTCATCAGATCAACCTATTAAGACTAATCATCTCTTTTAGAATAGGATATGTAGGTGAGAACGGTCTTTCAGACATCCAAAGTGGCGAAGACAGACTTTCTGCCAGGCAGGGGGCCTCCTCCCAGGATGAAGAACAGCCGGCAGCTGTCGGGGGGTAGCTAGGGGGCGAGTCTGAGCCCCGGCGTGGGGGCAGGGCGGGGACCTTACCGGCCAGGTTGCTGTCCGTCTCGTCCGTCTGCAGGCTGGTGACGCTGGAGTTCTCCATGCGCAGGTGCAGGTCTTTGAGCTTCTCGCGGAGCTGCTCGATGTCGCTCTCCTTGCTGTCCAGCTGCATCTGCAGCTCGTTGCGGTAAATACACTCCTCAGAGAGTTGCTGTGTGGGAGGGGGAAGGAGAACAGGGGGGGGGGGGGGTCAAATGAATCGGCTGTACTAGGCTGAGCTCTCACAAATAAACTGGGTTCTCTCTCTAAGAAGGCTGGATGTGAGTCAACATGTCAGGTGACATATAAACAATGACTTCTGATTGGTTTCCCTGGCTTGGAGGACCCGCCTCCTCCACCAGCCTCCCTCTCCTCCCTCAGGGGGAGAGTCCCTCCTCCCTGCTCACCGCCTGCATCTCGCTCAGCTCCTTCTGGTACTTGATGGCCATGTGGTTGAACTTGTCCTTCTCCTGGTTGAGGTCGAGCTGCAGCTTGCGGTTCTCCTTCTCCTTCTTGCGCAGGTCGGCCGTGCTGCCCTTCTTCTTCTGGTCCAGCTTCATGTCCTTGCGGTTCATGATCTCCGCCAGCTTGTTCACCGCCTGGATGGGAAACGACCCCCGGGAAAAGAGAGAGAGAGAGACAAGGAGCGTTGGTTTCCCCTAGCGACGGCGGACGTGAAGACTTGTCTGTCTAGCGGCAGAGGACTGGAGTTCTACCTGGATCTTGAGTGTGCGCTCGGTGTTCAGGATCTTCTCGTAGTTGGCCTTGGTGGTGTTGGCGATCTCCTCTTTCTGGGCTTCATACTCTGCGAGAGGGAGAAGCATGGGGTGAGGACACCAGGAGGCTGTGGTGGAGCTGGTGTCTGGGGGGTGAGGGAGGGGAGGGACAGTACCTTCCTCCTGAGAGTGCAGCTTCTCCGTGAGCTCCGTCTTCTCCTTGCTGAGGTTCTCCACGTCTTTGGTTAGGGTTATGTTGGACTCTTCAAGCTGTTGGAGGAGGAGACAGCAGGTGAGGAAAACGACCCTCCTCTCACTAACATGGCAGGGACCTGCTCTTATGTCAGCGCCCCAGGAGGTGTGTTTGTGTGTGTGTGTGTGTGTGTGTGTGTGTGTGTGTGCGTGCGCGCGCGCGCAGCTGTGTGAGGGGTTGCGTAGAGGGAGGCGAGGGGGTACGGACCCGTGCGATGGTGGCATCCTTCTCCGATCCCTCCTGCTTGTGTCGGGCCAGAGCCTTCTTGTTCTCCTGGCTCATCTCATAGTACTGCTCCTCCTGCAGCGCCCGGGCCAGCTGCTCCGACTCAGCCTTGGTCACCGTCAGGTCCAACTGGGCTGACAGAGAATCCCTGGAGGGAGGGGGACCCACACCCAAGTTAGCCCAAACTGCCCCGTGGCTGTGTGTTGGAAGTGTCTGACAGGTGTGTGCTGGGGGAAAGGGAAGGTTGGTACCTTTCACTGTGCAGCTCCTGCACCTTCTTATGAGCATCCTGGACCTGCCGGTTCTTCTCCTCAATCTCCTCCTTGAGCTCCTTCACCTGAGTTTTGTAAAGTGTCTGAGAGAGCCAGGCGGAGAGGAGGAGGGAGGGAGGGAGCAGACGACCGTTACCACCCAGGGAAGCTCACCTCACGCAGGGCTGCTGCATGGGGCGGTGGGGGAGGGGCTCTACTTACTGAGAAATACTGTTCGGCCTCCAGCTGGTCCTGCAGTTCCCTCATCTGTCCTTCGTTTCCCCTGTATTGCCTGGAAGACAAACCACCCCCGTCCAAACACAGCATGTTAAGGTCTATTTTGAGGGGTGTTTTCATACGCTGGGGCAGACGGAGCTGTTGTTCACTGAGGGACACTGCCACTCCCAGCAGGGTGAACACAGCCACACTGGGGATTAGGAGTGTGTGTGTGTGTGGGAGGGAGGGGCTGGGTAAGCTTTAATCCTGTGGTGTAAACATTGCCGGCGAGCAGCTTTGGCCCAGGCACCCTCTAATCTGGAATAATAGGCCTTTTCTGGAATAACAAGCAATTGTAAGGCCATTGACACATTGACTTCTAAAGACTATTAGCAGATAGGGTTGGAACATAAAAAAGGGCCGTTTGCAGTTTGGCTGCACTGGCACTTGCGTGTGAAGTTTGTGAGGTGGTTGGCAATAGGTTATTTTCACACAAATTTGTGGCAGAAGATGGGAATTGCTACAACAGGCTGTGTTCTCTAAACACACTCCCCAACACACTCCCGGGGTGTTTCCTACTTGGTGAGCTGCGCTAGCTGGAACTCGACGGAGCGTTTGCTCTCCAGCGCCGCGTTGATCTCCTGCTTCAGCTGCTTCTCAGAGCCCCTGAGGCGCTCGGCGTCCTGCTGGCGACCCTTCAGCTCGTTCTGGGCCTGGAGCCGCTTGCTGGACTCCTGCTCCAGTTGCATGCGCAGAGCCTTCACCTGGAGGGGGAGCAGGGCACATATACAGGGGGAGGGATTTAGCTCAGTGGTCAGAGCTTTTTGCCTGTGGTCGAGGGTTGGAATCCACCACCGTGGATAAAGAAGTCGGCTAAATGAATGTGTTATTCGTTCTTGTTATTATTCTAATGAACAGGGTCCAATACACAGGAGAAGGCTTGAATCTGTTTGAATCTGCCAAGTGTAGAATTTGCACACATTACAAAAGGTTATTCCCAACACTGAGATCAGGAAGGACCAGGCCCGCTTGTTGAAGCAGGCCAGGCCCAGGAGGGAGGGGAGGGGGAGAGCTCCTCACCTCGTCCTCCAGCCGCTCCTTCTGCTTCATCAGCTGCTCCATCTTCTGGACCGACTGCTTGAGGTCAAACTCCAGCATGGAGCACTGCTTCTCCACCTCCACCACCCTGTTCTCCGCACGCACCCGCGCCCCGCTCTCCTCCGACACCTTCTGCTGCACCGCTGTAGACACACACATACAAGCAGTGAGCCAGGGCCGTCATGGACACGTTGGGGATAGGATCATCCAGTGCGGCAGACTGGAGAAGAACAAAGCTCTCAAGTAGCTTGAATCCATTTCCAGCGGCTGCTGTTTTTGAAGCCTGGAGAAAAGTTCTGACACGCAACGCAAACTGAACTCATGAATTCCTGCCACTCATCCTGATGCCCTCTGGGAAGAGTCTGTAGACATGGCTCACAGGGAGAAGAACAGGTGGAAAGGAGAGGGGAAAGAGCAGAGATGGGAGGTGAGGGGAGAGGAGGAGCAGAGATGGGAGGTGAGGAGAGGAGGGGAGGAGCAGAGGTGGGAGGTGAGAGAGGAGGAGCAGAGATGGGAGGTGAGGAGAGGAGGGGAGGAGCAGACATGGGAGGTGAGAGGAGGAGGGGAGCAGAGATGGGAGGTGAGGAGAGAGGAGGAGCAGAGATGGGAGGTGAGGAGTAGGAAGTGGGTTTGGAGCGAAGGAGAGCGTGACAGGACTCTAGAGGGCAATGGGGGGGCCGAGCCCCGACACAGGGCCAGACGTACCATGCATGGCGGCTGACTTTGCCTCCTCGATGGACTCGTACTTGTCGGTGAGCTGGGCCCTGGTCACTTTGTGCTCCGTGTGCTCCTGGTCCAGACGCAGCTGCAGGGTCTTCAGCTTGTAGTTCAGGTCAATCTCCAGGCTATTCTTCTCCTAGCGACGCACAACACAAACAGTCACGTTAGCAGAGACCCCAGCGTGTCGAGGAAGAGCGTACCTGACGAGGAACGCAGGGGTGCACAGCAGAACCTCGGTGGGTGACCAACCTTCTCCAGGTTGTTGCTCCTCTCCTGGGCCTGCTTGCGCTCCAACTCCAGCTTGGACAGGCTGAGCTTCAGGTTCTTGTTGTCCTCCTGCAGTCCCGCCATCCGCGCTGAGCCACACAGGAAGACATGCAGGAACAACACTCACAACAGCGAACGCACGGAAACGGCAAATTCTCACTTTGGAGGCTGCAAATCAGTCACCCACTCCACTACCTTTACAAGTCCTGACGCCCCCGAGTCATTCTGCTATAAAAAAAGACACACCCTTTATACAGGCTACAGTACGTTCGAGTCGGGCGGGCTTGATCTACTGAAATAAGTGTGTTTATTAAATGTTGTTCATTTCTAGCTTTTAGGAGGCCTTTAAAGCTTTTGTTGAGAGATGGATGTCTGCCAGATCCCTCTGCAGCTGAAGGGCAGAGCCCATGTCTGGGCAGGTCCCACATCAGAGGGCAGGTGATGGATGGGGATGGTTATCACTGGGCTGAGATTCCTGCAGCTGTTTAAATCAGAGCCGCTTGGAGGAGGAAGATTGGGGCTCCTAGCTTGACATGTTCACGAGTCTCAAACTGGTTTCCTCAAATCTAGATCCAAGCTAGTCCAGCATCTAAAAGCTCAGAAAAAGCCACCCACCCAAATGCAGTTTGAGCTTCTTTCTAGCGTGTGTGTGTGTATGTCTGTGTGCGTGTGTGCGTGTGTGGTGGCTGGGCTACCCTGCAGCTCGTGGATCTCCTCCGAGCCCTGGCTGTAGGTGGTCCTCTCTGAGTCCAGCGTGCTCTGCAGCAGGAGCAGCTCCTTCTCCAGCTGGCCCCGCTCCCCCTCCCAGGCCCGGCTCCTCTCCTGCAGCTCCCTGTTCACGCCCTCCAGCTGGCTCATGGACTTGGACAGCTCCGTGTGGCTCTTCCGCAGGCGCGCCGCCGTGTCCGACTCGGCCCGCAGCAGGTCGTTAGCCTCCTCCAGCTGTCAATCAAAGCATGTGTGTGTGTGTGTGTGTGGGAGGGGCAGGTTCAAGCTGCTGGTCGCTGAGAGTCTACAGACTTATTTTTGCCCAAGTTTGTGTAGTTGGGGCTGTCTAACACGAACGATTCAAAATGCCTCGTGAGTGGTGAGGGATGTGAAGCAATTCATTTCAGACAAATGAAGGAAGGGGACTCATCTCTCATCTCCAAACATAGGGATGATTTGTCTAAAGGGCCTCACCCCTGAGCAGATGACTGTACAGACACCGACCTCCGGGTGACCCCCGCAAACGATGACACGTGTAGTTGCTTTTCTTTAATGTTATGGCAGTGTGCATGTGTATGTTCTTACCTGTTTCTGCAGCTGGGCAATCTTGTCATTAGAGGCCTGAGAGTTTTGGTTCATTTTCCTCATGTCCTCCATCTGCTCCTTCAGAGTAGAAACTGAAGCGAGAGAACAGAGCTCAGGTGACCCGTCTCATCCAACAGACATGAGCAGAACAGGTTCTTGCACACAGTAACACAACCTGCTGTTTCACCTACTGCGGCTACAGCCAGGTTATTAGATGGAAATCCACTTTCCTGGTACAACCTAACGGACAGTCTAAGGCTCTGGGCGTCCTCACACAGCTCACCAGACCATGAACAGTCCTGTTCTCCCCCGTTTGGGACTAACGTATGTTCGGGTTAGAACATAGCTAGTGGTGGGTTTGATATCATAACAGAGGGGTAGATGAGAGGGGAGGATGAGGAGGTTTGCTGGCACACCTTCGTTCTCCAGATTGCGTCTCTTCTCGGCCTCCTGGTCGGCCTTTCTTTGGTACTCGGTGGCTCGGTGCTGGATCATCATCTTGTCCTTCTCCAGCAGGGACACGCTGGCCTCCACGCCCTTCCTCAGGTTAGCCTGGGGGAGCAGGACCGCACCCCGTCACTTACAGGAAGTCGACCCTTGACCCTCCTTGTAACCTAAGTGTGTGTGGGCGGTACGAGCCGTCGGCACCTGTGTGTCGGTGTTGAGGAGACACTCACCTCCTCGTCCAGCTCTTTCATGATTTTGTCGAGCTTTGTGTTCGAGGTCCTGGTAGGGAGAGGAGTGCAAAATTCATGTGGAAATAAATAGCAGCATCCTTTTTGTTTAGTTGAGCTTTTAGGGGTTGAGAATGCTTACGTATTCATATCAAAATGACTTATTAACATTATTAACCGACAACTGGTCAATCTATTCAGTGAATGATGAGTGTGTAAGTTTCGTCCCAGCCAGTGTTGATGTCCACACCTGCACTTAGCCTCCATCTCATCCTTCAGCTGCATCTCGCTGTTCAGCTGCTCTTCCAGCTGATAGATCCTCTTCTGCAGGTTCTCCAGCTGGACACAGGCAGACAAACACAGCCAGCCGGCGAGGCACAAAACGCATGTTAAATAGATATTCTATATTCCTGTAATAGACAACAAGGCCACCTGATCTCTGAATGCCAAAACACACACTTGTGTGTCCTTAGGTTGCTTTGAGCGTCAGGTTTTGGAGACAGTTGGGAGCGAGCGAAGGGAGCTGCAGGCAAATAGGCAAACTCACGTGGCTCTTATCTTCCTTGGTGGAGCTGCTGCGCTTCTCACTGGTCTTGGTGCTGGAGCTGCGAGTGAACCTGAACGGACACACATGCGAACACACACACACACACACACACACACACACACACACACACGCGCGCAAACACACACACACGAACACACACACACAAGCTCTATCACAATGGCTTTAGCTCACACACACATCTTCAGACTACACAGGGGGTCACGCCTCACTAAACTAGCTATGTGAGAGTACAACAGTCAACTTAGGACAGAGGGTTCAGGTAGGGGACTGCTGCCATCTGACTTTCTAGAACATACACTGGCTCACTGGCGGCTGTGTCAGGGAAGAAACCAAAACAGCAACTCTTGTTTTCAGTGTGAGCACGGCGTAATAATTGACTGACTGACTGAATGACTGACTGAGCTGGAGCGAGTGAGGCGCCTGTGCAATGTTGAAAGGCGTAGCTGAACCAAGATGGCCGCCGTGTCGCTGAGGAGCCGAACTAGTCGTGGCCCTTGGCCGGCTGTGCGATGGACTCACTGGTGGCTGCTGTAATAGGTGAAGCCCACAAAAGGGAGCTGGTTTCCCACGAAGGCCTTTGGTATGGGGAAGGTCTCCTCGTCCCCCCGGTCCTCCTCGATGTCATCAAAGTTGCTGGTGTCGATGTCGCTGCTCAGCTCAGGCACCACAGGGGCGGCCGCTGCAGAAGGAAGAGACAGGGGGGGTTGAGGGGAAGAGGAGAGGCAGCGTCCTCGCGGGCCAAATTCTCCCCCTCATATCACAGTGTGGGGAGGCCTGTTTGTGGAGAGGTTTGGGGGGGGGGGGGTGAACCATGTAGATCATGTTGATTCTGAGGTGTGGGAACCGGGGTAAACACGATGAGCCAGTCAGCCTGCGCTGGGAGCTGCACAGCTGGAGGCGTGGTAAAGTGCTGACTCCAGGCTAGGGGAGGACCGAAGATCAACTTGCTCAACAGGGGCCGCAGCCGACGGACTTAGACCTCCAGTCCTAATCTGTCCCTGCTGTAGTGGACGTACAGGAGGCTAACCCCTTCCCCCCCTCCCTCCTCTTCCCCCTGGGCTGCCTGTGGTCCCTCGACTGGCCCACAGACAGGAACCAACCCTGTTCCTCACAGCAGGTCTGTTGGAGAACAGACGACGCAGACAGGAACTTCACTGATCCCCGGAGGGATTTACACCATCAGCAGTGATATCACAGCAGTGATAAAATAAGCAGAAAGCATTGACTGTAGGTACATTATAATAAACATAACCATATAACCATGGCTGAAGCCATGTCATGTCAAAATCAGATAGTTGACACTGACAGTGTGGAGACAAAGCTGTCTAAAGAGTGGCTGAAGAGTGGCTGTCTCTCCGACTGAACTCACTCTCCCTGATGTTCTCCCAAGTCCACTGGTCGTTCTTGAAGAACGGGTGCCTCTTGATCTCGTCCACTCCGTTGCGTCCCAGTCGCACCTCTCTGAGGACAGACATGACCGCCACACAAGTTAGCCAACATCATCAGGCTCAGGAAGCAATCCACACTGCTTACATTCCAGGGGAACTGCAGTGGTTCTCGTGGAAGAACCACATTAGCACAGTTGAGTGGCAGTACTGGGCTGGATCTTGTCTTTAACCATAAGTGCTGCTTTGGTACTGACACTGGAAAGCCCCTAATGGCATTTTAAAGACTCGTACCTTCATGATCTGCACCCTTAGAGCAAGTCAATGCCAATCATGAGATAACTCCTTGCTGATAGTCTAGGATTTAAAAGCAAAGAGGATCAATAACCGGGCCCTGTCGCTCAGTAATCTCACCTGTCGGTCAAGAAAGCGCAGATGAGGTTTTTGGCATCCTTGGATATGTCGCTGTCCTCGGGGAAGGTCAGCGCGTTCTTGTGATTCATGATCTTGCTGTACGTCCCCACCAGCGAGTCGGCGTAGAAAGGCGTGTCGCCTGCAGCGGGCAAACACAGCCATGGGTGGGGAGAACATCCACGGATCCCTGATCTTAAACAAACACCGTCGAAGACAAACACGACGCTGAACCGGGGCCTGCCGGAGGGCCTGGATCTGCTCAGGCCTCCGGTAGGAACTCACCGACTAGCATCTCGTACAGGAAGACTCCCACAGACCACCAGTCACACTCTCGGCCGTAGTATCCGTCCCCTCCCTGGGATTTCAGTACCTCTGGTGAGATGTAGTCAGGGGTCCCCACGGCTGTGTCACATCGTACCATACCATCCTGGAAGGGGGGGGGGGACTCATAAGCTACAGCACCAAACTCCTACCTAATCAAGTTAACATCATCATTTCTAACCAGAAGCAGCACTTCCTTCTGGTTTGGGAATAGGGCTTAAACCTACTGACACGACAGCCAACTGTTGTTCCCCAGGATGACGAGTGTGTGTTATTGTGTCAGGTTGGAGTGATGACGCAAGTAGATACCTTGTTCATTTTCATACAGGTTCCAAAGTCAGCCAGCTTCAGGTGGCCTGCTTTGTCTAGCAACATGTTGTCAGGCTTCACGTCCCTAAAAGAACAAGACCATCCCCGCCCCCCCCAGAAAAACAATTAGGCCTCCTTTAAAGTCATCCGCCTGGTAAGGCAGGGACAGAGGGAGGAGAGGAGAGAAGAGGAGAGAGGACAGGAAGGAGGCCTCACCGGTGGATGAAGCCCATGGCGTGGATTCCATCCAGCGCCAGCACCACCTCAGCAGTGTAGAAGCGGGCCCACTTCTCAGGGACGTCATAGTTGCTCATCAAGTTGACCAGGTCCCCGCCAGGCATGTACTCCATCACCATGTAGAGGTAGCGGTCGTCTTGGAATGCGTAGAACAGCTGCAGGCCAGAGATGAAACGCACGTCAGAGGGGGCCAGCGGCGCCCGGGACGTGGAGCGTAAACGTGGAGGCCCCAGGGGGAAGAGGAGGCCCCGCACCCCTGTGGCTCCCCAGCGTTGTGCGCGGGGGGGCAGGTGGCCTGGGAGGGGAACCCTACCTGCACCACCCAGGCGCTGTTGGCGAAGGCCATGATGTCCCTCTCCTCCCAGAAGAAAGCCGAGTCTGACCTCTTGATCATCTCAAACTTGCTGAGCAGCTTCATGGCGTACACCTTCCTCGTGGCTTTGTGTCTAACCTGGGGGGTGTGGGGGGAGGGGGGTCAAAGCTCAGCATGCAAGCTGTACCTCGCGGGACAATAAAACCATGAACGTTTCAATCCAAGCAGCAGGAAAAGGACGCTCACCAACTGGACTTCTCCAAACGCTCCCCTCCCGATAACCTTGACCACCTCATAGTCCTCTGCTTTCATACGCAGGTCCCGGATTTTACTGATGGTGTCCTTATCTGGGGAGCAGAGAGAGGTAGAGAGAGAGAGAGAGAGAGAGAGAGAGAGAGAGAGAGAGAGAGAGAGAGAGAGAGAGACACAGAGAGAGAGAGAGAGAGACACAGAGAGAGACGGAGAGAGAGAGACCGAGAGAGAGAGAGACCGAGAGAGAGAGAGACCGAGAGAGACCGAGAGAGACCGAGAGAGACAGAGAGAGACAGACAGGCAGAGAGAGAGACAGAGACAGAGACAGAGAGGGAGAGGGAGAGAGAGCACATGGAAGAACAACATGTAAGAGCAGCGCAGGCTTCCAACCGTACAACAACAGCAAACCCCAACAGGCTCCACACTGCAGGAGCCTCTAATCCAGCAGATGACTGAGCCTGCGGAGACTTATCAGGGGAGCAAAGAACGAACAAGATGGAGATGGGAGCGTGATCGAAATCAGGCACACACCACTGTACATTCCTGCGTATCTCATCAGCTGCAGTGCTCCTGTCCCTCTTTAACAACGGAACACCTGGCGGCCGCGCGCTCGTTAAGTTGGCTTTTACCAAATAAGGTGTCGGGGGGGCGACGACAGCAGCGTAGCGGTTGTTGATTCTTCCAGTCTTGAGTGATGACGGGAGACCTGCCTGCTGATGAAGAGAGGCCAGTCTAACAGACAGGTCTCTTCTGCTGGGAGGGGGACGCAGTCCTGACGGCCCTCATGTAACACTGGCCCCTCCGGGGGGGGGGGGGGGAATGGAGCTTAGCCAAATTTGGTCATAGTTGACAAAGAGGGGGGGAGATGGTTTTCTATTCACACGGGTTACAACAAGAACAAGAGAAGAAGACAAAAAAATGGGGAGGGAGGGGGGGGGCATCCAAGTTCAATTGATCTAAAAATACAGACGAGGGCCTATTTGAATAAGAACATCCAAGTGTGAGTCATTTCCAGCAGGGTCTTGAGGGAATAACAATCCACCGCTTCCACACACACACAAAAAACAAAAAGAAAATGGTTGAGAGGAAGGCCAGATCAGGGACATCTCTGGTAAACCATCACATCAGATTTCCCTCCACAGGGGGGGACAAAGGGAGGAGACTTCGAAGGCGGAGAGGCTCGTGGGCGATGTCCACAGAGCTGGGAGCTCTGGATTGTTCCGGAGGGAACCATCAGACGGCATGGACACGTTTTCAGAGAGAACACTGGGGAAGCACATTAGGCTTGGGGCAGTGCATGCCACTGGCAACCAGTCCTTCTCACAAGACAGCCAGTCCACGAACATCCATCAATGCGTTTTCAACACTTGGCTGTCGAACACGAAAGGTACTGTAGCAACACTAATTGAACAAATAGCTTGCGACAGTTTCTGCCCCAAAGGCTTCACACACGCTTGTGCTGCTGGTCTCAGGACAGCCCGGCATTTCAAAGAACTATTGGCGGAAATCAGTCATAGAAAAAGTTTCAGTCGTCGGATTAACTCAGATGATGTTGTAGGCATTGAAGAAGTAGTTAATAACTATCAACCATTAAAGTTTACTTGCGGGTTAAACTTGCAGGCTACCCCCTCATCTCTCATTTAGGCCATTTCATAAACTTTATATTCTGTACGAGTATCTTTTATAGACATATACATGAATGTTAAAAAGCAAAATTGCCTTTTGTGCGTACAATAACTAATTCTCTATGTAATCATCTGTCGGACAGTGATATATTGTGTCTAAGACACCAAAAACGATGTTAAAACCAGTATGAGAAAGGGGGGGAGGGTATATTGAATAAACTCTAATTTGTCATAACCTGCACACAACAGGCACACAAACAGCAAACGCAGACGCCCTTGTTCACTTGAGGTAGTGAATTTGGAGCGTTTCCCCAGAATGCTCCACCACCAACGCCGCCAGCCACGGTGGCCCAGCAGTAGAAGGGCAGAAGAGACGTGGTGTGTCGAAGCCTCCACCATCATGCGGGTCACCAGCTACTCATGAAAGAGCCTTTGTTGGGCCAGTCTGAGCTTCAGACACAATTGTGCCTGTGCCTGGATGGAGGCGCTGACCCAAAAACAGTCTCGTCCCAAAGGCCTCCGGTAGCTTCCACGGACGCACGCCGGGACTACGAGCCGTGGAAGCGACAGTCGGGAAGGAGGACCTGGCGTGGGCTACTTACATCTATTCAAGAAGTTGTCGATGCTTTTGTTCTTCCTCAGGGCTGGGAAGTCCAGGTCGTACACCAACGCGTCCAAGCCATCCTACAAAAGAGGGAGAGACAGAGAGAGAGAGAGACAGAGAGAGAGAGAGACAGAGAGACAGAGAGAGAGAGAGAGAGAGAGAGAGACAGAGAGAGACAGAGAGAGACAGAGAGAGACAGAGAGAGACAGAGAGAGACAGAGAGAGACAGAGAGAGAGAGAGAGAGAGAGAGAGAGACAGAGACACAGAGAGAGAGACAGAGAGAGAGAGACATAAAGAGACAGAGAGAGAGAGAGAGAGAGAGAGAGAGAGAGAGAGACAGAAAGAAAGAAAGAAAGAAAGAAAGAAAAAGAAAGAAAGAGATGAGAGTTAATGGGTGCTGCAATGCAGTTTCCAGCCTTACTGCACAACCCCCCTGTTCCATATAGACATGTAAAGCATAAAGTCTGCTTCGCTGACTTCTCGGGGTGCTTTTTCCATCCAGCCATGTGCTATAACATCCCACAGCAAGCCACACCCGTCCGACAGCACCCCATACTTAAGGGTCCTTCGTACAACGCTGATGCACTGCTCATGCATCCATTCTTTCTGCAACCAGCAGCAGCAGCAGAAATGTAATAGGTGAACACGCTGCTTGAGCCTTGAGTACTTTATCATCCAGACAAGCACACAACACAGATCATCACAAAGTCAACAATAACCTGCTGATGACAGTCACTTTGGAAACTATTTTTACAATTGCCCAGCAACTACCAGAGATCCGGTCCTCTGGCTTACAAAGCGAACACAGGTGCAAAGTTCTTCACCGCACCAACATCCTCATTCACTTCTGGTCCTAAACATGACAGAACAGGAGCAGGTGTAGGCAGACTTGTTGTGGTGGAGTGGCAGTAAGGACATCTGCCCTGACCCTGCCTGAACACATCCGTGTCATCGACAACGTCAAAGGAGAACTGGCTCATCGAGACTTCCTCAACTCCAGTCTGCCATCCATCAACAAAAAAAAGACCAACTCTCAAATCCTGTGTGTTCTCTAAACTCAACCTGTGCACCCATGTGATTTGGACTGATTACTTTTCGCATGGTAAGGCAGTGAGCTAGTTCCACACACACACAAAAAAGCCTCTGTTGATAGGAAACATACAGGTGTTTAGCAGTTCATGTCTCCCATTAAACGGGTCACATAACAACAAGGCCTTCGTATTTGAAATACAGTGTGTGAGGAATTGAACCCAGGACGAGGAGCTTCAATACAACAACTCTGGACTGTGCTCCAGAAATCAGTGGGCTCCATTACTGCTGTTGTCATTTGGTCCAACACAGGCATATTCATCCCCATTCTTCCACCAGTTGTGAGCATAAGGGCCAGTTAGCTTCAGGCCATGCCAGGGCAGAAGTGCCACCAGCAGGATTTAATCTAATCTTCCTTAATCCGGGATGGCTCACAAAAAGAGGGCACATGAACACAAAGGGCTGCTGCAGCGCTGCAGAACTGGGCTCCTTCCTCACGGCTGGGAGAGACCCGCCAGTGGACCACAGTGCTAGGAGAGTGCTAGCAGAGTGCTAGCGTGCTTGACTCCTGCAGAATAATATGATGACCTTGGTGATCCGATTGGACTGCGTCTATGACTCGACTGTGATCTAATCCATACTCATTCAAAGATTCAAAGCACAGCAGACGTTCAGCTGTGGAGAAATGGAGGAGGGGAAGGAACCTTTAGTCTGCGTTTAACCACTGACTGATACAGACACTTTGCTGGCCTTCATATCTGCACAAAATGATGACGAATGTTGAATCAGCTGCTCTGACGAGCGGTGGAATCCTCTTAAGTAACTGTGCCGCTCCTCTCTCAGCACGGAGCAGTCAGGACCACAGTCTTCCCTCTCAACGAGACGTTGACGGAAGGAACGCCTCCGGAGAGGGAGGGAGAACCGGAGGGAGAACAGGAGGGAGGGGAAATGGGTGGGCAGGAGGGAGAAAGCAAAGCCCTAAGTGAGACTGGAAGAGAGGTAGACGAGTCATAGCGGACAGGAGGGAAAAGATGGGAGAGGCTAGCGTCAACAGAAAGAACTGGAAGGGCACAGGGAGAATCTAAAGAAAAAGGGAGGAGACAGAAAAGAGGGAAAGCGAGGCCTTGTTGACCATACAGTTGTTACTAGGCTGAGCTATGGAAAGAAGAAAAAAAAGAAAAGAAAAAAAGAAGAAGCAGACTTGAGTCCTCCAGGACGCTAATCACACAGCTCTGTGCTCAGCAATGCACGTTTGCATAACTTCCTGCCACAGAGAACTCTGGACAGCCACAGTAACATTCCTCAACAGGACTGTACACGTCAGAGAGCTATTTTAAGTATGTGGCCAAACAAGTTCTCTGCACAAAAAAGGGGTCTAAAACAAATGCTTTTACAGTGGCTTCTATTCCAGGGTTTTCAGGGCACAATATATGGGCCTAAGTGAACTGTGGAAAGCCTGCTAAAAAACAAACATACACGGACAATAGCAGCGCTTTAATGTCGGTGAGCTTTCCCATCACAATGTCAGGAATTCTGCCTGTTCAGAGTGGCTCTCAGGAGTCTGCCTAAAGCACAGCCCATCACTGATAAGGCCCTCTAGGAGCCACTCTGTGAGAAGATAAGAAGAATGACAGGCCTGGAACACTGCATCTGATAGGCCACCCCTGAGTGGAGGATGCCAGGCAAATGTCAGTCATAACAGTCCCGAAAGAGACGAGCACCAGTAAGGACCAGCAGAAACTCAGGTACCAAAAGGGCCAGTGAAAGACCAGCATTGTAGGATTTTTTGATGGAAGTGATTACTCACAGGGTAACATGCTGGAAGCTGCTTTATGAGTTGAAATATCCCAATTCAAGGGACGTCAGAAACATGAGTCTTCGGTTCACGTAATGTAGGTTTCTGGGCAGGGAGAGCACACACCCAGCTACCTCAGAGCAGCCTGCATGGTCTCGGCTCTCCAGACACACACAACAGGACACACAGGGGACTCCAGGCCAGTCAAAGACAAGAGGTTATTTGATTAGCGTGGAATTTTATTAAGCTGTGGGTGGAGTGGCAGGGTGGTGGCGGCAGCGGCGGTGGTGGTGGAGAGGGGCTCCAGCAAAAGGACTCCATTCATTGATCACAGGAGATTGCAGAAAGGGAGGTGGGGAGGAGGGGGGGGAGACGAACAACACCCTTGTGTGTGACTGCCTGCAGAAACAGTCCTCACAGCTTTTTACCATTGAAATGCAGAGAGTTTTGCTTTCTAGGTGAGTTAAAGCGCCTTCCTCTACAGCCGGCAGGGAGGTCAGGGGAGATAAAACAACTGCCCTTGCTAGAGGCAGTTTTAGTTGCTTTAATGGCCTGTAGTGTCCATTAGAAAGAGATGCCGTAAGGTGACTATGTGACTGAGGTTAAGGGGAAAAGCCCCTCCCCAAGTCAGATACAACAGGAGAACAGGTCTGTCTCAAGCTGGAGCTACAAGGCTGTCTCACCAGTACTTTCAACAACCATTACAATCTGGTCCATTCTGCTTCTAATTGGCGCAACTAGTACATTCTGAGAGACAAGTTTCCTTATCCGTTACGTGTTTAGGCTGGGTATTTCATACCTGCAAAAATAAAAAAGGCATTTTCCCAAAACAATAGCAGGAACTTCAGGGAAACGCATTTCCATCAGGCTGCTGTACAATGGTGCTCTAGGTGAACTCATAATGCATCTACAGGGTCAGGAAGCAGAAACCAAGATCCAGATATGATATCCTTCAATCCAGTCTATCACTGATGTGAAAGACCATGTATTAAGACTAGACATGCATATAACTGATGACAATGGGGATGAAGCTGCAGACTTAAATAGGCCAGACTTCAATTACGATGTGTTTAATGGTTGTTCTTTTGTTGCTGGTGATGTATCAGTACGACCAATGGCATGTATATGTAACAAGCTGTTCAGGAAATATTTGACTGTCAAACACAATTCAAAGTTTGGCGTAATTCCTCATTACTCAGGGTCCTTTTTTAGTAAACAATTCATCTACATGGCTGGAAAGGAGGGCATGAAATGAGGAATCATGGCCATCCAGATACAGTGTGCTGCGGCTGGAACAGCACAGGGCCCCAGGACTCCCCCCCCCCCCCTATCGGGGCCCCTCGGAGCCATCACAGCCTCTGCACTCACTGCCAACAACACTGTGATAAGTTCAGGCAGTGTGTTGGTTTCCCTCAGAGGGATCCTGTGTGGCTGGCCCTGCAGACACAGCCAATCACGAGGAGTAATGAAGACAGGGCCAGTAAGAGAGGAGCAGGCGAACTGTTGCAGCTGGGACAGCAGGGCTGCAGAGCTGACACATCACTGATAGGCCTGTCATTACAATACATGTTAATAGTGGCTGACAGCTACACAAGCCCTGATCCAGTTTGTCAGCTGCTGTTCACATCCTCTCCTTTCCAATCTGACATGGAAACACAATCATGAGATTTTGAACACTACAGGTATTTCACATACCACTTCCTGTTCAGCTTCCTCAGATATAACAGTTTAACTATCAAAACCATGTATACCTTTGACTAAAGCCTCTATCCTGAAAAAAAATGAACAGATTTTTTCCACAAGCCCTGTCACATTATGTAGTCAGCAAAGAATAGTCATAACAAAGCAAGCTGGTTTTAAAAACCAGCGACACGTTCAATACAGCCACTACAACATATTTGAATCAAATGTACAGCAGATCGATTGTAAGTACATTGCTGGGTGTCTTGAACTTGATTTGGAAAGGTGGAGATCTTGATAGAGCCACACATTTGTAGGTTATTAGGCCATCTGGCAAGGGAACTTGCAACAGAGTTGGCAAGGTAGATTAATAAGTAGTTGCTAGGTTGGCTAAGGAGATAGTAAATAACTAGTTGGCTAGCTTGCACCTATAACCTATGCTTTTATCAAACCAAATAACGTCCTCGCGCCCACACTAGCGTCGCGAGGCAATTGGCCTGACTGCTAGCTAGCCAGACGATTCTTGACGAATGTGACTGACTCTGAGCAATGTGGTAGCTACAGCTAGCTGTCTGAGTTCACCAAGTAACATTTGCTAGCTACAAACACTAGCTAAAGAACTTACCAAAAGGCAATCCGTGTTTATTTCTGATTTCGGATCCTTCAGCATGGCATCGATTTTTTCAAACCGAGCCTCCAAACTCTCGCCAGCTGACATTTTCACAGTCACGTCGTTATCCACGATGGTGAGATAATCACGAAAATAGTTGGCAATCCAGAAGGCTAGCTAGCTTAGTTAGCAACCTGAAGCTGCGCTAGCTAGCCAAATGTTCCTTTCTTCCCGTGAACTCGGTGTGCAAGCCGCACTTCAAAGAAGTACTGTACTATCTATTCTCAAAACGTCGCAAACAACGAAGAGTTTAAAGTGGCGCTGGAAACACAGCAGCCACATTTTCTGAGAAAAGATGTTTCCCCAGCTTGAGTTTGGACGCGATAACTTAAGCAGCTCGAGCCACCTAGCCAAGTTAAATGCAGCACAACAGATTAGCTAACTTTACGTTAGTCTCCACAGGATCCCACAGAAGATGGGTTAAAAATGCTGATACATCCGAACAATACGACCAGTTTAAAGATGCCTTGCAAAGTTGGATCTATGCAAGGTTACTCCAGGCCCATATCTATATCAGTGCCTGGCCCTTGAAAGAAAAAAGGCAAACGAGTCTGACAGCTGCAAAGTAGAAGTGCTGAAAAAAAACTTCTCCTTCCAAATTTCGATCAGTTTAAAACACGGTCTTGTTAAAATACTGTATTGTAGTCCTTTCGTAGTGAGCCTCGCATTGTCATTGACCATCAGTTGTAACTGGTGTAAACAAAAATCTTGCAAGCGCTACGTTGGCCAACAGTTTTTTGAACGATGCTATTTTTTCGAAAAACAGTTGCCCGATTTTCTCTTACAGCCGACCAACATGTCCGCCTTCCTGTTCAAACACCCCGGAGAAGCAACTTCGAAACGTCAAGTACTGCGCATGACCTCAATCCAGGCGCGTTCAATGAGTTTGAGGATCGAGCGAAATGATGATGGCAGAGCAGTATGTTGCAGTTCATTAGTGTTTCTGTTCGACAGTCGCGTTTTGAAAGGCATTCAACTTCATTATAACATACTAACGTATAAAAGGAATCAACATTACATATGGCGAATAGAAAACTAATAATTAATTGAGTTAACTAGCCTACCAGCAGAGGGCCTACAAATGCGCACGGAATGTTTTAGTGATGCGTTTAGGCTATAGGGTTATACGTTTTTGAATATTGAAGTGTTGTTTTGTGGTTTTTGTGTATGTGGGGGTTTTTGTGGAGAAAGAAAATGTTTGAGAAGACTTGAGTGGAATGAAAATATGTGTAGTCTGTAGTCTTCAGACACTTAAAACAGCATATGACCAGAGCGGGGGTGGCTGGCATTGACGTGAGTGGGCCTGTGTCTATCATAGGGGACGCTAAAACAACGGTTTACAAAAAGAGAGAGGACTGAACGGGGACTGAAAGAACATCGGAAGGGTCGCATAATGTCAGGGATCTCTGGTATGAAGGAACGTTATGGATTTATGCATCTAAATGAAATAGGGTATGCAACCTTTGACTGTACAACTTTTTCAATTGTTTATAAATGTTTACAGACTTAGGCCCATAATATTTTCCCATAATTCCCATAATATTTTAAATACATCCATAGTATGCTATTATAAGATACCCTATGCTAAGTAGACGACAAACTAGTTGCGCAAAGATCTCATTTGCCTGCGGTTTCGGAAGGAAATCTTATGAAATGAATAAAACAGCCGGATTTTTTCTTCCAGCGAAAGGTTATAATGGGTCTGTTAAAAAAGGCACCCATTGAACTCTATCACTGAACGATGCAGTGACAATGAACTACCAATGATAAGCTACTTTTGCCGACAGGGGGAGATGTTGCCATAGTTTGCAGCGAAAACTTCACACGGGTCCGATGCATGAGAATTTATTTGAATAACTGGCCAAGTTAGTTATATCCATCTTAATTCAAATCATATAAATAAAAAAATTCAAACCCGCGCCCGTGTAGGAGAGATAGAAGAGGGGACAGAACAGGTGACCGAGGGCCAGGAGTGTTAGGCTACACCACGGTGAAGGATGGCATTTTGTATTAATCTTTCAAGATAGGTTCTTGTGTCCTCTTTGTGCTCATTTTAGGCAACTGAATTACGCGTTCATTACGCGACCCCATTGCGGCCAAAAGGTAATCATACAATAGTTCCTTGACGTCATTTTGGAGGCTCCCCCTCTGTAGTTCGACACTAGAGGCGCTTAGCAGCGCAGAAATATCCGCATACTGTGGACTGGAAAGAAGTAGACAAACGGATCTTTCATTCCGTTATGGAAAGTAATGCGCTAGCAGTTCCAGTTTGAAGAAAGGTAAGAAAAAAAACATATTCCAAAATGAAAGCAAAAATTATATTGCTTTTTAAATTATTCATCAGGTTGAAGAAAAGTCGTGCACTGCACAGATATTTAAGTCTGCCTATATTCATTTAGCCAATGTTTCTGAACTAATCTCACCGTAAGAGCGTTCAAAATTTCTGACGAGTAGGTTGCAGGTGATTGTCTCTTCCAAAAAGAGCCTGTTCTTGTCAGTGCATGTGCTTTCAATGAAATAGAGGGGTTTCTAAATAGTTGTTCTATTTTGAGATTATGTTGATGATGTTGAAGCCTGTTTAGAACAGTACAATTCGCTTCAGTAATGCGGTTTAGAAAAATGTATAGAAAGCATCATCTCCAGGATAATCTGCAATGATTTGCACTACATTGGGGACAATCTATCTTGATGTTGCGTCCACATCCATGACGCACTTCAAATATCCCAGTCTTTCTATTTACCGTTACGAAGTCAATGAGGCTGTAGCCAACATGATTTGTATGATTTTCAGCTGTCTCATTGCGTAGCATGTCACCTGTGTGATTGAATTCTGAATTTAACTTTCGTTGTTCGTACGGGTATTTCAAAAACACGATGTCACATCTGGGTTGTCAGGCAGTTATAAATTATGTATAATTAATGAATAATTTTAAAAACGCGTTGTATAAATAAATTACAATATATGGGCTCATGTTTCAAGAGCTGTGCGAGCTGTCTTTGTAATCAGAACCTTTTATAGATCTGTCCTGACTTGATTATAGTCTGTGGTCCTTGATGTGTCATGTCCCAGAAGGTTACATTCCTTGTGTCTCCACAGGACCCCCTACCATACTACCTCCAACCCTTGCTGGGAAAGTTAGAAGTTCACAGCCGCTGCAGGGACCAGGATAAATGTCATTTCTGATTGAGGTATTAATTGTGTAACATAATGGGCCACTCAGAAAAGGACAACAACTGTGTTGTCCCAAAATAGCTTTATTTTATGGGATGTAGCTGTTACCGGTAGGTGTTCACAAAATACAATACTGTTGGTATTTGAACCTTGGTCCTGAAATAAGTCTTTTTCATTGTTGCTTCACAAATGTCTTATCATGAACATATTTCATCACATTAAATATGACATTTTTTTCAAATTGACCCGGCAAAAAGGTTCCTGTAATTCAGACAGGCTTTTGTGCCCCCCCCACTTGGACTCAGTATGTGAAATGGCACTGGGTCGTGTGGCCTGTCACATCTGAGCACGTGCAAGGCTGTCAGCGTGGACAAGGACTTGTGGGATCAGGGGGCTCTCGGCACTGGCCATCTGGCCCTCGGGGGGTCTGGCTTCCTCACTGGCCGTCCTTTGTTCCTTGGGAACAATTGGAAGCTAATCTGGGGAGGAGATAAGTAAAGTCCTGGTGACACTGCTTCAGCCTTTGGACAGGTTTCTGTAGCCTTGAATGAGACATAACCCCCTGCCTTGTGCTTTCAGGCCTAGCCACCCGTCTGCATCGGCTGGATTTGGAATGATCAACTGCACGTTGTTCAGTCTATGAATTTAGTCCCTCGGCAGCTCATATACTGTCCATTTTGGGGCTGTCGTTCCAAAAAAATCAATTCTCTGTCATCGTCATTTGCAATGTTTTCGTAATAGGCCCAACAACAGCTATAGAAGTTGCAAGTCATGACTCAGTAAACTTGGTATGGTTTTTGTCAGAAACACCTGTAGAATGACATCATTTTTCTATACTGCACATTCACTAGGTTAGACCTCAGTCATAACCTCAAGCGAAACATTCTCAATCATTTATGCGTAATGAAATGAAATAGACATCCATTCTTTAATTGGATTTTGATATCGGAAAGCAATAGCCATGAGAAGGCAGACCTTCTTTCTCTTACTGCCTACAGCACTGGACCATTGTTTTCCTCATTGCTAGAGGGCTACTGTCAGGAACAAATATAGCCTCAAAGCTGTCTGACATTTCTTGCATTGAAAGGCAGTCTTAGATGTGAAATGGAGCACCATACCAAATCCATGCTTATTTTAGTCAGTTGTTACCAGGGTAACAGTTTGTACGATGAGTTTGACTTAACGTCCTGCTGTTAGAGTTGAAGATGATGTCTGTGCTGAACAACTGGAGGGAAAAGCTGCAACAGGGTTTGTTTTCCTCGAAATGGGCTTGAATTTGTTCACAGTTTCTCATCCATCATGTTTTGTTATGACAAATGAGCGCGTGATGGTCTGCTTAATTATGCAGTCTACGTCATAACAAGAAAGCATCCAAAACAATTGATTGCCAATAAGAGGAAGCTCTCTGCGTTCATCTCCCTTTTCATTGGTCAGCAGGGACACGATGAGTCAGGATAGGATTTGAGGCTGAATAACAAGTCATCTTAACGAAGCCTCGTCGTTTTCAAAATCGTAGATTATGTTTTGATTAAAACAAACGCCAAACTTCCGATCTGCGCAACCACGTTCAGTGTTTTTAAATAGCTGAGTGAGCTTTACTAGGAAACAGAGCGATGGACAAAATCCTAGCTAGTTGGTGAAATCACTGCCGCGGTCCTGACATCATCGGGCTAAGATCTGACAGGGTCTTTGGAACAGGTGGCCCTTAAAATAGCCATCATTCATCAAACCATTCTGACAGGGTCCTCGTAGCAAGCTTTCATTATCACAGGTCTCATGTTGATGGACTGAAATTGAGAGGAACTGTATTTAGGCAGGACTGGAAAAACATGGAGTTGACCAGTCCTGATCAACAGCTGAAATGCAATTTAATCCGTTTCTGCAGAGCTTTGTTACAGCTTAGGCATCTGTGGCTGTTTGGAGTAATGTGACTAATGTGACCAAAGTGACCCTCATAAATAATGAATCAACATGGAGATCTTCCTGGAAAATCCTTTGATTCTATTTAAGGGCATATAGCTTTGTGCTTGACTACACCACATTGAAGTGAACAAGAATGAAGCGCTTTGAAAGAAGAAGAAAAAAAAATAGTTTGGAATTGGAAACTGAGGTTTTGTCATCAAAAAAGAAAGTTGCGCGGTTGACATAGGGTCAGGGTAGCTGACAGTAACGTCAGTGTTGGGCAGGCCGTCCTCTCTGCTGTTCTGCAGACCTTGCTGTCTTCTGCATGGACGCCTGTAAACTTTTAACCTGCCCTTTTATTGGGGGTCAAGAATGCCAGGATCCCATCTGCATTATCAGCCCGGTGTAAAACGAAAGAAAGAAAACATAGACACTGATAGTCTTTGTAATAGCCAGATGTTCCATATGCCAGAACGAGAACGCAGCTAGACTTTTTTAGACTCCTGTATGTAATTTTGTGAAGTATTGTAGTTTGTTTGTGTGTGGCTGTTTATACGTACATACAGATCTATATGTATGTATATAAATATAGATATATTTCAATATATCTACAATATATATATACAGAAACATATTAATGTTTATATCTATATATGTAGAAAGAAATATATATGTGTGTGTGTGTGTGTGTATGTATATGTACGTATATATATATTTGCACACATATGTATATATACATATACGTGTCTGTGTGTGTGTGTGTGTTTGTGTATACATACACACACTCATTCTGGACTGATGAGACTGGCAGTGGAGGGCAGGGTGACAGTAAAAAATATATCTAGGCAGCATATATCTGCAGCTATGTATTTCATGAATGGACTTAGTTTAAATCATCAAATTGAAAGCATGTTTCAAGCAATTCAAAAATTCATGAGAAAACGATACATTGTTGACATCACATATTTAAGTGTTTTGCATTTTGGTGGCAAATAATATCTACTCTCTGCTGTAGCTATCAAGAAACAGCTTAGTTTCACTGAAGATGTAATAACAACAAAAGAAAAAAAACTTAATATTCTATAAACACAGTGAAAGTGTCTTTGCCTTGTTTTAGCTCAAGTCCCACCTAAACAGGCAGCATGACAGCTGAAGGAAACAACAGATAAGGTTGGGAAAGAAGGATGTGATGGAGGAGGGGAGGATAGGGGGCATGTAAGGGAGAGAGGGGGAGGATTAGGGGGGGACTTGTGAGGAGAGGGGGGAGGATGGGGCATGTTGAGGGAGAGGAGGGGGGATAGGGGGCATGTGAGGGAGAGGGGTGAGAATAGGGAGAGGAGGGGAGGAACATGTGGGGGAGTAGGGTGGATGTGATGGAGTGGAGGGGAGGATAGGGGACATGTAAGGGAGAGGAGGGGAGGAACATGTGGGGGAGTAGGGTGGATGTGATGGAGTGGAGGGGAGGATAGGGGACATGTAAGGGAGAGGAGGGGAGGAACATGTGGGGGAGTAGGGGGGATGTGAGGGAGAGGAGGGGAGGATAGGGGGCATGTAAGGAAGAGGAGGGGAGGATAGGGGGCATGTAAGGGAGAGGAGGGGAGGAACATGTGGGAGGCAGTGAGATAGAAACAAGGCAGCTGGAAGGGCAGTGTGATTTAAGATGTGTGTGTGTGTGTGTGTGTGTATGTGTTTTTGCATGTGTGAGAGTGTGTAGGGGGGGAGGGGCACACACAAGCAAACTGTATGTACTGTATAAGGTTGTACAACACAGTTGCACAATTGGATCATTAAAGCCAATCTCACAAAGGCCGATGCCCCTCCCCCGGTTAAATGTAGATGTCAAAGGTCTTTGACCTCCTCCATTTATGTGAATTGATCCCTTCACCGGGGGTGGGGCCGCAAGTCCCCCTCTCATCAGCTGCTATAGCTTTAGTTTCACCAGAAGGAATAGTAACTTGGGATCCTTCACACGTGACGTGTTCGTTTATGGTCAATTCTTCATCCGGAAATGAAAGATGCGCCCCCCCTGTGTTTCACGCTACGCCTATTCTGAACGAAACGTTCAACGACGAATCTCAAAGATGTCTCTTCTGCAGAAATGCATCTGCTTAAATAGGATCCCACTCTAGAATCACGCCATTTCTGAGGAAAACGTCTTGAGCGGAAAAGGCCTGCCTCGAATCTCTGACCGAGAATTTGTGCTCATGGGTGTGAATCAACTTCGCACCCAGGTGTTTATGAGCTGCTGAGGAAAGACTAGGGAAAGAAGAGAGACTCTGTGAACCAAACTCTGGCAGTTCCAGCGCCTCTGAGAGCTCTGCCACTGGACATGCTGGGTTTTCTTTATGCAGGGGGGGGGGCGAAGCTCCAGAGGTGAGAGAGAGAGAGACGAGACGAGAGAGAGAGAGAGGAGAGAGAGAGAGAGAGAGAGAGAGAGCTAGATCTTACAGTTCTGTTGACCGGAACGTCCTGGCTCAGGTCAAAGGGAAGCCTGAAGAGAAGAGTGGTGAGGCGTTGATTGATGTCACTTCCTGTTGTCCTGCCGGTTATCTTGAGCCCCTACGAGGAAGACAGGCCTTTATCTGTTATCATTGGAATTCCATGCACACACTCCCCCCCCTCCCATCCTCCCTCTCTCCCTCCATCTCTGTAGCCTCTGACACGTCCCTCTCCTGGACGCAACCCCCCAACCCCTCAGCCTAGCAAGCCTTTCAGAGGGGGGGGGTGGGGGGGGGGTTTCTCTGCGCTGCATCAGATGGGATCAAAGCTGGAAGACTCTTCTGGCAGAAGTGAATGGAGCCTATCTCCTTGGGTCCCCAAGTCATTCGTCAGGGAGTGCATCCAAAACAAAAGGAGAGGAGGCTGACAGCCGCGGACGTGTCCTGCCATAACCGTTACCGTGCCGACCGCCTCATAATAGAGCTGTTACACGCTGTCTGCAACGACAAAGCTACACTACGGTTTAGAATGCACCATTTTCTGTGTTGCAACCCATTGTTGTAGTGTATCAAGTGTTTGTTATCTGTCTGGTAAGAATACATACAGAATGCACACTTCCTTGGCACCGACTTTGAGCCCTTCAGGTCCTCTAATATCTGCTGCACTTACTGTAGGCACTATTAAAGTGTCACTTCAGATAAAGACATCTGCTAAATAAATGAACGCAAAATGAGATCCTGTTGTGGAACATAATGTAAATGTTTGGTGATATCAATATGGTCATTGGACAGCGTAGTAAGATGAGGCTTCGTAATTGTTTAAAACATGAGGTGACAGCTGACGGGGTCGGATGGCCTTTTTGTGCAGCTGTAAAGGCCTCATATAGCTGCTCGGTTGAACACTCGATCGCTTTCTCTTCTCTCGTTTACTTCCTGTATCCTGTTATATCTAATTCCTGACAACCAATATGGAGAAAAAAGAATCATGTTCTACAAACAGATTACTTTCACTGCCAAGCACAGGTTTGCCAATCAGAGCTCAAGATATTCAGTAAACGTGTTTTTGTATGTGAGTATGCTGCCTGCGAAGGTGAAGGGTTTCTTAATTAGGAGTTTAGAACCATCAGCATCAGGGAGACCCCTACTACACAAAGATCTCTGATGTGACTATCATATCACTTATCTTGGTGATGTGAGTGTGTCTGAGTTCCCGGATGCAAAAGTATTTTTCCATTGCAGCGACACTTTAAATGTGGATTTAAAGAGATACTAATGGTAGCTGAGTAGTAATAGTGAAAGAAGGTTTGCCAGAGGTTGTTTTGAATTTTTGGAACACCGTGTTCTCTCAGTCTTGACATTACTCACAGTATTCACAGATGCCTAAGGAACAAAACCTGCTGCCAAAAAATATTGCTTCCAATACACTTGTTTTATAAGAGCACATTATGTGCCCAGAGGAGCTGTGTATGGGATGATTACATGAAATACAAGGGGTGTCCAGGTCTCCATATTAATGTATTATTCATATTGAAACAAAAAAAGAATGGTCACTTCTGTTTCCTGTTGAGATGTCGACTTTGAAGCTCTCGGTCCTTCCAGCTTCAAAGAAAACAGAAATCATCTGTCTTTGTCTGTTAACGTGGATTTGGAGAAGCTTTTTGGCTGTGTGATTTGACAGCCAGGAGGTGGTTGTCAGGATAGTGGTCTCAGCTGAACTGTGTGTTTACAGAAGGGTCAACATGTTAGAGTTGTTTTTCATTCGCTTGGCCAGCCCTTCTATTTAAAAGCACCACTCACTAACACTAAAGTCTTCCCAAGACATGCTCTCACTTCTCTTTCTATAATCTTCTCGTAGCTTTTTTTCCCCGTTTTATCTCTTGATTTATATGTTTTCTATTTCTCTCTCCTGTCTTTCGCTCTCTCTCTCTCTCTCTCTCTCTCTCTCTCTCTCTCTCTCTCTCTCTCTCTCTCTCTCTCTCTGTCCCAATGTGTTCTGAAAACTGCAGCTCAAGGTCATAGTCGTGTCAGTCTGCCAGGGCCTGTGGGGGAGATGGCCTTTGGCAGACTGCCCAGGCTGTCACAGTCTGTCCAAGGCCAGGGTGACCAGGACCCAGTCCGGCCAGGCCCTGTGTAGCTTCAGAACACATAGTTCCTCACTAGGAGGGGGCTTTCGCTCTCCGAAAAATGGCAGCTTCTCTCCCCCCTCTCTCACATCCAGAATAAGTGAAATGTTCCTTGTTTGAAGCAACCAGTTGATGTGGATGACTGGGCAAGGTCAGCTTTTCCTTGTTGTGGGAAAGAGCAGAGCTGAGGGGGGGGGGGGGGGCAGCGCTGGGGAATGAGAGGAAAGAGCTGTGTGTGAAAAAGCCTCTGCTTTTGATAAAGCCCTTCACACACATACACACACAGATATGTCATTAGTTTGGTCTAAAAATGTTCCTAGTTGCAGCAGGCTTCCAGACTCCCTGCACTCTACATTTGATAAGAAAAAGAGCAAATATTGACCAGGGAGGAGCACAGGTTGATCCTCTTCCAGAAAGCATCTGGTTTGTTCAGTTCAGAACACAGTCAGTGTAATAGGCTATTGCTGATCTCCATCAAAATAGGCTGTATACCATTTCATTGTTGATTGATTCGGTTCATTCAAGTTTCATGCAACTTGGATGCTATTCTTACTTTGAGGTTAGATCATCCTGTTGGGCACACTGTAGTAGAAGATGACCTGTCCTGCATATCCTAACTAGTTTGAGGGGGAACAACATCGGAGAATGTTTAGGGCCAAAAAGGGAAGTGGAAATCTCAACCTGTGGATTGGTCTTTAGTGTCACATGTGTCAAAGTGACCTCAACAGCATCGTCACCTCAGTAACTAATTACTGGATGTCTTTATCTGGTCCTTCGTGTGCATGACCGAGCCCAGCTCAGCTCTGCCCCGTTCAGCTGCCACATCTGCAGGGAAAGAAGATCACGTCTCTCACAGGATCAACGCAGATGAAGAGACACCCGGCCTGAATAGGTTTACTGTCACTTGTCTCATCAGTGAGTTTTGTGTTGGCATCAAGCCCCCTGACAAAGGATGTCCCGGCGTCCATTGTCTCATTTAAAGGCAAAAAAGAGTCCTGCTGGTGTGGGTCTCTGGGCTGAGGTGGACTGATGGGATTTTACCCTGGGGGGGAGAGGGGGGGTGCATCACCGGGGGCAACCTGGCTCTTATTAATTGGGGGGAGGGGAGGAGGAGCGCTGATGCGGTGGAGGGCGGGGGGGCTGGGGTCAGGAAGAGGGGCGCGATGGACACAGCTGATCACCCTGTGAAGAAGTCCTTCCTCAAAACATGAAGGCCCTTCTTTGTCAGCGTGTCACTCAGCTGAATTCAAGGTGGCCTGAGATTTTTTTTGTGTGTGTGGGGGGGAGAGGAGGGGTGGGGGGGGGAGGAGAGGAGGGGTTGGAGGGGAGAGGAAGGGGTGGAGGGGAGAGGTGGGGCGGGGGCTGGGCGTCAGGAAAGGGGCGCGATGGACACAGCTGATCACCCTGTGAAGAAGTCCTTCCTCAAAAACATGGAAAGGCCCTTCTTTGTCAGCCGATGTCACTTCAGCTGAATTCCCAGCGTGGCTGAGAATCTTGTCCTTTGTGGGGGTGGAGGGGAGAGGAGGGTGGGGGGGGAGAGAGGAGGGGTGGAGGGGAGAGGAGGGTGGAGGGGAGAGTGCGGAGAGGAGGGTGGAGAGGAGGGGTGAAGGGGAGAGGAGGGGTGGAGGGGAGAGGTAGAGAGGAGGGGTGAAGGGGTCCCATTGTGAGTAGTGTTTGACCCCCTCTTGTTTTGGCACAGAAGGCTCTCTTTTCTGATGACTTGCTGCTTGTGTTCTGAAGTGATCCTCACTGCATCAAGTTAAACGTTGTGCCTATTTCACTACTCCTACAGAAAGGTCACGTGGTCAGCTTCTATACATGTGCTTGCATTTTTGCATTTGTGTCCATCATTTTAATTCGAAATGAAACATCAGAGGCATTTGCGTGACCTGATGACAGATGCGGAGAGAAATGGAGTCCATGTCGATTAGGCTCTTTGTTTGATTGCTAGCTTCACTTGTGTCTGGACACCTGCGTGCGCTGGTCTCTGACCAAGCAGACCTGGAGATGGGTGTTTTTTTGTATCTATCATGTCACCACCACCCCTGTGTGACTGTCATCTGATGAGGCTGAGGCAGAGGGGCATGGCCCAGGCCAGACCCTGGAAAACGGAACTCGACCCCTCTTCCCCGCTTTTGTCATCTGATAACACTGACTGTTTTGGATGGCTTGGCCCCATCCAACCCCCCGGCCCCCGCTCCCCCCCCCCTCCCCCTCCCCACCCGTCTGCCTAGATGAGACCCGACTTCAGAGGATTCCCTCTTTTTTACACCCCATAACCAATAGGCCTGTCTAAACAGCAATTCAAGGGCCGTATGTAATCCTGCTCTAAGTAACCATGAAGGGCCGATGACCTTGAAGGGCTGACCCGGACGATCTGTCCCACCAGATGCCAGGCGTGCAGATGTGACCTGAGATAATGACCAAGGGCAGGACGCACGTTTCTGTCTTGACCGACATCCTGCCTAGCCTGCTGCTTGTCAGACTTTGGGAGTGCTTTTTTTTTTTTTTTGCTCACCACATTTTCCGGAGCATTTAACACTCTGCGGTGCTGCCTATTTAAATAACCTGGGCTCTTCAGTGTGGGGGGTTCACGCCTCTAACAGTGTAGCCAAGGAAGACAAGCTGTTTGTTGTTCAGAATGAGCTTAATGGATGTTTTCGGTAGACGGTCGTCGTTTCTCAGAGCGCTCTCCGTTTGCCCTGACCTGTTTCTTCACGATCCAGCATCGCTAATACATGTTATTGTTGCCTTATGCAATACGGCAACGACTTAAACCATTGAAACGTGTCCTTACGGTCATGCGTTCGCTCTGGTTCACATGGAGGTGAACTAGCGTTCAACCCCGGTCGACGTTGTAAAATGCAGATTGGGTTCACTTGTAGGCCTTCCTTTTTTATTGCACAGCGATGAACAGCATTGTAAACCATCACTCATTCTGCCAGACCGAAACAGCACCTTCCGATATGTAGTATCTGTATGTCGTTGACAGCAAATGCTTTGTTTCTAAGGCGCAATCTTCTCCGAATGGAAAGTTGGTACTGAAGCGAGAAAGTGATTTTCATCCGAGGTTTAAAATATGATCCTATTTGACTAGATCATATAAATTGACAACGCTTGATGACTTTGCAAGTAGAGATGTAAGATAGATTAGTTGGTCTCACAGATCCGAGTCTAGATAGATATTTAAAAAGTCAAGTATTGTTATTGGTTAAAAAAACACGGATAGACTAAACTAACAATGTTAATTATTAAGTAATTACTATATTAAGTCATTGTTCTTATTATGGATAAGCCAGTCTCTTTTTTCCAAATTGTATGTAAAACTGTGTTTTGTACTGCAGCAACAATAGCAATGCTGTAAATTAGAGGCTTTCTATCTTGGCTTTTCAAACTCAAACTCTTAGAGAAGGGTGCTTTCCTTGGTATTCAGCATGCATCTAACAGTGTGTTTAGGTGACCTGTGTTAATAAATGATTCTGGCCTTTTGTCTATGGCTGGGATTTAGTTTAAGGTTAAATCCCTTGCCCTTAAACTCATCCAGCGGGCCAGAGTTTGCGACAAGGTCACCACTCCAATCAACCTGGGGGAACACAAAGGCTGGCTGTCCCTTAATGAATTGCCCCCACAGGCCCACACTGGACTGGCCCCCTTATTCCCTTGAAGGCTATTTTCTCCCACAAACCCATTCCCTCATTTTGAAATGAGTTTTATAACTGAACAGTAAACTTCCAGTGGCTTAATGATGATGACTTCTTCATCTGCCCAAATGCTCCTTTTGTCCGCCCCACCACAGCCCCAAGACCCCCAGTCTCACCAGGCCTTAAACCCTGGTTCAACCCCCTTTATAGCCCTCCACCCCCCAGGCATTTTTTTCCCTGCATGCCCCCTCACTACCACCACCACCCCTCCTCCACTACCCCTCCCACCCCCCACCACCTCTCTATCTCTCTCTCTCTCTGTTGCTGCCGACTTCAGCAATGGCATTCAGCAGGAATGCTGCCTTTTGTTTGTGTGGCCCTGTGGCAGGTCCTGAATGGCTTTCTGCTCATCTGCTTTCCTCGCTAGAGACGATTTGCACTTCAGGGCCCAGTGGGCAGTCCCTGGGGTTGGGGATGGTGGGGCTTGCGGCTGAGAGATGCGGGGGGGCTGGTGGAGGGGTGACTCTCAGAAGGAAACGAGAACAGGGGTCCCGCCGCCTCTGCCCCGTGGTCAGCGCGAGTCCTCACACCGTCAGCTAGCATGGAGAAGATGCTTCTGGAAGGTTCTCATGGGGGATTGTTGTTGTTTCCTTGTTGTTTCCTTGTTGTTTCCTTGTTGTTTACTTGTTGTTTCTTTGTTGTTTCCTTGTTGTTTCCTTGTTATTTCCTTGTTGTTTCTTTGTTGTTTCCTTGTTATTTCCTTGTTGTTTACTTGTTGTTTCTTTGTTGTTTCCTTGGTGATTCCTTGTTGTTTTCCTTGTTGTTTACTTGTTGTTTCTTTGTTGTTTCTTTGTTGTTTCCTTGTTGTTTCCTTGTTGTTTACTTGTTGTTTTCCTTGTTGTTTCCTTTGGCTACTCGGTCACTTCTTTCTTCCCTCTGATGTCAGCCTCCAACACGCCTGTCACATTTAACACCTCCGCTCCTCCGTTCGATGTCGCTCTCCTTCCCACCTGACACCCATCACTCACTCCTGGGACAACTTGTTGGCTTCCTTGTCGGTCCACTACTTCCAACTCTTACTAGCGTGCAAGTATCTTTATTAATGACAGGGCTAAAGGGCATGCGAGGCCAGTTTGGCCACTTATAATCTTCAAACGTTTCTGTCAGAGTCTTGATATAATGGCCTAGTCCGTTCCAGCCCCCTGCCAGGGCACCGCTGAGTGGAGAGCAGCGTGGAGGTCAAGCTGCTCCATTCAGACGTATGTGTCCCGCTAAACTGCCGAGTCAGAGCTGAGCCACAACAGAGACGCACTCCCGTCTGAATCGGAAGGAGGTCCGGGGGTGGGGGGTGTATGGGGGGGTGTATGGGTGTGTGTGTGTGGGGGGGGGGGGGATACACCTCCCAGACCCCCCAGTTCCTCTGGCCCGGTCATATGACCCCCCCCTCCCTCCCTCCCTCCCCATCTTTCCTCAGGTGGTGGTGGAAGGGATTCTTCCCCTTTGTCGGGGGCCTTTGACTGGAGCTCAATGCAGTGGTGAAGGATGGGCTCGGGGGGCGGGCCACCATTCACGCAGGGCTTCTTTGTGTTCCTCCGTTCCTATTTTCAGGGCAAAGAAACCTCTGGGCTTTGCTCATTATTTCGATTTCAAATGAGGCTATTTCAAACAGCCCTGTGTCAAAGTCAGGGACCTGGGCGTAAATCAACGGTGGCAGCCGTCTTCCTCCAGAATTGAACTTGCCGCCCGTGGGGCCGTACGAGGGAGACGCGATCCGGACTCTCTTCCTGTTGGACGGAATGAAAGTTTCTTTAGGGTGCGCTTTAGCCCCCCCCCCCCCCCCAAAGCTGCCTGAGATGTTAGCCCCATAGCTATGGCACGCTGACATACTGTGTGGGCCTAATGGAAGGAGAAGTGGACACATTTCACGGCCAAACTTCAGCCTGGTGTTAAGACAAAGGTGTCTAATAAACAGAAATGAGGAAATGAATGCCCTGGGAGAGTCCTCCTGATTGGCTGGCAGGAGGTTTTATAGCTGGTCTTCACACGGCCTGAGCCTCACTAAGGTCATTTGAGAGTGAGTGAGAAGAGGTATACGGCCAGATTAAAACAACTGTTGACTATATCTGCGGTAATGAACTGGAAAATCTTTGCACAGTTCAGCGAGGCGAACTGTCGACAGAGGGCCGTCGAATGGATCTCGGTCGTCCTTTCAGGGCACACTGATGGATTTCATTTCAGTCGTAAAAACCGAAAGAGTATCTTCCATAAATGAAACACAAATGGTCCACACAGGTTTGTTAAGGGGCTTAAGTAGCGCGACTCCATTGTGAGTTGTGGCGTTACTGCTCTGCTGTCAAGTGCTTTTGTGTTGACTTCTCCTTGTCCTTGTTTACCTGCCAAATTCTTGCTGACTTTACTTAACGCTGACATTAATTAGCCAGTAAAAACAAAAAAACGGAAGAAAAATGTATAGAGAGACTGCTGGCTCCACGGTCTGAACACACAGGTTTTTTTACGTCCAGAAAAAAAGGACTACTGCAACTATTAACACAGTCTGTGATGTACTTTGCAGCCACTGAATCTACGCAGAATGTACATTTTGAATTGACAGCGCTCTAGGTTTTTGGTTGCTCGCAAGAGTTAAATGTTGGAAGGGTGGTGACAGATCGCTGAGTCATGCCTCAGAGACTTACAGCGTAAAGAGATCATCTCTCACCCAGATAACATGGCAGTATCTAATAACTACTGTACTGCACAACAAACAATAATCACTCCCTCTGAACACACTTTGGCAAATAAATATCAGGCAGGCGGGGGGGGGGGGGGGGGGGGCTCTGTGTTAAGTCGCTCAGGAAGACCTGTCTGCCTGTGTCGATTCGGCTTAACTTGAGCTCTTCTGAGTTCAGTCTCTCGAGAGCGTCGCTCTCTTTGCTGGCCGCTGTCGCGACAAGATGCGTGGCCGTGGCTGTGACGAACCGTCGGGCCGAACATCTGCCCGCCTGGGCTTGTTGATTTGCGGTGCATCTCTCCGTTTATTTATACTGACCAGATGAGCCCCTGGTATTTATAGCAGGAGTTAAAACTCAGCAAGGGGTCAGACCCAGGCAAGCCATCCGTGCCTGAACTACAGAGACAAACTGCTGACTCTGACCTGACATTCTTGTGCTCATTTTGGAAAGCTTGCCCTATCTCTAAATTAGCCCCAATAAAAAGGGTGTGTGGTAGTGAGAGGGGAGGAGGAGAGAGGGGAGGAGAAGGAGGAGAAGGAGGAGAAGGAGGGGATTGTCACATTCGGAAGGTTTCAGGGTTTGTTTTTTCCTCGCTTTTTCCGTAGGTTTCCTCCGTGGTTGGGTTTGATCATCAATCGGGCTGCGCCGTGGGTCGCCGGGGGTGAGGGGGGGGGGTCACGCGTGTCGGGGCAGCGTGTCGGGGCAGCGTGCCGGGGCAGCGTGCCGTGTGGCAGCAGGGAGATGCTGCCCACCTCTTTGTCTTCCCCCTCAGCTCTCTGGCTCTCCAAGAGCATCTGTCACCACAGGGGGGGTCAGCAGGGCCAAGATGAATGAGTCCCCAGTCGATTCACTCCTCAGCAAATGGCACCAAGCAGGGGAGGGGACAAGGGGCTGAGGGGGGAGGGCTGTGTGCTCACGCGCGCGCGTGTGTTTGTGTCAAAGAGAGAGGCAGAGGGGTTCCCATGCAGAGAGAGAGAGGAGGAACAGGATTGTCTGGCTTTAGTGTGGAGTATTAGGACTAAGGAACGGGTGTCTTAAGGAATGTCAGATAAGAAATCAACTATTTCTCTGCCTGGTTTACCCGCTTGATTTCCTTGTACTTTCATTTTCCTCGGAGGACTTACTCTTCAAGATGGACTATTCCTGAAACAAGGATTTCTTCACCTATTGGAGGATTTCTGTTGTTGCATTTTGGACTGTGTGGTTGAGGAATCATGAAAGGTACAGAAGTGTTTCAAGTGTTTGGTCTGTCACTTGCTGTTGGATTCACCCAAATAGTTGTTGATGAGATGGCCTTTTAGCACCTCATTTAGAGGACATTAGTACATGTTATTTCTTTTTTTGTTGTTGTTTTTGCTATTCCTTTCCTGACCACCTATCTCATTCTGCCTTGCGCAAAGTGTCACATGGGGAAATGATATGTATTGAAAGACTAAAGATTAAAACTCAAACGAAAGCAAGCCTGATTGGACAGTCAGTTATCTTCGTCCTATTCTGCTCCATAGAATACATTTGACAAATTCTTAGCTGACCAGTGTAATTGGTGACCTTTAAAGAATGTTCCGGGCAGCGCGAGAACATACATACATACTAGCAGGATTTTGCACTTCAAAATTAGAGTATGTTGTAAATTGCTCCGGAATAACCAATCAGAATTGGCCAGGATTATGTTGTGAAGGGGAAGTAGATTCAATCCTGCCTTTCTCCCTCCATTGTCAGCAGTGTAATGTAATTATGTAGATGAGAGGGCAAACAAAAGAAGGAGTGGACTGGTGTGGGGAAAGAGAGGGAGGTAAAGACGGGGGGGGAGAGCAAGGGGGGTAAGTTCAAGGGTCAGCCTGCACTTTCGGGAGTTCTCTTAAATAAGAGTTGGGGACATTTTCCGACTCAAAAGTAGGATGTCTTTTTTGGCCTTGTTTGATATTGTTTGTAAACGACCTATTAATTCAGCCAAGTCCTGCTTGCTTTCTTTGCCTTTTAAACACAAATGGATAAATTAACTCACAAAGGACCTTGATATAGTGTAAACTAGTATCACTTTCAACAAAGACCTTGTGGTCATTCACTCTACTTATGTAAAGTCGATATGTACTGATCCACTGAAAGACTTAGCATTTTCTTACATCTACATATTTGTATAGATATTGTGTCTCACACTGTATGTGTGTGTAAAGTGAACTTAGAGATTGAGTGTGTGTGTGGTGCCTGGTGTGCATGTTAGTGTGCATGCGTGTGTGCTCGTGGGTGTGTGTGTGTGTTTGTATACCACTATGGCCACCACCTTAAATTCCTATTTAACCTTCAGGCAAAGTTACACATTCCGCTAGCCTGTTAGGCTCAATGTCCCTTCAAATGTCAATACCAGCAGAACCAACTTGTTACTTGTTTTGGGCAGTGCCTGAATAACCGTCAAGAGGTAACTGGTTTTTCAACCGCTAATAGCAGAAGCCACGCACTGCATTGCTCTCCCACCACTAACACCACTGGGTGCATTTCAATCATGACTGCAGGTATCAATCTTTAACTTCGATATAAATCTATTGGTCGCGTGGAAATCAACAGCCAAGGGCAGTTTGGCTGCAGAGGACGTGAATGGATCGTTGCTGAAGGCAGAGCGTGACCTAGTCTGTCTGATCGTAGGGTTGTGTGATCCGTATAGTGGCGCTGGTCTCTTCCATTGACCATGCAGCTCTGTGGTTTGATCAACCCAATCAGTCTGGCTAATAATTGACAACACGGGCCTCAGAGAGGTCAGGGAGATCAGACTGAACTGGATGTATGTGCTGTGTCCTTTGGAGAACTTGGATCCTGTAGGGTCCTTCAAATGGCCCGTGATGACAAAGTGCAATTTCAGTATCAGCCAATGGGAACTTTGCTTCGTTTGTATCAGTCCCTGAGTGGGTCAACAATGCTAGGGGTCAAAGTGGAAAGGGCCTTTCAGATGATGGGCTTGTGTGTATGTGTGGGTGTTGAATGGGCGGGGGGGGGGGGGTGACCATAAACTCTAACACCCAAGTGTGTTTTACCAAAATACCCCTGAGGCTGGAGTATCACGTAACCCCATTTTAGTCTGCCACGGTCAGTACATATGCCAGGGTTTTCTGCAATCTGGTGCTCCATTTCTACATCAGAGTGGCCTCTTCTACTGCACTTTCCTATTACCTTGACTGAAGTCGTTCGTTCGCTGAATGCATTGCTTTTTATAAGCTTGAGTGTCCAACGAGTAGTGTTTATTACTGAACACGGTGTTCTTCTGGAAATGTGCTGGCTATTACGTTTATACTATGGATTAAAACCTTCGACTAGAGATTCTGTCAATTCCCCGAGCGCTTCTGTTAAGCATAAAAGATTTGAGCGGACTCCAACAGTAAGTACTAGGAGATGGTTTATTCAATGTGTGTATGATTGCCAAAGCTTTCGACTAAGAGTTGCTCTGAATGGCTTCCTTAGGTCTAAGGTTCTGTTGCTGAGGGAAATGACGCCGCCAGACATTTTCACACAGCGTTTCTGACCCAGCATGTAGCAGAGGTGAACCTGCCCCCCCTTCACACCTGGGAGATTTCATACAAGGTAAGGAATCCCCCCCCTACCCACACTCTCTGGGAGGAGTTAACCCCCCCTACAGTAAACACGCACAACAAAACAGTCTTCATCTTTGCAAAAAGAGTCTGGATTATGTGGTGAATCCTGGCTCTCACTGCCTCTAGTGGTTCCAAATGAAGACATTCGAAACGTGTGGATGTCTTTTCGAGGGACTGCCCATCACAGAGAGGAGTTCGTGTATCACGTCAAACATTCGAGGAAGCCCAAAAATGAATATTCATAGAACCCGCCCACCACCGCCACCACCCGCTAACTTTTGACCTGAAAGTATTTTTTCACATGGGGTGGGTGAAAGGCTAAATTGTGGGTGTGTAGTTACCCTTTGATGCAGGATTGGGTAGTCTCGGAGAGAGGACGAGCGCGAGGCAAAGAATGACCTAGTCTGTCTACGCCTTCCCCAGAGGTGCTGAGGAATCTACAGGACAGACGATCAGACTGGCTCTGACCTAGGGGTTATACTTATCCAATCTGCTCCTCTGACGGGAGGACACGGACCGGTGTGGGAGAGAACGACATGTTGCTCAAGCTGCTGTTGACAAACGGCTCCCTTTGCAAGCTTTGCAGAGTACACCTCTCTCCCCAATGTGCCGTTAATGTGTGCCTGCTTTTCCATCCAGCAGCCAGAACTCACTCTGCCTGAAGCACCCTCCCGCCCCTTGCCTGACACTAGGCCCCACCTTAGCCTTGTCTGTTAGCTGACCTCTGTCACAGCCACGCTTGGCAGTGGGGTTATGGGACGGGACAAAAGGTTCTGTCGGTGGTTACCTCCACCATGCGCCAGGTTAATGACAAATATGATCTCTGTAGCTCCAGGCGTGTACATTGACTCAGCTCCCCCTCCTTCTCTCTCTCTCTCTCTCTCTCTCTCTCTCTCTCTCTCTTTCTCTCTCTCTCTCTCTCTCTGTCTTTCTGTCCCTCCCCCCTCTCCCCCCTCTCTTCTCTCTCTGTATTTCTCCTCCCTCATGACTGGACAGGCAGGAGCCTACAGCTCCTCAGGCAGTGTTTTCTCTCTCTGCCTCTTTCTACCTTCCTCCGTTGGTTGAGTAAGCAAAATACTGTAGCTTCTTTGTGTTAAGCTGCTTATCTCTGTCGCAGACACAATCAGGCACAGTTCATCTGGTCCTTTGTCAGGACCTGGGAGATTCCTTAGCCCTCACCTCACCACCCCCACCCCCACTCCCCCCTCCTTCAGTACAGTTGCTGTTTGGGTCGGAAACCTGTCCAGGCATGGATGGAACTGGAACTCAGTTCCACTGAATCAGGCTGCTTCAACTTGATTCCAAGCCCAGTCATTATTTAGAAAATAAAGCCATTAAGACTATTTGAGTTGAAGGCTACCTACCGCTTGACTAGTTAAAGAATTATTCACATATTTCTGAGGTGTTTCAATGGTTTGACAAACTAACCATACAGACTGACTGTTAGTATTGTATCAACGCTGCAGTAGGTTATGTGATCAAATGCTTTCAAATATGAGAACCAGTAACGATTCCTGACGAACAGCCATGTGCTCCTGCAGACTAATTTGATTGGCTGCGATATCCTAAAATAAGCCCACGAGGAAAGCTCGCGTCTCCAATGGCGATTGACTGGAACACGATTGCTGCAATATAATTAACTGGAAAGTAGCTGCATGCTCCAAAAATGGGAAATTGGCATTCCACTGGCACTGAGCTGTCTGTGATAAACAACTCTCAAAGGTTCTCATCAGCTTACACAACATCATGCTTATGAGGGACAGAACCCCTCGTGTTTCAGACGAAAAATAAACTGTATGTGCCTCAGTGGCTGTCAAAGAGAAAGGGTTCGTTGGAAAGGAAAGGCAAAGTCATGTATCGTAAGTTGAAAGCGACAAAAACTTCATGCGTCCTTCCCCACTGTGGCATGGCTGTTCAAGGTCATTTAGAAGAACTGCGCTAATCCAAACACATGATAAAAAGCCGAGCCATTTTTGTTGAAAATTTGCCAGAAAATCTTTTTTTTCACAGCCACTCACGGTGTGGGTTGAAAGTGGGAGGATAGTTTGGAGAGCGGGTTGTTCCAAAACAGCTGAAGCCGTCCGCCTGGGACCCACCTCGGCTGTTGGTGCTGTAAACGCATCAACCCAATATAGCCCAAGGCCAAACTCCAAGGAGGGCTTGTCAGGCCAAACTCCAAGGAGGGCTTGTCAGGCCAAACTCTGAGGAGGGCTTGTCAGGCCAAACTCTGAGGAGGGCTTGTCAGGCCAACCTCTGAGGAAGGCTTGTGAGGCCACGACCATGTGTTCCAACCTGAATCAGAGCAAGTTTGGCGAGCTGAGAGTAAACAGTGGTAGCAATATGGCCGTGACCTGAAGGAAACCAAAAGATGATGCTGTGAAAGGGCTGGATCAGCCACTTGATCTGGTCTCTGCAGCCAGCATGCCTGACTCCTCCCCAGTCCCCTCTTGTTGTATGTGAACAAGCTCTTTTCACAACAAAAAAAACAGAGATACCCCTGCTTTCTACCTTTCACTCACTCTTTCTCTTGTTCTCTCTTGTCACTCTCTCTCTCTGTGTCCCTGTATGTGTGTGTCCCTGTGTGTGTGTCCCTGTGTGCGTGTGTCCCTGTGTGTGTGTGTTCCTGTGTATGGATGTCTCCCTGTGTGTGTGTGTCCTTGTGTGCAGCTGCCATCCCTGGCCTGCTCTGCTGACCATGGCAGATGTCCGCAGATTAGTTTGGGCGGGGGTAGGGTAGGGTAGGGTAGGGTGGGTGGTGCTGGTGGGAGGAAGGGGTGTTTGGCCACGGGGGCAGGGAAGACTCACACAAAAAAAGGCCAGAAAGACACAGGCAGGGTACAGTCCTGCGGTTAGAGAACTCAACTGCAGATCAGAGAAGGTCACAGGTTTCAAACCCCTTACGCCGTGCGTTTCTTTGTCTCGATGAAAACGAATACATTACTGATAAAGGCGCGCAGAAATGCACTCGCAAGGTTATTCGCAAAGGCTTAAGTGCACGTAGACAGCGCCCGTCGATGTCATCCAGCCGTGACTTATACGTCTGTGTGGAAGCGCTAATGGGTGTGAAGGCCAGTGCTAACAGTGGATGTTTCATTACCTTGCTCAAGCGTCAACCCTTCATTATAGATCATGGGGAATTCATATGCGGGGCAACTGAAGTCTGCTCGCTTTGAAGAGGCTCTCCACAACTCCATCGAGGCCTCCTTGCGCTCCAGCAGTGGAGACCCCCAGCCTATCTTCACACAATTGTACCTGGAACCAGACCTGTACCCCAGTAGCATGGACGGTAGGTGGAACATCCCTTCCATCGTACCTCTTTTTCTCTGGCCCCAGCGTGGACTACGAACACGCAGAGAAATCGAATCTAAAAGAAATCTGATTGAAATAGGAGCGACTGGTTCTGACTTGATCCGAATGGTGAATCTTGGTTCTCCAGACGTGAAGCCCAAGGTGGACCTGTCCCTGCATGGTGTGACCCCCCCGAGCGCGGAGCTGCTCAACGGACACCCCTCCAACAGTGTGGAGGAGCCGGAAGAGGAGGAGGACTCTGACACCAGCAGCCCGCCTCTGCCCTACCTTCAGGGTCCTGCCCCGGACGGCTGCTGCACCCTGGATGGTAGGCCGTGCCCACTAGTAACCCCTCCCACTTGGAAACAAAAATCTATTAAATCAATTCATAACAATAGTAACCAGTGTCATATATATACATTCATGAAGGGTTAAACCTATCTGCCCAGCCATGCTGCTACTAGCAGAGTTGAGCCATGTGTTGTCTTTGTTGGCAGTTTTGTCTTCATCTGATTGGTTATCTCATCCTAGGGTTCTGCCAGGCCGGCAAAGACCTGCGACTGGTATCCATGGCAACAGAGGCCATCGAGGTCCCACCGGGGTTCGAGCTGGTGGGCGCCAAATCCCCCAGCGTCCCTGAGCACATCCTGCTGTGTGCGGTGGACAGACGTTTCCTGCCTGATGAGAATGGCAAAAATGCACTTTTAGGTTAGTCCATCCCCACTGAGCAGAGACCGCTGTGGGTCTACCTCCAAATAAAGATAAAGTAATGATTGTGCTCTGCCCACAGGCCAATGAAACCACTCTAGTGGATGACTCAGCAGATATCCAAATGATACTGCCATCTCCGTATAACTCGATTTTGGCTTGGAGATGCGTCTATTATGTCGTATTGTGTTTCCAAAGAGAACCACGAGGATGTGATACCTTTTTTTAGCATGTTATACTTTGATCACCGAACACTGACACATCCTCACGTTGCAGGTTTTTCTGGAAACTGCGTTGGCTGTGGAGAGAAAGGGTTCCGGTATTTTACAGAGTTTTCTAATCACATCAACCTGAAGCTGGCTACTCAGCCAAAGAAGCAGAAGCACTTAAAATACTATCTGGTGAAGAACTCTCAGGGTGCTCTGTGCAAAGGACCCCTCATCTGCTGGAAAGGTCAGGATTGGCTCTTACAAAATAATCTTGTTTACCTTAACTCTCGTTCATTTACATTGGCTTGGCTCAAGATATGGATGTTCCCAGTGGTTGGACACGCCATCTTGTTTTCCTCTCTTTGAGGCCCCTTTCGATGAACAGTGAAAGACATTTGCGTGCTGATCATTGATTGGTTGGATGTCTCCCCCTGTTGCCCTTCCCTAGACTGCAAGATGAAGCATTTCAGCAGCAATGCGTCCACCTCCAAGCTCAGCTCCTCCTCCTCCCTGAGCAGCAAGGAGAACGGGGGCATCAATGGACACAGCTCGTCCCCGCTGTCCCTTTCAGGTGGGCCGCCGCGCACACACAGCCTCTAGACCAGGGGTGTCCAACCCTGGTCCTCGAGGGCCGCTGTCCTGAAGGTTTTCGATGTTTCCCTGCTCCAGCACACCTGATTCAAATGAATGGGTTGTTATCAACCTCTGTGGAAGCCTGATAATGACCCTTCAATAGAATGAGGTGTGCTGGACCAGGGAAACATCGAAAACCTTCAGTACAGCGGCGATCGAGGACCAGGGTTGGACACCCCTGGTCTAGACGCAACATGCTGGGTCACTTTTTCCACTCCGAGCTGGTCAAATGACAGACGGGCTATGTGTCACCTTGTCCTGGAAAAGGAACCTTGCTGAGCACACAAGGTTTCTCTACAGTAACTATTCATGTATTTTAACATGCTGTCTGTGCGACGAGAACATTCATTCTGTCTTTCCCGCAGGCACTTACTCTTAATTATAGGTTCTAGTAAAGTACAATAGTTCTTGTACTGATCTCACTTGGCTCCGGGGGGGGGGGGTCCCAAAACGTATCAGGGATCCTGGTAATGATGTGGGGTTCCCTGCTACATTGGGAGGTTGTGCGCTAGCCTGCTTCTTATGTGCTTGCTTGAACGCTCTGTGGAAGCTGAGCATCTCAGTAGGACCACAAACACACACACACACACACACATCATGTTCTTCACCAATACATGCCTACAGAGGACCTAACCCACTGACCAATCCTGGATGTGATGAGGATCTGTTCTGAGACCTACGTGTCTGTGCTTTGACCCTCAGACTCCCCTCCAACCAGAACCCTGTCAGGCTCTTCTGGCTTCTTCGGGGGCCAAGACATGAGCCGTGACAGCAGCTTCACCAAGCCTCTGACCTCCACCACCGGACCCAAGACCCTCCCCATAGGTACCCAGGGCTCTCCACCTCTCTACCCCTCCACCTCTCCAGCTCCACACCTCTCTACCCCTCCACCTCTCCAGCTCCACACCTCTCTACCCCTCCATCTTTCCACCCTTCCACCGCCACGTATCTGTATCATTTACAATGATGTATTACCTTGAGCAACAGTCGTACATAAATATTGTGTAGAAGACGAAGAGAAAATAGCAGGGTAGCATCGGTCTGAACTGTATCTCGTAAGGAGCAGGATGCTACACAAGTGTAGAAGACTGTAAAACTCTGCATACAATCCTCCAGTGAGATTGGTTGTGTTTGCCAGGATTGGCCATGTTAATCACCTCGCTGACTCAGCCTTGTGAGGTTGAGGGTGTTGCCTAGCTACAGTTTTGTTTACGTGACCCGATACAACCAGATGGAGCCGTGACTGTGGAGAGCAGATTAGCCTGGAGATCCCCCCCCCCCTGTTAGTGAGGGGAAGTTTGGATCATTTTACAGACTCGGTTCTTTGAATCTTGTTCTTCAACAGGAACAAACCTTTTTTCTTTTTCATTCATTTCAACAGGAGGGGGGGGGGGGGGGGCTTTGAGATTCATTCCCCTGCTGATAGTGTCTTTGGGTGAAAGATTCGTTCCTCTGCTGACAGTGACTTTGGGTCAGAGATTCATTCTGCTGCAGATCAGTGTCTTCAGGTCTGAGTTTCAGACCATTTTACTTGAATTGCACTTTTTGGTGGCAGATCACATTACTGAAGAAAACCTCTATTAATTACAGTGCAACACGACAGTTTGGATGTTTTTAAATAGTCATTCCTTATCACACTTGCATTTAATCGTCACGGTAAATAATGACACTGCAATTAGCTGGAAGTGCGAATGTATAGCTGCATCATTCATGTCTTACTGTACTAGACATAACAGTCAGGCCAAAAGGAATGAGGTTTCTGCTTCCTAAAACTATACAGACCACGCGCAAAAACATCCGAAGACTCGTACCCAAACACCCGGTCAGAAACATGACCGAGTCATTTCTGTTTCCTTGACTAAAGCCTATGAAACAGTCCCGGCACGGGGAAGTGAATGAATCACTCTTGGAGAGGACTCGTTACTCATTCTAAGGATTCGTTTAAAATGAACGAATCATTCACAAGCGACACGTCACCACCCCCTACCCCCCCCCCCCCTCACACACACACACATACACACACACACATACACACATGCACAATCAATACTCAAGGAGAGATCCTTTAATGACTTTTTAAGGCCTGGCTATCCATTTGCTCCTTCCCAAGGTTGCAAGATTGACAGGCATGGGCTACACAGACCAATCAATATGTTCACATAATGCATACACAGTGAATATAAGATAGGAAAGTGCCCCATCAGGTCATTGGCGATAGCTGTTCTTGTATGGGAAATCAATTCCTCAGTGTTGCGCCTGACCACTCTTCCAATACAGCGCTGTCTTAATAATAGGGAGATAGGTTTGTTTTACAGAATCCGCCTTTGTAAGATAAAAGCTACAATTCAGGTGTCTTCATTCGGCGGAGCAAGGTGCACAAGTGAATTGCAAGGGGAATCGTTTCCACATCGTTTCGTTCATGAACTCATGTTTAGGTCTCAGGTCGCTCATGTTTATCATGGATGAGATGTCTTTTGTTTGTGTCTCTCCAGTGCCCACCGTGCTCAGGGTGAACGGTCCTAGCAATGGACTAGGGGCTGATATGCGCCCTACCTTACAAAGCCCCTCCCAGGTGACCCCGGGGCCCAAGGGCCAGGACTACAGGCCCTCGGACCAGGGAGAAAGCCCTGGTGAGTTCAGTGTCCTTTCCACACTGCCAAAACAGGATGAGACACAGGCTTTGGTTTTGTTAGGCTGTTTTGTGGCTGCTGCTGCTGCCATCCACTCTGCATGACCTCCTACTGCTGTGTTGATTAGAAGCTAGCATGCTAGCATGTGTGAGGTCTTCTTTATTTATAGACTGCCTTTGTTAAAAGCTGTACTACCCATCTTTAAAAAAAGAGTACACTTTGTGTAACGCTTTGGGTTAACCTTAAGACAGTTTCATTGTGCTTATCTTCATCTTCAAATGTATAGATTATACGTATTCCCACACTTGTTCACAACTAAAAACACAGTGTATACTATATCTATCTATACACTATATATAGATAGTATACTGTAACTATAATCTTCTTTTTTTTCCTTGGGGTGTGGCTTCTGTTCAGCATCTTCAGCCATGACCTCAGCGCCACCCAAGAAGCGCCATCGCAGTTGGCACCCCAACGCTCTGCCAGTCCCTCCTACTGCCGTCCCTGTGCCTGCCATCCGGCCCATAGTCTGTCCTTCAGGTCAGCCCCTCGCACATGGACACTGTAAACACCTACGGGGTAGTTATTGGGCGTGTGTCCGTGTGAATGTATGAGTGCACGTGTGTGCGTTTGACTGAGAGCCAGAGCTTTGTTGGCCCCAAGTCCAGGGTGTACCCTGCCTACAGCCCAACGTTACAGGGATAGGCTCCTAACGGGAACAAAAGGCACTGCAATCCCTACCAGGAATCAGCAGTGGAAAATGAATGAATGAATGAATGAATGGATGAATGAAAAGAGACCAGTTCTTACAAAGGGCAAGTCCGTCTCCAGTTGTGATATGGTATTGAACGTATTGCACGTATGATCCACAGTGTATGTTTTGTGATGTTCGTTTAAGGGGATTTGAAGAACCCACGCCATTTCCAAAGCGGGGCCAGCTTGCTTCAAGTCCTTCGAAATGCGTTGACGAATGTGTGTTTTTCTTTCAGGCTCTGTGTTGGCCATCCATACTCCCCCGCCTCCAGTATCAGGGGTCCTGCTCCCACAACCAGTCACTGCTGGAGAGACTGTAATTGTTCCTGACAACCTGTTAAATACGGCAGGAGTCCGCCCAGTCATCCTCATAGGTACCAAACTTGTTCTTTTGCTCCAGGTTCTCTCCTCCACGCATGTATCAAAGAATGTTCATGCAGATCAGGGGTCTCCAATCCTGGTCCTCGAGGGCCACTGTCCTGAAGGTTTAAGATGTTTCCCTGCTCCAGCACACCTGACTGTAATTAAGGGTCATTATGAAGCTTCCACAGAGCTTGGTAATGGCTCATTCATTAGAATCTAGTTTGCTGGAGCAGGGAAACATCTCAAATCGTCAGGACAGCGGCCCTCGAGGACCAGGATCGGAGACCCCTGATGTAGATACAGACGCATACAGACAGAGCTAGAATGCAGCTACATGATCGTACGTGTAGTTTGACTCTGGCGTTTTGTTTGGCAGGACATGGTACTTTGCCCTACTTCTATGGAAACGTGGGGGACATTGTGGTAAGCCCCCTGCTGGTGAGCTGCTATAAAAGCTGCCTGCTCACAGACAAGACCCTGGAGAGCCTTGGTCTGACCAACAGCCAACTCCTCGACGTGGAGACCATGATCCTGCTCACCTTGCAGTATCTCGCACGACTAGGTGAACACCTACACAGCCCTCGCACGCTCTGTCGTGTCCACGCATATAACTCACGCAAATTCACGCGCGCACACACACCACACATACAAGAAAAACATAGACAGACACACAAATAAGAGAACACAGATAATGACTGAGTGTTGACATACACATTATTATTATTATTATTATTATTATTATTATTAATAATAATAATGTGTATTTCAGAATAGACAGCTCCATTTCCAGACAGCTTCAGGGACTACTACTGGGCCCATGGTTTCTGGTTTAGGGGGTTAAAGTCTGCTCAATGAGTCGCACTATGGCACGAGGAGCTTCCTGCAAGCAGCAGTTACATGTTGGCTGTCCTAGATAGGAGCAACAGTCGGCACATGTTGCCCTTGTCCATGTTGTGAAAAACACCAGAACAATTTCTGCAAATATATCAAATAAGTAAGCATGGTGCATTGACGTCTGGGTTTTTTTTTTGCTAAAATCTTAATCTCTTAAGTGGTCCTGGCAGTATAGAATGACATTGATGTGATACAATTCAAACCTAACCTTGCCTTAATAAATGACCCCATTATCAGATCTAAGACAAACAGACTCTCATCGGTGCCTTGCATCCCCACTGGAGAGCAGGGAAAACAACATGCAAATTAGGGAACAGCTGCAGCTACGTCAAAACAGGGTCACCGCAAGGTGACCGTTGGCTATTTTCGAGCTTGTGTGCTAAAGGGTTAACCTGGCTAACCTTGACATGACCCTTGACATGAGTGGTCAGCATGGAGCGTTCAACCTTGCGACATCTTCTTCGTTTCAGGCGCGGAACAGATTCCTCTGAGAGAGGAGTTTGAGCAGATCGTGCTGAAAGCCATGCTGTGTTGCCCCGGCGGTCCGTCCATCTCCCCCTCTCAGCTGCCCTGGCTGGCCCGCCTGGAGGCCAGCGTGTCCGGGGGGGGCGTCCAGGTCCTCGTCACCCACAACTCCCTGGGGGAGGGCATCTCGGAGTCGCTGCGCTCCCTATGCGAGAGCCCTCCCCACCAGCAGAGCCTGCCCACCTACGTGGTCATCATCTGTGCCTCCAAGATGAGCGGTAACCAGTTCTGCGTTTTGGTTCTGGGTGAGTGGTGCCGTCGCATGTCCCGGTGGTCCGCTTCAAGCACGCCGACGTGATTACAGCCCCCTGATCGCTGGAGTCTCTGTGGGGTTCACAGTGTGTTTGTTTTGCATCCTAGGGAAGTACCAGGCGCGGGCCCTGGCTGAGGGCATGCTCACCACCAACGAGTTCCTGAAGGAGATCAGCTACGAGCTCATCACCGGGAAAGTCAGCGTCCTGGCTTCTCATTTCAAAAGCACCTCTCTGGGTGTGTACTGCACGCACGGAACACAACCAAACGGAGGGCTTCCTTAGACCCTTAGACTCTATCCTCATTTCACATCTCTTGACTTCATCAAGAGATGGTTCATCGAAATGACTCCGAGCCAACATTGATTAGTGATATACTTATTGGGCAACGCTTTTATCCAAAGCTAAACGAGTGAATTGGAATCTGGACCTTTTGATCTGCAGTCTCGTGTTCTCCCAGCAACCACCAACTGTGTTTATGCCAAAAATTCAAACTAAATCAAAACAGTTCGATCAATTACATTATTATTAGAGGTAGAGGGGGGGAGTTGGCAAACATTGTTTGTGTCAAACTGTGGTGGCCTGTTCTTTCTAGGGGACAATCTGGATAAACAGTTGGTGCGTTACCAGCGGCGACGCAAGGGACAGGTCATCCAGCCCTTCCAGGGTGATGTCACAGATCACATCCACTCCCAGGAGGCTGCCAGCATGGTGCCACCCTCCCAGCCAGGTCACCTTCCTCCACACAACTACAACAGCGATGACGCAAGAACACAATAGGGATTATTGTGGACCAATAGAGATTGTTTGATGGCGGATTATTATAGAGCTAGTTAATGATCATTTGTCAGTCACGTAACAATCCTTCTTATTCCACTACACATTTCAAAGTGTTTGTTGAACACCAGGAGGAAAGGTACACCTCATGATAGTGAGCCAGTCGATGAGGGCAGAATCGTGTCTTGTATCTAACCCTAACCCTTGCCTGGTAAGCTGCCTAATGTGTCGGTGCTGTGTCTCCTCCCTGTGTAGATCTGATCAGAGAGGTGTTCCAGATCTACCCCCCTCAGCTGAGCGTGGCCAGGAGCCTGCTCTCCCAGGTCTGCTCCATCGCTGACTCAGGCAGCCAGAGTCTGGACCTGGGACGCTTCTGCAAGGTGGACTTCCTGGTCCTGGTCCCGCCCTCTCATGTGCTGGTTCACCAGACCGCCCAGCGCATCCGCCAATCAGGTAGGAAGGGTAGACATTGGAGGCGTGGCCTAGGGTTGGGTCTGACACTGAGGTGGGTGTGTTTGAGGGAACCAATGAGGGTGTTGTTCCTCTCTCCTCCTGATAGGGGTTCTGGTGGACCTGGGTATAGAGGACGCCTCCTTGGCCCACCAGAAGTCCGACAAGTACGTGGTTCGGCTGGACGTCGACGTGCACGCCAAGATGGAGGCCTTCATGAGGAAGGTCAAACAGAACCCCTACACGCTGTTCGTCCTCATCCACGACAACTCCCACGTGGACCTGACCAGGTAGGGCGCCAGTCTGTCCCACGACACAAGCGCTTCCCCCAGAGCCTTGGAGGAGGTCAACACTGCAGGCATCCACCCATGATGGTCGGGGTATATCATAGCATGACCCCTAACCTCTTTCCTCCACCCCCCCCCCTTCCCCCTGTCTTTACCCAGTGCCCTGTCTGGGTCTGTGTGTCACGGGGAGCTGCAGGGCCTGGCAGACCGGGTGGTAAACTGCCAGGAGGTGCTGGAGGCGGTCAACCTGCTGGTGCTGCAGGTCAGCTGTTTCCCCTTCACCCTGCAGACGCGCCAGTCCCGCATCAGCGTCCACAACGAGGTGCACTGGCCCTCTGGCGACAGCCTGGTGAGTGGCTTGCGAGGGGGTCCCTGCTGTAGGTCGCCACCTGTTGGTGGAAGTCCAGTACTGCAGCGCTCTCTGGCAACTTTGATGGAAGGGCAGTAGAGAGTATGTTATGGCGTTTGGGTACAGGTCCATGTGATCACATGACATATGTGAGCGTGAGGGGGTAAGCGAACGAGCAATGAAATGAATAAATGCACACGTAAAAAAATGCATACATGAAAATAAACATAAATAGCAGTACCCATCTTTTAGATGCTGTCAGGACGAATAAGAGAAACAGCCAAAGGAGTGTCTGATGCATGTGTGTTCCTCTAGGGGGAGCCCTCTCCACATGAGCTGCATTACTTCGGTTTGAGGGACTACAGCTCCTCCCTGCAGTGGGGCGTGGCCAGCCCCATCTTGCGCTGCGATGACGCCTTCGAGAAAATGGTCAACACCCTCCTGGAGAGGTCAGTCATGGAAGGTCGTGACCCCATACCTTCTGGGAGCTCGCCTCTAGATCTAACACGTAAACGAAGAGCGTTGGAGGAGTTTTGTGCTCTGCTCTGTTGACCTAACTTGACCCGTTCTTGAGAAGTTGTACCGGCTACCTTGACTTAATATCCAAATAACTTCTAATACAAACCCACAGCGCATCTGTAGGGGCCAAGTCGTTCTTTCCTCACCCCGCCCACCCACTAACTCCCCCTCCCCCACCCCCCTGCAGACACCCCCATCTCCACAGCATGGTGATTCGCAGCTACCTCCTGATCCAGCAGTACACCGAGGCCATGATGGCCCTGACCTCCTCCCCCTCCCTGAGGGACCACATCACCCCAGAGACCTTAGCCATGGTGGAGGATCTGATCAGTGCTCCGGGGCGCGAGGGGGCCAGAGGCCGGGGCCACATGCTGCTGGTGCGGGTGCCCTCCCTGCAGCTGGCCATGTTGGCCCGCGAGCGCCTGGAGGACGTGCGCAACAAGCTGGGCCTGCAGTTCTGCTTCGCCGTGCTGCTAGGAAGCCCCGCCTCCGAGATTAGCCTGCCGCGACACTTTGTCAACCGCATCCGGGTAAGATGAGCGCCATCATGCTGGGGAGCCAGAGCTTCACTCTCTGTTTCAATGTGTTTATTAGAGAAGTTGTAGAGGACAGTTGTTGGCCTACTGGAGGCAGAATGGGAGGTAGGGGTTGATAGGTGTTCTGGGTTTTGCTGCAGGCTTGGAGGGGCTGCGAGAGTGAAGACTGGGTCCCTCACACATACAAAGACCTGGAGGGGCTCCCCTGCATCGTCATCCTCACAGGGAAAGACCCACTTGGAGAGACCTTCCCAAGGTACCTCAGCACACACACACAATCACATACAGACACACTGACATCCAAACTAATACTTTACCAGGGATTTTTGGTGTCAGAGAAGGAGCTCAAATCAACTACATGACCCTGTCTGCTCCACCCCTGCAGAGCTCTGAAGTACTCAGACCTGCGTTTGATCGACTCCAGCTACCTGACTCGCACGGCCCTGGAGCAGGAGGTGGGTCTGGCCTGCACGTACGTGTCTGCAGGGGTGTTCCAGGAACCTCGAGGGGCCACGCCTCACCCGGACCCCGAGGGAGAGAAGGGGGCCGCGGGCCCCAATGAGGGAGATGAGCTGGAGAGGCCCCAGAGCACTGGCAGCGCCACCACCAGGGCCTCTGGTACGTCCCTGTCCACAGTAACGCACCTAAACCCAAAACGTTTTGTTCGTTTTACAGCCTAGAAAACATCCTGCGGAACCACTCAGTCTCTGTAAGGCCGGCCCTTCTGACCTCAGCCCTCCCTCGTCCTTCCCCCCTTTAGGCTCCATGACAGAGAATGGCGTCAGCTCTTCCGACATCCCAGACTCGTCCCAGAATCCCTGCACCTCGTCTGGCGTCCCCGCGCCGGGCGTCACCAAGGAGGGCAGCACTTCCCCCCGCAGGGTCAAACAGGAGTGCGACTCCCTGGGCAGTCAGCTCCCGGCCAGAGCCGAGGCCTCCAACACGCATCCCTCCTTCTGCTCCAGCTCCTCCTCTTCCTCCTCCTCCACTCAGAGGCCCAGCCAATCCACGCAGTGCGGGCCGGGAAGCAAGCCAGGACAACAGGCCAGGGTTTCGCCACGAACGGTCATTCTGTCACGGGCGGCTTATAAGCTCCTGGCTGGGGAGTCAGGGAGTCAGCTTAGCTCGTTCTCTCTGCTGCCGCACGCTGACGTGAGCTGGACCAGCCCCCTGAGGCCTGCTATCATCCCCAACCTCACGGCGGCAGAGCAGAGCCTGCACTACCGCCAGTGGACCGGCTCCAGACAGCACCATGCCGACTACAAGGCTCCTCCTGTGCCGCACCCACGCCGCCTCCTCCTCAGTGGACCCCCCCAGGTAAGACTCATCTCCTGCTGGTTGGCTGAAGTGGCACAGATTGTTCCCGAAGAAAATAGGGTCTTTTCACCCATCTCAGTCTCACGTCAAACCCGTTAGTAGTTTTGTGGTTCCTTTGCAATGTGGCTGGGAAATACCGACTGTTCTTTGGCTCCGAACACTGAAATACTGTAGAACTACGCCCTTTTAACATTGGATCTCCTGCTGTAATTTTAATAAACACACGACAAGTGTAACCATACAAAAGAAAAGCGCAGTGCTGGGGAAAAAAAACCCTGCTCTGTGAGAGCAGGTGTACATGTGAGGTACATCAGCAGCAGGAATGTCTGCTGTCACACAGGTGACTGACTTCCTCCTCCATCTCTGATATCCACAGGTGGGGAAGACAGGAGCCTACCTGCAGTTTCTCCGGATCCTGTTCCGCATGCTGGTCCGACTCCTGGAGGTGGACGTGTACGACGAGGAGGAGATGGGGGAAGGTGAGAACACGGCCCCCTTGTCTCCTTCCCGCTCGGCGGCGGTGACCGCAGGTGTTTCAATGCCGGGCCTCGCGGCGGCGTGCGCGTTCTGTGTTCCAGAAACGAGCGACGCGTCGGAGGCCAGCCCGCCTGTTAGCAGTCAGTGGCCTGACATCGAGGAGATACGCAAACTGCCCTTTGACCTCTTCCCTCGAGACCCCAAGTTCAAGAGTATCAGCCCCGTTTACACAGACAAAATACCAACATGCTTGAAAGGTCAGTCGGAATACCGAATGCGTTTTGTCTTCCGAGTTGGAAACGAGTTGGCATCGAAAATGATCGCCGTAACATGAGAATGGGTCAACATGTGTGGTATGACTGTAATCGCTGCAACGCAGATCCCAAAGTGGAAGGAGAGCGCCAGCCTGCCAAGAGAGAGACGGTGTCCATTCGTCTCAGCATGTTTGCGGCCCACAATGCCTTTCACCACTGCGAGCAGTGCCATCACTACTGCGAAGCCGGCCCTGTGACACAGGTACGTGGGCTGCGGGGACCCAGTAAGCTTATCAAACTGATCACATGGTCATTGTTTGACGGCCGATTCGATTTGAAGGCTGACTGGATTTGTTAAGGTCGGTTTTGTTTTGAGTTCTTGTATTTATCGCTTGGTTATTTGTTCCAGTAATACTTGTTATGGACTTTGGAATACCCAGACAATCCAATTTGCCGTGATTGACACGTTACGGGTAGCGTTGTTAAGGGTGAAAATTCACTTGACTTTAAAGTGCTCCTGAAACGTGGAAGTAGCAAGCTGACCTGTTCGTGGTGTTGCTTGTGTCTGTGTGCGTGTGTGCGCGTGCATGTGTGTGTGTGTGTGTGTGTGCGCGCGCGTGCATGTGTGTGTGTGTGTGCGCGCGCGTGCATGTGTGTGTGTGTGTGCGCGCGCGTGCACGTGTGTGTGTGTGTGTGCGCGCGTGCATGTGTGTGTGCTCAGCTGGCGGAGTGCACATTCCACGCCTTCACTTTCTGCTCCTCCATGCTGGGAGAGGAGGTGCAGCTGCACTTCATCATCCCCAAAGACAAGGAGCAGCATTTCATCTTCAGTCAGCAGGGCAGCCACCTGGAGAGCATGCGCCTGCCCCTGGTCTCCACCAAGGTAAGGGGGGGGGAGGGGGGAGGAGGACAGGGAGGGAGGGGGGAGGAGGACAGGGAGGAGGTGGTGGGTTTGGAGAGGGGAACGCTCAGCACTCCTGGGGCTGCAACCGTCAGCGATCAACACAAGCAGCGCAGCGAGAGCGGCCATGAGTCCCTCCTCCCAGCACCTGGGTCTCGGCGGGGGGGCCTTGCGGACCAGCGGGGGCCCAGATCTCGGGGGAGATCCACCCTGCGTCTCTCCAGTTTTAGACACACGAGGTCCAAGCGACATTCCTTCCCCTCAGCGTCTCCTCGTCGGCGCTGAGAGGTCTCAGAAACAGAGGGGCGGGGCTGTCTTGCAGGAGGATGTGAGGTCACGCCTGCGTGTGTGTTTGTGTCCCTAGGAGCAGGACATGTTGAAGAGCCCCATCTTCACCCCCACCACGGGGCGCCAGGAGCACGGCCTGCTCAACATCTTCCACGCCATGCAGGGCGCCGCCCACCTGCACATCCTGGTGGTCAAGCAGTACGAGATGCCCCACTACAGGAAGTACTGGCCTAACCACATCCTGTTGGTCCTGCCTGCCATGTTTAACAGCTCGGGAGTCGGTAAGAAAGAGTGTCGTGTGGAGATTCAGTTGGATAAGAGTATCTATAGGGTGAAAGTTTGGGAGATTTTGAATGGAGGCCCAGAATATACCCTGCAACATACTGTTTGCGGAAACATTAGGAAATAAGTTTGCAGAGTTAGGCCGATACTATGAGTGTTTCTTTGTTCCTATATACTTCCATGTACATAGCAGTAGAAGTTGTTTCTGAAGTTCAGAAATAGTTACAATCTCTGAATGCTGTCTTTGCTGATAGCAAGGTGTCATATTAGTCTATAACCCTCACAGAATATCCATATCTGTGTAAATATCTACTGTATCTACACTGGTCACCTATAGGCTCAAAAGGCTGGTTGCAGGTGAAAGGTAAACATTCAAACAACCAATGGGTAAGAGCTTGATAAACAGCCCAGCAGTTTGACGTCCAATCACACGTAAGATCAGCAGGCTGGGGTGTAAACGCATAGCATTGATGAGTGGACAGGATCAGTAAAGATAGAATATCTAGGAGGCTCCTGTGAGTTGGAGCTTTAGAGATACTGTACTTTCTCAGGGAGTTCCAAACTCTGATCATGAAACTGGTTGGGTCCTCTGACCCACCACACGTTGAGCATTGGTGATCAAGGTGCATGAAATACAAGTAAAAAACGTATCTTCTATGGGTTACAGCAAAAACAAATGGCCTAAGATAGAACATGACGACCATTTCCACACACATACACACACACACACACACACACACAAACACATACACACACATACACATGCGCACCCGCTGAAGCCACGATCTAAAAATGTTGCTTACCATTGGCCCAGGTGCGACTCGCTTCATGATCAAGGAGCTGTCCTATCACAACCTGGAGCTGGAGAGGAACCGGCTGGAGGAGCAGGGAGTGAAGCGTCAGGATGTCTGGCCCTTCATCGCTATGATGGACGACTCCTGTGTGCTGTGGAACGCCCACGGCCCCCGCAACGAGGGGACCAGGTATGAGAGGAGGGGGGGGGGGGGGGGGGGTTCTCCCGGTGAGGGTTCTACCCCGGCTGCGTGGTAGAGAGAGAGAACCGAACGCACTCGTAGTCCCACTCTGACGCCCGCTTCTCCCCCCCTCCCCCCCACAGCGACGCAGTGGACCCCGGCGCCGGTCTCACCAACGTGTCCTTGAAGATGGTCCTGCAGCACATGGAGGCCACGCCCAAGATCGTGCAGTACGCCGTGTGCGGCATTCGCAAGTGGAGCAGCTCGCTGTCCCGCCGGACGTCCAGCTCAGCCTTCTCCCGCTGCCATCTCCACGACTTCATCATGCTCAACGTCGACCTCACCCAGAACGTCCAGTATGACCTCAACAGGTAGGTGTGCCTCGGTGTGTCTGCGTGTGATTTATCTCCGAATCTTGTAATCCTCTGATTTTATGTAGTTTTTTTGGCTGTAATTAAACATGTTTGCATGTGTATGTGTTGTGTACGTGTGTGTGCGTGTGTGTGTGTGTGTGCGTGCGTGCGTACAGGTACAACTGTGAGGAAGTGGACTTCAACCTGCGGGTCAACAGCAGCGGTCTGCTCCTGTGTCGCTTCAACCACTTCAGCCTGATGAAGAAGCACATTCCATTTGGGGGGCACAAGGACTTCCTGGTCAAACCCAAACTTATTGTACGTCTCCCCTCCTGTACTGTAAGTGGAAAAGACTGCCTAACATCCGTGATAGTTTGTGTCTCACCCCTCCCCCCCCCACCCCCCCAATCAGCTAACCTCAGCATGGCCTCTCTCCAGGGCTTGGAGAACCCAGCCCCCATCAGCCCGGCCCAGTATGTGTGCGCTCCAGACAGCGAGCAGACCCTCCTGGCCGCCCCGGCTCAGTTCCTCCTGGAGAAGTTCCTCCAGAGCTGCAGCAGCAGGCTCTTCCCCAAGGCCGTCAACAACAGCAGCAACCCCGTGCTATCGATCGACAGCTACCTCAACATTGGCCAGGAGGTAGGAGAGAGGGATAGTGTAGTGCAGGGTTAAAGGGGGTATGGTTTGGGGTATGGTTCACACTGAGGGGACGGTAAATCTTAATCTTAATCCTGACACCTAAAGAGTGTGCTTCTGCCCATAGGTATCAGTGTGTTACGTGAGTTCTCGCACACACTCCACCAACCTGGACCACCAGGGCCTGGTGTTCAGTGGGCTGCTCCTCTACCTGTGTGACTCCTTTGTGGTCTCCAGCCTACTCAAGAAATTCCGCTTCCTCAAAGGTAAACCACCAATCCACTGCTTCCAAGACGTCCTGTCGAACATGGATCCTAACATCCCTCTGAGTCTCTATTGAGCTTGGGTCGACGCTGGTTGGACCCTCCTAGTGGCTGTCGTGCTCCCTCACTCTTGTTGGTCAGCTGATCTGTGACCTTTGACCCCACGCGCAGGTGCCACACTGTGCGTGATCTGCCAGGACCGCAGCTCCCTGCGCCAGACCATCGTCCGACTGGAGCTGGAGGACGAGTGGCAGTTCCGTCTGAGGGATGAGTTCCAAACGGCCAACTGCAGCGAGGACCGGCCCCTCTACTTCCTGACTGGCCGCCACATTTGACAAGCCCTGGCCTGACCCTCCCCTCCCCCTCCCCCGCCCCCCCTCCCCAAACCGCAGGCAGGCCGGAGGACTCCCGCTGACCCTCAGGATTAAACATGTCCACAAAGGAGGGATATTATTGGAGTTTGTGGCCACCCTACAAGGCTAGGACATTACCCTCTGATATCGCTCCTCCTCCACAACCACTATGTCTGGAACAGAGGGCTTCACTGCCCGTCTTATCTGGATCCTTTGATGTAGCCTGTCGTCATCTTAGCATGTCATGAACTCAAAGACTTGGCTTCTTTTGGTTGTATTTTCTGCAAAAAGAAGAGACTGTGGATAATGTGACTCATTGGAAGCTTTGAGCGTGGCTGCGGCTCCTCGTGTGTCCCTGGACATGCACGTCTATCTCAGGGTTTTTCAAACGAGAGGGAAGAACTGTGTGTATGTTCGAGGGGTCAAACTGCCAGTTGTCCCTTCTGTCTACGTTGTAAAGGTTCCTTTTCTTACTAGCCAAAGTTGATACCCTTTACAAGCCCTACCAAAGACACCCTCTCTGCACCTTGTCCTCTCTCTCTCTCTCTCTCTCTCTCTCTCTCTCTCTCTCTCTCTCTCTCCAGAGAATGTACTCCCCTCTGCTCATACTCCACCCCTCAACCTCTGGCATACATATTTTCTGTGTTCGCCAGCTGTTCGGCTACAACAACATTAGTTGCCTAAATATCAGGATGGCCTTGGTATCTTGGATTTCTATCAACGCAGTCATGGTCTTTTAGGTTCAACTGCCATCAGTTTAGCATTGGACAAAAGTGTATCTGAATAAATCCCCTACTGGCAGATGTGATTTTGACCAATTAAGAGAGAGAGGACAAGCTCGAGGTTAACTAATCAGAGGCCCCTTAGTTGTAGATGCAAATATGTCATGGATTTACAATAAGCACAGGTACAATCTCCAAAGTATGCCTCCATAGCCTTGTTGAGTGAGGTGTGCTTTGATCGTGTTAATTGCTGTTGACACAACCCGTATACCTTAATCTAGTCTTAACTGACAGGGCTTCTCCCTCAAACCAAGGATAATCACAAAAAAAAACAGTTACGCTGTTATCAACAGATGACAAAGGTCAATTCATATACTTGAAAGCGAGTAGGAATGTTTTTATATATTACTGCACAGGGTTGTCTAAAGAATATGCCTTATGTGACGGTGTTGTTACGTAGATTTGACTGACAGTGTGAGGTGCCCTTTCGCGGACGAATCAGAACGGAGAGTCCATCATGGAGTGTGTGAAGAAGCATCGCATCTGGGCATGGGGAAGAGCGAAGGGAGATTTAAGACTACTGTCTGTTGTGAAAAGCTCTGTTTACATTATTAATATATTAATTCAACCTGATCCCACCAGAGGGTTACTGATATTTTTAGTATTGTGTCACTTTTATCAGTATTTTGGAACATAATGTCTTTTCTGCATTCGGTGCGTATGCCAAGGCGAAAAGAATCTACCTAAGATGTATTCCTACCATGTGTCTGGATCCCTCGCCATTGACATGTTGGATTTTTATTGAAAATGAAAATAATATGAGGGATTCTTATTTATTTGACAAGCATTTTTTGGACTGATAATCATTTTGAAGTGTAAAGTGTGATTGCATGGCCAGCTAGCTAATGCCTAGGGAGTGTGCACCCTTCAAAATCATCCCAGGACACTTTGCACAAAACCTAAGAGAATGAGTCTTATCCACTGAATGTCTAAGAGGAAAGAAATGCAAACTTGCACTATACAACTTGCCAGCAGCAAAAATTCTTGATCACTGAACCATTTAACAAAGACACCCCCCCCCCCAAAAATGATACTTGATTACTCCACTGGTAAAAGACAGTTTTGATGAACTCCTTTGACCTATAGAATGTGTATTGTTTGTAGATAATTTGAACACATAACTTATGCAATTTGCTTCTCTCAATCTTTACTGAAGCATCATGTGTTGTGCGTGTGTGTCTTGATAGAGGCTTGTGACCCCGTAGAATCCCAGTGATCTATCTCATGTTTACTGTTGTGGGCTGTGAACAAGTGATCTTTGGTAACATGCTTTTAGCTTTGGAAATTATCAAATAAATAATCAAGTGACATTACAATTGCTCACAATAGAATTCCCTTTTTGTCTTAACCTATTCTCTCCCTCCTTATGTATCTCTATCCCTGCCCACACAGACAGATTCTGCTGAACCAAAACAAGGATGCCAGCGACTGTTACCAAGAGAATAATTAGCATTTGCATGGTGAGGGTGTGGTTGGCACTAGCTCCGCAGTCACTAGAGGGAAGATGGGTTGAAGGGTGGGCGTGGTTAGTGTTCGTGGGCGGCCCTATTTCCCATGTGCGGGGCGGCAATACTTGGACGGCGTTTCCAACCCCTGTATGGTGTAACACCAGGCTTTATAAAAAGTGTCTGCAGTGAGAGCAGGCTAGGGAGGAGCAAGCAAAGGCTCTGTGTACTGAGAACTGCTAAACCCATGAACTAAATGCCTGGTTGGGACGTGCGAGCACAGTGGATGAGAGGGGGCCGCTCTCTCCAGGACCTGCCTCCAAACATTAAGTGAGACTTGAGTGTTGAAGGAAGTGTGAAGAGAACTCCTCAATGAATCATGTATTTACAGTATGTGAAGTGTGTCTAGTGTGTCTTTTTTTAACTTTCAGTATTACGAGCTGGTGCATTGATGACTGTAGTGTTCCAGATGGAGAACTGATCTTGCACGTGCCAGTCAGAAAAAAATGCCACTTTGTAAAGTGTCGGATCAGTGACGGTGTCTAATGTTCCCATTCGCTGGGATTCCATTTGGATTGTTTTGCCTGCAGGCGATGTGGTACTTAACCGAATCCTCGCATGATTAAAGTGTGACGTGTTACCCGCTCCGACCCAGAAGCGCTACACCTTATTTAATCTTGGGAACTCCAAAGCTGTCTGGTCAGCTTCCTGGTCCCCACAATAAGACTTTGTCTGTCATGCACAGAGAGGAGTGAGTGAAGTTTGCCCTTGGAGGTATTACACAACAATGTTGTTCGCTGTGATGGATGGTGACCCACAGAACATCCCTCTGCCTGCCTCCTCTATCTGCTGTAATGACTACCATCCTTCCATAACCATTTAGCAGAAACCAACACCCATCTGTCTTTGGGCTTACCGGAGGGGGATTAGTAGAATAGTCGAAAGATTCAGCGCAGCTCCGGAGCACGTTCCGGCCAACCAATGAGGACGAGGATCTGCGCGACCCAAAAGCAGCGTCGCCACTGAGAGAGAGTGACAGATGTGTGGCAGGTCCCCGACCCTGTGACACGCAGGTTACATGATAAGCCAGCTCCCGTGGCAAACTGTCAAGCACCACCTGCAGCCTCGGACGACTCAGTCACGAGGGGTGAAGTCCTCCGCAGACCTGGGATTAGGGCCCCATGTGACTGTGCTGTGGAGGAACAGGGGGCAGGTATAACCACTCTTTTAGGGCCCCATGTGACTGTGCTGTGGAGGAACAGGGGGCAGGCATAACCACTCTTTTAGGGCCCCATGTGACTGTGCTGTGGAGGAACAGGGGGCAGGCATAACCACTCTTTACTGCTGTCCTGGAAACACATCACAAAACGATGGAAAGAGGGAAGGAGTGAAGGAGAGCAGAAAGAATGGAAGAATGGAAGGAAGAAATGGAAAAAGGTAGGAAGAAAAGAGAGGAATGAAGGAAGGGAGGTAGGTCGGTAGGGAAGAAGGAAGGAAGGAAAGAAGGAAAGAAGAAATGAAGGAAGGAAGGGGATGGTTGAAAACTGTTGTGACAAGCAGTCTACCAGGGAGAACAGATGTTGCAGCATACCGGTGGTAGAATAAGTCCCTACCCTTCAGTGATGTAGTCAATTAATCAAACCTAAGCAGTCAGAGAAGCAAGGCAAACTCGTTGGAAGAAATGCATTACCTTGCTGGTCCTTAGGGAAACAACACAGACAGCAGACAAATGCACAGTATGCTCCATTTAATAATTTATTAAATCCAGCATAATACACGCATGGTGATACATGTGCATATACCAGGACTTTTACTACATAGACAATTTCATCTTAAAATCTTATTGCTGCGCATGTCGAATGTCTTCTTTAATATTCAAAATGGTCATAAACACATGTCCTTTGTGCTACTGGCTACGGTGTGGTGTTAGTTGTAAGGTTTCAGAACATGTTGACAATGAGACACATGCTACTTAATGGCCACTAGACAGAACAAACTAACATACAGACTTTACGAGAACGGGATTTAGAATCCTCTATACAGTGCAGGAAGGACAGCATGAGCGCCAGGTCCGTTTCTTCAGCCAATTCCTTTATGGTAGCCAGCTCCAAAATCATTGTTAGCTAAAGGAGAAAAAACCTGGCAACCCACGCTATAAGTACACGATACATTTTGAAATGCAGCAACCCCATCCTATTGTAGCCAGCATACAACTCACACTTGCTCAGGTTAAACCTTGGTTATTCTCATGACAGACTCTAGCACCTTCATTCTACCATGAGGTTTTAAAACGGTGCTCAGCAAATATTTTTTTATAAGCAAAAGGAAAGAATTGTAAATCGTGACGATTTCTATTTCTCAATCAGGGAAGTCAAGGGCTTCCCAGCGATAATTGCATGATATTTCTTTAGGCCGTTAAGGTAAACTCAGACAAAACGCTACACTGAAATTTGGTGCCTTTGAATGAAGGAATGAGACGTATGGTATTCTAAAAGAAATAGTGCAATTTCACATTCCTTGTCATGGATGAATTTGTTAGCATACGGAGCACAGCTATTTCGTGTAGCCTACACAAAGAATGTGATTTTAAAAAGGGCGTGCGGATGGTTTGAAGAGAACATACTATGATTTGGTAGGAAGGGTTCAAAAAGATGTACAGGTTCTATCAGCAAATCAATTCAAATCCCTGACGGCTAAAATTCTACGATGACAGTTTTCAATGAAATGGACAGAAAGAGAGTGAATGACTCAAGATATATAGTGATAATACATGAATGCTGTTAACAAGGTACTATATGTCCTATTTCAACATTTTCTTCATCTGCGTGACACATTAACCAGTTCTGGTCAGTTGATCTTCCTGTCCGTACCGCACTGTTTGCAAATTGAGTGACGTGGACGAAGAAGTTGTCCCTGCGGCGCGCTGACATCGTTTCAGCAGGCGTGACGCCACTTTAGGACTCTTCAATGTTTCATGGAAAGTATACCAAGTTTATCGAAGCCTGCTCAAACAGGCGTCAAGCCTGAGATGCGTTGAAAGGATCGGCTTGTTCATGTACCCGCTCAGAGAAAAGAACGAAACGTGTGACGTAGCACCTTAAAAATGAACCTAATTGCACATGATGATCCCGTAATTAGCTAGTGCAACCCGACAATAGATTAGTATGTTATCTTTACTTATCTTAACAACGAAAAACAGTTCTGCTTTTTTTTCAAGAAGCATATAAATGCACGGTTACATGTACGTAAATTTTATGAATGTTGGGACGGCGACAGCCGAGAACATGTCGTATTGCGATGTGCCCTTAAAAAAAGAAAAAACTTTTTTTTTGCTTGTGGTCAACGAGGAAGGAGGGAGGAAAGTAGGGAGGAAGGAAGTGACATTAGGGGGCCCCCCCACCCCACTAGCATGTCAGGTCTTGGAGCCGGCTGCCCTGCTCGATGACAGCCTTGGCAAACTGCTTGAAAACACGGTCCATGTAAGTGCTCTGTCTGGGCCAGAGGCCTTCCAGAAAGCCAATATGGCCGCCGTGACAGGTGATGAGGAGGGCAAGGTTGGGGTTCTGCTTCACCGCCTCCACTGGAATGGCTGGGAACCACACCAAGTAGTTAGCAGATCCATAAGGATCCCCACATTCAACACAAACCACACATACTACACAATATGTCGTGGGACGCTACCAAGACCGCATGTGTGTCTGGATAAGGACAAAGCCCAGGGACTCACCATGACAGGGGGAGAAGACGTCGTCGGCTGCGTTCAGACACAACATTGGCACCTGCACAGATTTCAGCCTGTGCACAGGACTGGCATCACGGTAGTAGTCGTCATTGGTTGGATATCCGAACATCTTAGACGTGAACCTGGTGTCGAACTCTCTGATGGTCTTGGCCTGCAGAGAGAGAGAGAGAGAGAGAGAGAGAGAGAGAGAGAGAGAGGGAGAGAGAGAGAGAGGGAGAGAGGGAGAGAGAGACATCCAGATCGTGTCAAGTTAAGTGGAATCTAGCACTGATATGCACATGGCTTTACAACATGGCAGCGTTCAGAAATGAACCTGGTCACAAGTGTAACACTGTGCTTTTAGAATGCAGACGTCGTAAGACAGATGAAGTGGATGGGCGCAGTCCTACCTTCATCACATGATCAATGTCGTAACACTTCTCAAGCACGGGTCTGTGTCTGGAGGTCAGATAAAGAAAAAGCATATATCGTCACCCACCAAAAAAACTTGCTAAAAAGTAGCCCAATATGCTTTTACAGTTTCAAGTACACCTGTTATTCCACTCTGTGAGGATGTCTTGGCAGTTTTGAAAACTCCTTGCAACTTTAGGATTAGGAAATCAAAAAAAATGCCAGTGAACTGGCAGACGAATGGAAAAATACGCCACGCTGCCCTGAACGACCTTTGGAGCCGGGCGCCAGGCGTCTGTGGCTAAGCTGAGCTAATCCCCCCCACCACCTCCCTGCAGGGTTGGTGACTGGTGACTGGGGGGCGCTGGGGGCAGAGGGGATGGGGGGGCTGACCTGTCCACGGAGGCCTGCAGGCAGCTGGTGAGGTAGGAGTTGAAGAGGAAGCGGTCCAGGGGCTTCTCCAGCGAAGCGGTGCACTCAAAAACATCCCAGCCAGCAGAGAAGACCACCACACCCTTCAGACAGGTCTCACGGCCCTTCCGACCCAGGTAGTTGGCCAGCATCATTCTGGGAGAGCGGAGGAAGAGAGGAGGAGGAGCAGGAGGAGGGAGAAGGAGGGAGGAAGAGGAGGAGGGAGAAGGAGGGAAGAGGAGGAGGAGGGAGGGGGGAGGAGGAGGAGGAGGGAGGAAGACAGGGGTGTGAGTTAAGGGGGGGTGACGATGTTCCAAAAGCATTTCACTTCAGGGATTACAGTGTGAAAACCAGCATGAGCACGGAGAAGGCTGAAAGACTTTCCACTGCGTTCGTTCCCTCTAAAAAACCCAAATCCAATATCCTCAGAGTAACTAACTCTCATGTCTCTCCGAGAGATTTGGCAGTATTTCGACGACGCTTATTAAACGCCCGCCAGACTGCGGAGGCTTCTGGGTTCTATTTGACAAACAGAAACTCGAGCTCTGTCCTGCAGTGCAGTGCCCTGTGCCACTGCAGTGCAGCCAAGCACTCTCAAAGCGGGTCGCCAAACAGAGGGGGTGGAAGATATTCCCACTTCACTAACCCGCCCATGGAGACACCAGCAGCCATGAGTGGAGCATTCCCGTTGGTCCGCTGGATGTGTTCGATGACAGCCTCCAGGTCCTCTGTGTTGGCAGCGCAGTAGGTTCTGGGAGTCTGAGGGAGGAAGGAGTCACGGCCACGTTTTACAACCAACATATCTATACGTGTGTGTGTGTGTGTGCGCGCGTGTGTGTGTGCATGTGTGTGTGTGCGCGCGCTTGTGTGTGCGTGTGCATGTGTGTGCGTGTGTGTGTGTGCATGTGTGTGTGCATGCGTGTGTGTGTGTGTGTGTGTGTGCGTGCGTGTGACCTCCATTACAATGTTCAAGTAATAACAAGTACAACATGAGCAAAGAGTGTGACCCAGCTACTAAGGGCAGTGGGCCTAAGGTCAACCTACAGTACACACACTACTAAATGTCCTGAATAGGAACGGTGCTTATTTACTGCAGCAGCCAAGAGGAAGAAGCATTAGGTGTCTAGGCGTCGACGTCCCAATCTGAAGAAAAACCCCTCTCCGCGTTTACAGATCGTCGTCCGACCGTCCTTCACTCGCTCGGTAAACGCGCCCCTGCGTCTCTCGGGCAAACACGAAATAAACGAGCCGTCGTCAACGTGGCGACGCGCGGCACATCAAAGGGTCGCTAACGTCAGGGGCGAGTCAAACGTCCGAACATTTGACTGGCAAAACCAGCGACGGTGATGGGAAGTGCGAGGGGATTGAATGACATTTAAACAAATTGTCATTCTCGTCTGGCGCGGGCCTTTTTGGCAATTAGGCAAAGCTCCAAATAAGCAACTCACTTGCGCTTGATAAACAAAACACATCAGTGCACACTTCAAGTCCATTTAACAAGACCTGTTCCTCGTGCATATCGACTCTTTAGGCTCTCCTTATTAATATTCATGAAGCAGATTGCTTAGTCAGAGCTGTTTCTGCAATCTAACGCCGGTCCTCTCCTGCCTTCACCGGTGGGACACCGACACCAGATGCATAACCAAATCTCAGGGGCAGAAATCTGCACATTCGTGCCAAAAAATCATCTTCCGACAGAGAACACGATTCCTATTGATCAACTTTGTACAGTGAGATTTAGCTTCACTGCTAACTGGAATTAGAGCATGAGAGGACTCGGAGTGGCCTTCCAGCCACAAGGCCTTTCTCACAGAGGGGCATTCTAATGCATCCGCCTGTTTAGACAATGGAGCACATTCACCCTGGCTAACCACAGAGAAAATACTCACAGCAGCGTATGAATGCTAAGTCATTTGCATAAAATGCAGCATCATTCCACAGCGCGATGGGAAAGTGAATAGAAACCCTCTCGCTCTCTCCTTCATTAGGGTCACGGCGGGGGCGGGGCGGTGGCGGGCAGGGGGGGGGGAGCGGTGGTGCTGGTGGTGTGCGGAGGGGTATCTTTAGAAACGCACCGCGTTCGGTCTACAAGACGTACGTCGTACTATTGTCTTACCGCATGTAGTGTTGTGTAGGACCGTTGATTCGTTCGTGGCACCATTTTGTTTCTAGAGTGGAGCGTGAGTAAAAGGACGGTATGAAAAGAAACAGAGCAGCCATTCACGATGCATGATGACACCTCAGGGTGAGACCGGGTTAATTGTGGGGACAAAACGCGACTGTGTAGGGACCGTTAGCGTCTTGGTGTCCGAGCTCCCTGTGTCCTGTCAGGGCAAGGCAAGGGCGTCTCTCTGCGGAGAAAATCTATTCACGTGCAACTTAATCCCTGCTATGTGACAACATTGTCTGTCTGCTATTCGACTGACCTTCGTGCGACTCATATAAGATGCGTGTGGAAACGGGAAGCTACATTTCTGCGTGTTCTGTCGTCTACAGGTCACATTTGACCCCTTCGCAGATCTGTTTGTTTCAGTGAACAGCGTTGGAACAGGAAAAACACGACGGAGATCGTACAGTATCAGATGAGGACAAGCCAACGATGACATAAGAAAAGAAACATGTTTCTGATTCCAAATGTCATTTTCGTCTGGCATTCGAAATGACTGAAACTCTATACAATGTGGCATAGCAAGTGGATGATAGGATAAGTGAATGCACATCCTTGTGCCATTACAAATCGGCCCAGTAGTAATAACGTATTATTATGCAACCATGCAGTAGTAAGTGTAATGATCTTTTGATTCTTACCAAGAGCGTTTCTCCGGAGACCCCTCTGTTGTTGAAGACCACACATCTGAAAGAGTCGAGAGCAAAAACCTTATCAATCTACATGTGACCTCATATTTGGGGGATTCCACCAATCACAAGGGATTCTCAGAATACATTTCCCCTTCTAGCAACTTAGCACCCTGCAGACTTTTCTGTGAATTCACTGACTCTCTGTCACTGCCAGCTTGGGCTTTTCTGCACTCAGAGGAACACGCTGCCCCAAATTCCTTTTTTATAATAAATGGACCTTGCAGGTGTAGGATAGGGAATAGGGTAAGTTCCTTGGTGAAACTGCGCCCTTGTGTTTGGACTGAAAGGGTGACTGCGTTTCTGTCCTTCGCTACTTTGCTATTATCTGGGGGTGTCAGAACTGCTGTTTCTATCTGTGCAGCTCAGCTGAGTGGGGTGGGGGTGGGGGGTGGGGCTACGTCAGGGGTGTTGTGTAAGGGGGCGCTTGCGTACTTTCACTGCAGCACACGCTGGAGTGGGATGCTCGTTTGGCTAAGCTGCAAAGATTGTACCAGTAAGCTGTAATTCATTAAGCTGGTGGGATGGAGGTGAGGGCAAAAGTGCTGAGTTTGCCCTACCTGCCCCCCCTTCCTGCCACACTCCGTTTGAAAGAATGAGTGCAGTTGAACGGAGGAAGGGACCGATGTTTCTGTTCTTTTTTTTTTTTTCCTTCGTCGAGATGAAAAACGGCTCCCCTCTGCATCTCTCTGCGCTTGTGCTACGATCAGCTCTTTGCAAAGGCGGCATCGTCGGACACAGAGGAGTTTATCGTTGCGCAACTGCTCACCTCAAGTAACCCGAGCCCGGTCCCATTTAGTTTAGCCCACACTTTATGAAGGAGCTCGCCAGTTTAACGCAGAATCAGAGCGGTGAGTCACACGTAACTTAATACAGACCCTATTTCCACAACGTGTTCTTGTGAATGAAACTGTATTTGACAGCGTGAGAAGTGCTGAGCGCAGTCCAGGACTGAAGCCAGTTATCAGCACGGGTCTGTACCACCCACCTATAGCCCAGCTCCCGGCTCTGCTGGACCATGTGCAGGATGTAGGACTCGCGGCTGGTACCGGTGAGGCCAGGGAGCAGCAGAACAGTGGGCCGGGTGGCCCGGTCAGGGTGAGAGGCACTGTCATCGTTGTCAAACCAATCCAAAGAGATCTGGCCTCCATCTGCCGCACTAATGAGCTCACTGCGGACAAGCGGGACACACAGATAAAGTCAGCACTGTTCCGGCACGCATCCTATTCATCCGGGCAAGCTGAAGCTCTGCTCCTTATCTTTCTCTGTCTCTCTTCCACGCACACACACACACACACACACACACTTACTCTCTTTGAGACAAGGCTTCAGTTAAACACCTCATCGGATTAAATAACGAAACAAGCGTATTTGCCCTAGTTATGTGTCTGACCTGGCAGTCGACAAAACAATTTCGATTCACGGGTAGGTACAAGAAGCCACGAAAAGACAAACGGCACGGCACGTCTTCACAACGTTCAGTGCTTCATCCCAGGTAGTTACTACAGCCTCTAACCTGGCAGTGGTCCCACCTGAAGACATCTCGCTGACAAGTGCTTTATTTCCCCTGCGATGGTCTTGTCAGTAAGCTACTGAAGAGAGAACTACTCAAAAAAACTGGGTTGGTGAAGGAGAAATCTTAACCAGTGAAAGCTTCAGGAGAATCAATTTCTGGATGACATAACTACGCAGGCAGCTGATGTTAGTGAATCCAGGCAGTGTTCATCTCGCAACAGAAACACAAGATGGTTATGGTTGGAGCCCGGTTGGCATGAAATTACAGACAACACGATTAAAAATGCACTTCAGGCCAGCTTCATGGCCAAGAGTTCGTTTGTGCAGAGTGAGAGTGTCACGCCACAGAAGAAGCCCAAGACATGCTAATCCTAAAGTTAAGGTGACATGACTGAATGGAATTTCACTCAGACAGTCTTCACAGAAAGCCTGGTCATCTTTCAGATTCTCCGTCCTTGGTAGCATTTGATTAGGATCAAGGTCATCTGTTCCCTCAGGGTGGCACGCTGGTAATAACCTCTGAAAATGTCACCAGTCAGAATGATTGTATTTTTTTCTTGTTCTTTTTTTCTGGTCAAGGCCTGCCGCTGTGCATTGTGGGAATAAATCAATCAGCTTGATGAGAGAGCAGACAGGTAAAGACAGAGGCAATGTGAATGTCTTTGGTAGATTCATCGTAGAGTTCAGTTCAAGGTCAATGTACCGTACAATCAAACTGAAGCCTGGAATTGCATCTGCTGGTGATTCAAATACAGGAGGGAATTGAAAGCCTCGATCAGGCATTGCTAATGGTTCTACGCTGGCAGAAACGCAGCTCACACAAACCCAAGTGTAAAACAGACCAAATCCCACTTCAAGAAGTAGGACACATTACTTGTAATTCATTTCAATCCAGTTCATGAATACAGGAGCCGTAGGCCACCCTGGTCATTAATCTCCAACAGAATGTATGTAAGTAACTGAAGTGGCTTGAGCCAACGTCATGACACAAAATATCCTTTTTCCCCCTTTGAACTAAGTCCTGGCTAAGAACAAGAATGTGTCCAGTTGGGAAACCGGTAAAAGCATGCACAAAAGAAAACCAAAACGCTAAGTCCATCCACTGAATCCAACAACAGCGTAACACAGTGCCAGTGTCTTGCACTCCAGGGAACATTCCAGTCATGGATGCCCCCTGTGGATGTGGGGTATACTGAGGACAGAGGCCTCTGCAGAAACCCAGGAGACAAAACCATCCATGGGGGACACGGTGACTGTCGTGTTCGAACACCATGGAAGCCTGAGCTCGATCAAAGCCAAACGTAAACGTTTCCAACGTTATGTAAATGTTACCGCAACGTTTAAATACAAGGATTGCGGAATCTCCCGTGAGGACTCAACCAAGGCAGAAAGTTCTCAACCCCCCAAGGATGAGGAGGAACCTAAGGTGATATGGGTTAGTTCAAAAGCCTCTCATGACACCAGAAAGAGAATTCAACTTCGCTAAGAGGCTCGGTGGACTTTGCTGTCTTACTTTCGGTAGCTGACCCCGGGTTTAGCCGTGACAAAAGGTCTCAGTAGAGTCTGGACCCGGCTCTCCCAGCACCAGAAGGTGGGGTAATAGGTTTCCGATACCACAGGACATTGCTCCTTCAGGAACTGGTAAAACTTCTTCCCGCCAGAGACAAGTTGGGGCTTCTGTAAAATTGGAAAGAGAAGAAGAACAGGGTATACTTACTTACTGGCCCATCTTGCAGTTGAGATGATAAATCATAGAATATCCTGGAAGTCTGAGCAAAAAATCTGTGGGATTTCAGTCCAAAATGTGCCTGTCCATGTTCACTCAACATTATTTTCAAAGAACGTAGGCTATAACTTGAGGAAACTCTCTTGAGCATGTATGTACATTTCATTGATAAGACATAACAGGCAATAAGAGTCATCATTCTAGTGTTCAGCATGATTTGTTGGGCATGCCAGCATCTTAGTTATAAAGGAACTTCATAGCTGATTCTTAGTGCATGTAATCTTTTTTGTGGGACAAATAACTCACAGTACAGGCCCCTAATCCATTTGTATACATTACAGCATATCGTTTTTTTCTGGCTGATGCACTATATATGTTTAGAACAGTATGTATGTACATATATAGCATCCTGTAGGCTATACTGCATATAGACCGTGTGAGTATCTATGTTATACTTGTGGTAAAAACCCATATGCCATTAACCACAGCATGAGAAATAACACGTCAATAAATTGCAACTGTTCTAGAAGGAGTAAATGTGCGGTGTCATCAACGGAATGACAATATACTGTGTGAACAATAGGAAATCTTGCGCAAATGTCGTAAAACAAGTTATTTGAAAGTAAATGTGACATTTCACCCAGTGAAGCTCGTCATAGCCAAGGATGCAGCATGTAGCGCCGGAAGGATGACATATTACCACACATGTGCAGTCAAATCCAGGCTACTGTACGACCGCTGATGCAGCCACAGCGAACCATCAATAGAGAAGCGCACAGCTGAATTTAAGCCCAATCGCGCCCCATTGAAGAGTTACACACTTGCCGGCAACAATGTAATCTACTTATGTAAACTGGTATGCGTCTTAAAAGAAGCCGCTGAGACACCCTACCTTGGCTACAGATATCAAGTAGTAGCAGGCATACGCTGCGCTGAAGCCGAGCACCAGTGAGAGTCCAACACCAGATCCAAAAAGGCCAACTTTGACTTGATTTTCCAAATAAAGCGACAGATCCCTTGTCAAAACGTTGAAATTGAACTCCAGAGAGATCATTGCAAGGTCCCTGTTGTCTCCCAATCTGCAGGGGTAGCGACCGGATAGATTTTCTGCTCCGGATGCGTGTGTCTATAACAGTGAAGGAGACCGTCAAGGGGAGCGATATATATAGAGGCAGATGATGGCGCTCTTTGACCGGCCTGTAAGGAACTGATAGACGCCATCTACAGGCGAGGCAGTGGTCTTACATGTCTGGTAACAGATCAACAAAATATGTACCCTACAGGCTCTTGAATCTCACTGACTTGTCACTGCGCATGAAGATGTGTGCCCATTAATAACGCTGTGAGTCAAAGCACAATATCGAGGAGCGTTGATAGTTGCCGAAGTCATTTTCACATTTTGATAGCTACACATAGGCTGCATGTAATGGTTTGACGGTAACGAAGTGTAGCCTACTAATAATTGGGTGGGCTTGACTACATGTCTGTGTCTACCTGTGCGCTCCAACCCTGCACTCAATGTGCCTTACTGTAGTTTTCAATCAATAGGCAGAGGTATCAGGGGATGTTCTGGGATGTTTGTCCATTTGCTGAAGTCACTTGGACATTGTTAGAGGAACAAGAATGGCAGAAAACGAAATCCAGCTCCAGATTTCACAACTAAAACTCTATTACATAATTTCCCAATACTAACATGCGAGCTTGAAAGTAGCCATACTTATGTTAATTATGATACTGTTACTGTGCTTGTTCTTACAGGTGAATGCTACATGTGTAATTCGTGGAGAAAAGCGATGCTCTTTCAAAATCTCCATTGGAATAGACTATCTTTAAAAAATAGATAGACCTATTATAGCTCATAAAGTTTGGGATTGGAGTTAAACTAGCTAGTTCCGCAAAACTTGCCTACACAAGCTTTAATAGTTGACGTTAAAAAGACACACAGACAGACGATATACCAGCTTTGAACAGGAACACATCAATGCAACTTTGAAAGCGAAATTATAACTTCAAATAAACTAGTTTAAATAACTAAGACCCCGAACCAAAATGTAAATGCAAATGCAAATAAGTAAACAAAGTGTCAAAAGTGTTAAAATATGCAGACTGTCATGAGCTGCTTTAATCATAACAAATTTAACCTACACCTTTCGTGGTTTATGCACTAAAATACTTTGTTTTGTTCTGTCAATATTTCCATCCATACGCATAGCCACCCTTGCATACTCGAACCACAGGCTATGGAGACACCAGGGAACCTTAAGTAAAATATGTGGCATGTGCCGACATGCCTATCAATGCACACGTATCAGATATGTTCTTTGTTTGAATAGATTAAGGTGTTCCCCTGACATCCTGACGTTTGAACTGTGAAGCTGTCCTCGATAGCCCTCAGAGGCTTTACCGGTTTTGTAAATGCGCCTTCAGAATAAGAGCACGGCCATGCTAGCATCACAACGGGTTTTCTAGGAGGTGCGAACCGCTGTAGGATTGAAATAGTTTTTGCTGTTAATACTCATACAAAGTAACAGGCTAAGCATTTCCCAAATGAACATAACATACTTAAGTGCAAACTTGGGAAAATTGGTTTGTCATCAATATTTCAAGCAATCTTTCATCAAACAACTATTAGTATTGTTAGGGCTAGACTATAGCCTACTGTTTATAACTACATTATTATAGACTGAACTTTAAAAATCGGATGCCTCAGGGCCATCAATTTCCGAGAGGTTAAACTAGATTGTGCCTGCTAACCTAAGGTATAAAACAATCGCATTCAAGTGAAAGTTTGACTTTGAGATTTATGTCCTCGTCCGCACAGATGTGCCAACTCTGTCTGTAATCTGCTTTGACAAAGGCTCAAAGTGAGAAAATAAAAATGAGTCAGTGCACCTTTTCAAACTGAGGCTGCGTAGACAGTTGGAATCTCCCTCTCCCATATGGCTCGCGAGAAACACAGGAACTGACAATCTCACCATAAAAATCTAAACGCAAAAACTGCCACAGTATGTTAACAACAATCACAGAGACAATCGTTGACAATTACGTTTTTCTGCCATCTTGCATAAAGACAGTATCAATCATAAACACTTTGTCACGTGTCTTTTTTATTTTGAAACCCCTCTGGAAGACATAAACCGGAAATGAGATGCCTTGTTGGGGTTGGCTTCGCCGTACTCGCCGTCGCTTACTCTCTTAGCTTGAGCGATGATTGTCAATAATGGCGACGCGTTTATCTTGAGTTTACTTTAACGAACCGTCTGAAGAAAAAGCGAAACTCAACACAACCCAGGACGCTTGGTGACAACATAAATAATACATCAACAGGAAGAAAGAAAGCTACTTTAACCCCAAAACGGACTGAGTTACGCAGCGTTGATCAAGTTGAGGAGGTGGCATTCTTCTTGCAGAGCAGGGAGGCAAGGCAATCTGCAGCCAAGCAGTTATCTTGCTAGCTTGCTAACAAAGGTGTAGCTGCCATTTCCTGACGATGTGATTACTTTACAATCTTTCGTGTGATTTTCTTCGGTGGACTGTAATGCAAGGATTAAGAGATACAGAAAAACATTGGTCGATGTCAAAGGTAGCCTCGGAAAACAAGTCAGAGTAGAAAGTGCGTGCCATTCAACAGCTTTCAAGCTAACGCGTTAGTCTAGCTAGTAGTGCTCGCTAGTATAGGTACTTCACACATCTACTGTAACGGTGAACGACGTTAGCCTGTCGCTAGCTAGCTAGTCAGCTTACTGAACTAAAGTCCAGATCACTGTTGCGTTGGTGTAACCAAGTTCAATTAGTGGCAGCCGTTTTCCCGGATAGTCAGTAAACATTTCCAAGCAGACTCGTCCGTCGGAGTGGCTTGTCAGCAAGCTAGCTAGCTTGGGTCGCTAGCTTGCTAGTATTTCTGTTTTTCTTTTCAAGATTCTTTTAAATGACAACCGGCAGGAATAACCGTGTGATGATGGAAGGAGTGGGTGCGAGAGTGATCCGTGGTCCCGATTGGAAATGGGGAAAACAGGATGGTGGAGAGGGACATGTTGGCACGGTTCGGAGTTTCGAAAGTCCAGAAGAAGTGGTGGTTGTCTGGGATAACGGGACCGCTGCCAACTACCGCTGCTCCGGTGCCTACGACGTGAGGATATTTGACAGTGCTCCGACAGGTAGTTAACTTTCCATCTAATCCATTTAAAAGGCTTATCTTTATGAATTATATCTCACTGCGTCTGTACCTTTCTTGGTTCTGGATGTGATATGCGGCTGGCGGTGGTATTAAAACTTAGTAATATTGGTTGCATTAGGGACTGCACACCACAATGCTCTGAAATGCATCGCGTCTGCACATAGTAGCCCGTTTCTTATATTGTATCATCATATGTCATCAAACATAAAATCAATGCAGATATAGATACTAGACCTATAAAATGTAGGTTAAGTAGCATGTTTTGATAGCAGTGCAGTAAAAAAAATCCCATGTCTGTCATGATATTTGTATACTCATTTACTCTGCCAATTGGTTATCTGCACACATACTTGGAGTTACTGCCATTATTGCAGCCCCTATTGACAGTATTTAATGCACACTGAAATGCTTGTGCCTCTTGATGGGGCTGTTCCTCAGGTATAAAGCACGATGGCACCATGTGTGACACCTGCCGCCAGCAGCCTATCATTGGCATCCGCTGGAAGTGTGCAGAGTGCACCAACTATGATCTGTGCACCACCTGTTACCACGGAGACAAGCATCACCTTCGTCATCGGTTCTACAGGATCACAACGCCCGGCAGCGAGAGGTACAGCCCACCCTTCCCTCTAAATCCCTGTCGTCGGCATTTTGAGAGGACTATCCCTTTAATGCCTTCTAATGAGCGTGGTGGTGGGACTCTTACTCAAAGACCCACCTGTTGTGGTTTTCCTTTCAGTATTGTGTGTCGCTAGTGTCTTTTCGTGGCACATGGGAGGCGGTGTGTGTGCTATACCAGCTCCTCCGATAGATAGCGTGTGGCAATTGCTCCTGGCCCTCTGTTGCCAAGGCGACTGCTCGGTCTCCTTCAGAGGCAGGGTGGATGCTCTGCCAGCCCCTCCCCTCCCCTGCTCCACTGAACATTCCGGAACATTCAATCAGTCAGATACACCTGAGGTCTTAGAACAATTAGTCAGACATCATCATTTGCGGGTACAGTAGTTGTGGTCCACAAATTCAGGATGCGTAGCTGGCATTTCATTGGAACAGGGGCAACTTCTGCTGTATGTTTACTTATGCCAATGTAGTGGACCCCCCTCCCTGCTGTGGGGTTTCAGGGAGCGAGTGCCTGGCCCAGCAGCTGGGCCTTTCTTCTTTATTTCAACTAAGTATGAATTCAGTTCCCCCGAGACAGTTATTGCATGAACACAAAGGATGCAAGCATGGCGCCCCACACACACAACACAAACACGGGGGGGGGGGGGGGGGGGGGGGGGGGGGGGGGGGAGGAGGAGGAGGAGGAGAGTTCTACTGGCCAGCTGCCACGTCTCCTACCGAGGTCTCGACTGCGGTTAGGTGGTTAAAGCTCCTTAGCCAACCAGGTTGCCTCCTCAAGCTGTGGAGTCTGAGCTGCCTGAGTGACAAGGAAAGGCAGTGCCGTTTTAAATGCTCAGCTTCGTCACAATGCTTCCAATACGAACGTAATATACGTTGTTTACACGGTATTTATAAACACGTCTGTCTCGCTGATACGTAAAGAGACCAGAGAGGTCCCTTTTGCCTGGTCTCGTTGGACCAAACACGGTTGTTTTCATGCGAGACGAACCCCTTGATTAGCAACATTAGCGGGTCTCAGAATGGCAGGACCACTTAGCTGCAGTTATTCCACACCTGCTGTCACTCCAGCCTCCAGCTTGGGTTCACTTGGTTTATGTCAGGTTTAGCTTTGCCTTTGATTTCAACTGTCAGCAATAGTCCTCATCATGTAACCTCGCTGGACTAGTGTGGGAAAAGCCTTTATCAAGCCCACACTCATTTCAGACACAGACAGACAGACAGACAGACAGACTTGATTTCAGTGTAGCATTTGATCGTCTTGTGTCATTTTCTGGACGGGCACCTTTCGAGTAACAGCTTCTTTTTTTTCCCAACCTGAAAAGCATGCAGGTAACCAGTACGCTTATTGAATGAAACTGTCCTGGAGATGAAATGAAACGCACCATTTAGTGTCTAAGTTGGCTAAGCCTGGATGATCAGACCAGGCCCATCTGTTAGTCCAACACGCCCTCACTGCTGCGGTGGAGCGCTGTGTTCATGGCTCGTTAAGCCCCGTTCACACCAAGGATGATAACCACAACTAGAACTAGAAAGATATTAGTTTAAGAACGGTTCCATATTGAAACGAAAGGCAGAACGCTAATGACAACTATATAGCGGAACGATATCGGTTGGATCCCTTTAAAAACGCCCCCCCCCCCCCCCCCCCGTAGCTGATGAACTATGAAACACTGACAACCAATCGGAGTACATCCGAATTTAACGAGCTAGCGCATTCGAAACGGCGGACGACATTGCGAGAAGCTAATCGTCAGGGGTGGGTGTGGACGCAGATGTAGTTGATGGCGTAGTTCTCGTCATCATCGTTGGTAACTTTTAAGTGCTTCAAAGTTCACGACGGTTTCGAAGCAGAGAATCCCGCCATCATCTCGTTTTGCTTCCGCACTTCTGGGTAGCTCTCGACACCTGTCGTTGCGAAATCTCCAGTGAAATCCTCTCGCAGCATCGCGCTTGAAGGTCAAATAAAAGATGTTAGCGTGCACCTTTCGTCCCCTGTTCCAGTAAAGACCTTGCTCACCCCCACCTGCAGGGTCCTGTTGGAGTCGCGGCGCAAGTCAAAGAAGATCACGGCCCGCGGCATCTTCACGGGGGGCCGCGTGGTAAGAGGGGTGGACTGGCAGTGGGAGGACCAGGATGGAGGCAACGGGAGGAGAGGGAAGGTAGGTGACCTTCGACCCCCCCCGGTCCTCCTCAGTCGTCTGAGAGGCTTTGACTCTGAGCCCTGTGTTGTCAACGTTCCAGAAGACAAACCCTCACCTCTGGAGGTTACCTTTGGTTAACAGCGCCCCCCCCCTACACACCACACACACACACTCCCCCCTTCCATTTCAATTTCTGCAGTTTATGCAGGAACAAACACTATAAAGGCCTGCTTGGTTTAGCTCTGGTCCAGACCCCACTGGATTCTATTTCAAAGTCCCCGCAGGCAATTTGAGTTCATTTTCCTTTTTTATTTAACGGCATATCTCATTATTGTTTTATGATGCTGTAAGCAATATGCTACCCAGCAAACTGCTATTACATGTCCTGCAGCCTAGATACTCTGTTAGTTTAGCAGGAAAATGACTTGGCAATGCCCATGAATCAATTGCTTAGAAGTGGAAGAATAGAAATTAAAGGGTTAGAGGACAACAAGAAAAAAAAGGAAAAAGGCAAAGTAATATAATTTGAATTTGTATGTAGAGTAAATACCGGGAAGAACTCTAAGCTGTTAATTAAAGTATACATTTGCCATAAATCTTCTGTCACTTTTCCCTCTGGGTTCAATGGTTTCCGTTCAGCATTTCATTTCAGTGCCTGTGTCCCTCAGCCAAGCACTTGGACACAGCAGGGCCATGCTGCTTGTGGACGGGGGAATGGAGCCGGTCTTTCTGTGGCCTTGTTGTTATTATAATGTTTGGGACGTGTCCAGATACCTGACCAGAGGCTCTTACCAGCAGACTGGGGCCAGACAGAGGAGGGGCTCTGAGGGGGGATTCCTAGACAGCAACCCCCTACAGCCCCCTTACCTCCCACAGCCCCCTAACCCCCTACAGCCCCCCTGACCTCCTACAACCCCCTAACCCCCTAACCTCTCCCCCCTCCAGGTGACAGAGATCCAGGACTGGAGTGCGGCCAGCCCCCACAGCGCTGCCTACGTCCTGTGGGACAACGGAGCCAAAAACCTCTACAGAGTGGGCTTCGAGGGGATGGTGAGCTCCACGCGTTAACACACACTCACACACGCTCACCCCGTCCCCCCCACCACACACACACACGCTCACCCCCCCCCACCACACACACACACACGCGCGCTCATCCACAGGAGAGATCAGCTGTCAGGTGGCCTTTGTGTTTGACCAGAGAGCCAGCGCAGGTTGCCGAGCGGCCAGGCCTTTGTGCGAGGCGCCCAGCCTGCGTGCGCTTGGGGCCCCATTGTGGCTGGCAGCTGGAAGGGGAGGGGATCTACATGATAAAGGCAATCTGTTCTTTTCTGCTCTTTCGGAAGATGAGAGGGAACATGGAGGTCAGCTCCGCGGGGAGGGGGGAGGGGCTCCACGCAAGCCACAAACCAAAGACCGTTTCCCCATTGGAGGGGACCACCCGGCTTTTTACAAACACGAGCCAATCAGGAGGCCCAAGCGGGTAACAGATTTGGCCCTTTGTCATTCCGATGCGGTGGGAGGAAGGTTAGAGGGGAAGGTAGACGGCATCTGGTCGTGGATTCAACCAAAGCAAGGATCCCCCCCAACCCCCCACACCATGCAGAGGATCTCCGTTTCAACACAGACGTCATACAGGACTTGAAAGACAATGAATCCCAGCTGCACGCAGTCAAGGTCACAGATGTTGCCATTAGCAACGTATTAGCAGTGCATCGCGACAAGCTTCCCCCCCCCCTTTTTTGGGGGGGGGGGGCTATTTTCTTGAGAGAAGGACCTCCAAGGTCCCGCCTAGATGCCCAGTGACGCTCCCAGGGTCCTTCAGTCACTCCTGCAGGTCCGGGAGAACGTGTGACCTGTGTGCCCGGAATCATCTCTGTCCTCCAGCTCTGTCACAGTTGCTGCACATATCTGAGTCATCACATATGATATGACACAGACACTCCCTCCCCCTGTCCTTGCTTGCCCTCAGGGCGGGAATACTGCTGTTGCACCTTCCTCATTCTTGACACCGCGCCATCACCACTCCTGAGGTGTGATTTCTGCAAACGTTATTTATGGTCCTTCTCGCTTGCTCTCTCTCCTGCTCTCTCTCTCTCTCTCTCTCTCTCTCACGCTCTCCTGCTCTCTCTCTCTCTCTCACGCTCTCTCTCTCTCTCACGCTCTCTCTCTCTCTCACGCTCTCCTGCTCTCTCTCCTGCTCTCTCTCTCTCTCCTGCTCTCTCTCTTTCCCTCCCGCTCTCTCCCGCTCTCTCTCTCCTGCTCTCTCTCTCTCTCCTGCTCTCTCTCTTTCTCTCCCGCTCTCTCCCGCTCTCTCTCTCACTCTCTCTAATGGAATGGGATGGCTAATGAGCTTCTCCCCCCTTTCCTCTCCTCCTCCTCTGTTCCATCTCTCTCTCTCCCCCTGCAGTCGGATCTGAAATGTGTCCAGGACGCCAAAGGAGGCTCGTTCTACAGAGACCACTGCCCCGTGCTCGGTAAGTCACAGTGGATCCCATCACCGGTGCACCATCCTCCTCCACCTCCCCCTCCTCCTCCTCCCCCACATCCCCCCCACCCCACCCCCTCCCACCCCTCCCAGTTGTGGTGCAGTGGAGTCCAAGGGCACGAGGAGGAGTCCGTCCTTAGACGCACCTGCTCCTCTGTCCACCAGATGGCAGCCCCAGACAGAAGCCTCCAGCCTGACTACAGCAGGAATGAGGGGATGGGAGGGATGGAGGTGGGGGAGGAAAGAGGGAGGTGGGGGAGGAAAGAGGGGGGGAGGGAGGTGGGGGAGGGTCGGGTGCAGACATGGGTCACACTGGCATGGCATTCCCAGAATTCCATCTGCTTGGGCCGGGAGGAGGGCAGGCCCCCTGGCCTCATATCCTCCCAGCCTCCTAACCATATGCTAGTCCTGGTCAGGGGGCTCTGGGTCTGGCTGCAGATCCAGCACTGCAGCAAGACACGCCACACGCTTCAGTCAGTCTCACGTGACGTCACTACAGGGCTTCCACACACACATACATGCATGCTGACACACAGAAGACATCAGCTGTCTTTTGGTGTGGCCAGAGAGACAGTACAGGTTCCTTTGAACAGAAATGAGTTTGACCATGAAGCATATGTGACTGGGACTCCTCCCCACATAAACTGCTTCATTTGATCTGTCTTGTCTATCAAACTTTATATGGACGGGTGGATGTCCATGCTGTAACTGCTTAGCTGATCGTTCATCTCAAGTCTTACTGGCATCGTTGCAACCCACATCGGCATCATTTAAAAGCAACACTCTCATCCCAGTGTGAATACTGGCCAGTGTAACTGACGCTGTGTCACCTCCAGGCGAGCAGAACGGCAACAGGAACCCAGGGGGTCTGCAGATCGGGGACCTGGTCAACATCGACCTGGACCTGGAGATCGTCCAGTCCCTGCAGCACGGCCACGGGGGCTGGACAGACGGCATGTTCGAGACCCTCACCACCACCGGCACTGTGTGCGGCATCGACGAGGACCACGACATCGTGGTGCAGTACCCCTCCGGGAACAGGTGAGGGACGAGGGGGTGATCGCTCTCTGGATGGGATACGTTCGGAGTGATTTGGTATGAGGAGTGGTGGAGAGTCATAAAACTGTGTGTGTGTGTGTGCGTCCAGGTGGACTTTCAACCCGGCGGTGCTGACCAAGGCCAACGTGGTGCGCAGCGGGGAGGTGGCGGCTGGGGCAGAGGGGGGCAGCTCCCAGTTCCTGGTGGGAGACCTGGTGCAGATCTGCTACGATATCGACCGCATCAAGCTGCTGCAGAGGGGCCATGGGGAGTGGGCTGAAGCCATGCTGCCTGTGAGAATCACCCGCACGCACACACACACGCACGCACGCGCACACACACACACACACACACACACACACACACACACACACACACATGTTTATATACACACATGCAGACATGGAGGTTACACACAGACCAAACAAGGAGACACGTATAACTGCACACACGCAGAGACGCGCACACACACACAGATCTGTTCAGAGACATGTAAACACACAAACGCAGACTCGCGCGCATGCACACACACCCAGATACAAACACAGACATATAAACACACAGTCGCGTACACGCAGACAAAGACAGAAACAGACAGACGCACAAATCGACATGCACGCACAGCACTCGCAGACAGGCAGGAAGATGGTCTCTCACGCACACACCCTCAGCCTACTTCCTGAACACTAAGAGCATAACCACTTAGCTGCTACCAGCCAGACGTTTCCTCTAGCATACATCAAGGAGTGGCGTGGTGTACGCGCTCGTTCTAATAGCCGCTGTAGCCTTTAAGCCAGCGCCTGTCGTTGGGATCGGCCAGTGGACTGTCCACAAGTCGCTCTTCCCCTCACCAAGCTGCGGAGCCACGTCTCCTGCCGCCCCCTTGTTCAAACAAACAGGCCCAGAGGCAGCTCCCAAAACCTCCCGGGATGCTGTCGGGCTTTGATCGCCTGCCGTCCCCCCCCCCCCCCCCACAACCCCCACAACCCCCACCACCTCTATCTTATCACAGGAGCAGAGGAGACGTCCTCAAAGTGCTTTTTTTAACGTGCAGCTCCGACTATGATTTGGGGTGGTAGGAGGGAGATTTCTTGGAATAAGCGCTTTTTTTTCCTCTCTCTCTCTCCCTCTCCGATGTATCCCAGCTTCCCTGGGCCCATCTGATGGTGCAGTTATTGGCTTCGTGGATGAGAAATAGTCCGGCTTAATCGAGGGGCCCCTGTTCTCTCTGTCGCTTTGTCTCTCTCTCTCTGTCTCTCTCTGTTTCTCTCTGTCTCTCTCTCTCTCTCTCTCTCTCTCTCTCTCTCTTACACACACACACGGCATGCCAAGTGCCCTTTGAATGAATGATAACAGTCAAGCTTTTAGTATTGGTCAGCGATAATATGTCCTCGTCATTTCTTTTCCATTTCTCCTCTTCGAAACGGCTGGTAATGGTTCTTTTGTCTCTGGTAGAAGAATAGCATGTTGAACGCACATCTGCATGTAGCCAATTTAATGTGTGTGTGTGTGTGTGTGTGTGTGTGTGTGTGTGTGTGTGTGTGTGTGTGTGTGTGTGGTGCGTGCGTGCGTGTGTGTGCGTGTGGGCGAGCAGACCCTGGGGAAGGTGGGCAGGGTACAGCAGATCTACTCAGACAGCGACTTGAAGGTGGAGGTGTGTGGCACCTCCTGGACGTACAACCCCGCCGCCGTCACCAAGGTAGCCCCCTCGGGATCTGCCGTCACCAACGCCTCTGGAGGTACCAGCGACTAGTCTCTCTCTCCCCCTCACACACACACACATATGCACACAATACACCAACATACACACGCACACACGTACGTGACCTCGTACAGTGGGACCCCACTCTAAGGTATTTTGCTGTGTCTGTGTGTGTGTGTGCGTGCGTGCGTGCATGTAGAGCGTCTGTCCCAGCTTCTGAAGAAGCTGTTTGAGACCCAGGAGTCAGGCGACATCAACGAGGAGCTGGTGAAGGCTGCTGCCAACGGAGACCTGGCCAAGGTGGAGGACATCCTGAAGAGACCTGATGTGGATGTGAGCCTCCTCTGCCCCCACCAACACCCCCACCAACACCCCCACCAACACCCCACCAACACCCCTACCCACACCCCACCAACACCCCTACCCACACCCCACCAACACCCCCACCTCCGTGTGCGAGCGCCTGTGTTGGGGGCGCGAGGGGTCTTATCAGCTCGGCAATGGACTCTCACAGGACTGGCTCCACTAAGTTCCCCTGCTCCCAGTCACACAGTCTGTCTCTAGTGGCATCAGCGTCCTGCCCGTTTCCCAGCAGGACAAGAAACATGGAGGCGCAATGTCTAGTCAGGTATTTCCGAGGCAAGGACGCCATCGATGGAAGTCCATGTTCTCCTTCCTGCCAGGAGGGGCTTGCTGCAGGGGGAATCTCCCAGGAGCCGCCTTCCAGCCTCACGCTCGCCCCCCCCCCTCCTCCTCTCCTCCCCCCTCCTCCTCTCCTCCTCCTCTCCTCCTCCTCATCTCCTCTCCGCTCTCCATTTTAAAGACATGAGGGCTGAGGCCCCGCCGCTCCTCGGAGGGCTCTGCTGTGGGCACCGCAGTGTTCAGCATTCTCACCTCCTGCGCTGAGGCTGGATAGACACCGTCGCAGCCTGTACCTGTGCATGTCGGCAGTCCCTCTCTCTCTCTCTCCCCTCTCTCCCC